>OY747703.1:28951295-29281295 GCA_963556495.2 Valencia hispanica
TTTCATGTTTATTTAATTCTAATATAGTCCTGCCGAAAGAAAAACAAACAAAACATGAAAAAAACTCCAATAAATATACCTGTCAAATACATTAATGAATTTTAAATCATGTTTAAAGGATCTCTATTCAATTTTGAATAATCCGATTCAGTTAATGTATTTTAGATAATCTCCATTCAGCCTTTGGATGTGGTATTATCTTAAAAATTAGTTAGAACGATATAAATAAAATAAACACAATGAACTGTGGTGCTGCCTTTTATGCTAACTTAGACTTTCTGGTTGCTTGTGCAAGCTGGCTTGGTGGCAAGAAAACAACCCTAGTGCTGATAAAATTGTTTTTTGTAACTTTCATTTAAAGGAAAGCAGAACAGGCACATGGATTTTTATTATCAACTAGATTAGGAAGAATTATCACTTTATGTCATAGTGTCTCTCACAAAAGGCCCAAACTGTATGTTGTTTAACTATTATTTTTTTAAATATTCTATACATGTTTTCGCGTACATATAGTGATGGCCAAGCTAAAAAGAAACTCTGGATGGCAACTGGTTGCTTTGGGTACTGATCTGAATTCCCTAGTTATAATAACTGACATCAATGGGATAAATATGAAGATGGTATAACTTATGAAGAAGTGGACAATTTCTAGATGGAGGTTTGCAGGATATAGTTTTTATGAGCTATGCTTCTCCCCTCTCTCTGCACTTTTACCTTCTTTTTCAAAGACACAGTATTCTGTAGTGGTGAATATGTTAGGAAATAAATTGCTTTTGATGCACTGTTTGATGACTTTGATTTTGACTGTATAATTAAATTATACATGTTACATAGATGACATTGAGGTGTATGTGAATACTGATATGAGTAAACAATGTGTTAAATATGTGCTCCCGTTTCAAAGTATGATCCAATACCCATATTCCTGTGCTCCAATAAAAACATTCTGTGGAACTTTGTGTCTACAGCTACCTACCTGATCTCTGATGTCACCATCACTGGTCCATTCTCATTTAAAGATAGTCAGATAGTTCCTTTTAGTGTCGATAGGAAGCCCTAAAGCAAATGTTACTTTTAGTGTCAATACCAAATGGTTGATGAGTCTCACAGTGTTTAAAAATCGTTTGGATCTTGACTGTCATTGTTTCTTCTTCTTTTTTTACAATCTATGTCCCATCCACAGTTTGATGAACACTGGCTGGCTTTAAAGCATGCTGAAACTTATACACCTGCGCCGAGGAAGAAAAAACAAAATAAATTCCAACCTAAAACAAGATATATTACTCCCCCTGTAATCCCACTGAAAAACAGATTTACAGCCCTCAGTTCCCCGAAAGTCAAGACAGCCCCTGGGACCAGTCATGGTCACCGGGAGAATTCCAGCCACATGAAGGGGACACATAAGAAAGTAAACCCCCCCTCCCCAGCAAAGGATCTGATAATTCATGATGATTCAATAAATGGGATCAAAAACATCTGTAGCCAGAACACTAGTGTTTTCAACTGCCCCAAAAATACAGTGAGTGAAATTTCAGAAAAAATCCAGACAATCATAAAACAACACCTGAAAAAGTAACTGGAAAAGCTCGTTAGCCTCACAGGATCAACTGATGTAGCCAAAAAACAGTCAGAGATTCTGAATCTGCTACGGAGACTTGATGAACTTAACATAAACGTCTTTATCAGTGGACCAGTCCCTGAAGGAAATGATGCAAGATACAGTAGACTTTGCATGCTCCATAAATGGTGGAATAGACAATCTGTTGAAAAATCCATCTCATTTATTAATAATTTTATAATATTTGGATGTGCCACGTATCTGTTTAGGGAAAACCAACATTATGTCAACAAAGCTGGAATGAGACAGTTTAACCTCGAACTTGATAAAGCACCCAAGGGCTGACCTCCAAGCACTGCCTGTGGATGCTACCAGAGAACAAACACTTCCCCAAACACACCAAGTCAAAATGACACCAACAGCCCAAACAGGTTAGGTCTATGTCAGTGAAGTCTTTTAGAATCAATGACTTAATCACTGAACATAATGTACATGCCCTCTTTTTATCAGAAACCTGGCTAGACGTAAGTAATAAAATATCTGCAATGATAGAATTTACTTTTCCAAATTAAAACTTTTTAAGCGACAGCAGGAAACAAAGACGCAATTTTTCATAACTCAATGAACTTTAAAAAGGTATCCCTGGGCAAATTTAGCTACCCAGATAACAGAGCCTAACAAAGATTTATTTCTAAGTTTATATAAACCCTGAAACTTAACTCTAACTTCTTTAATGAGTTCAGCTACCTTCTTTCCATAATATGTATCGACTATGACCAATTAATCATTGTGGGGGACTTCAACATCCATACCGACAACCCCCAGGGTAGACTAGCAAAAACATTAGGTGACACTCTTCATAACTTCGGCCTGACCCAGCATGTCAAACAACCAACACACAACCGAGGATAAACTCTGGACTTAATTATCAGCAAACGTTTAAATATATCCAACATCTTGATAATTGATATTGCATTATCTGACCATTTCTGTGTTTTCTTTGAAAGGACCATCGTTGCAAAACTATCTAGCAACAGTGAGACCACTATGAAAAATCGTTTTCTCGGGAACAGTTCAGTTGAAACCTTTAAACGTATTTACCCTCCCACCACATCCCCCTCATCTCTCAACTCCAACTCAGTAAACAAGCTGGTAGATAATTTCCTCTCGAAAATCTTGGACATAATTGATTCCATTGTGCCAACTAAAGTGAAAGTAGTCTCAGGTAGAAAGAAGTCTACGTCGTAAAAAAGGGGAGTGTCGACGAGCCGAGAGAAAATGGCGGAAAACTTGACTCCAGGTTCACTGTGAGATCTACAAGGAGAGACTGAACAGATATCAGTTAACTTTAAAAGATTTAAAGGAATTGTTCTTCTCTTAAATCATTAACAGAAAAATCAATAATGCACATACTCTGTTTGCAACAGTGGAAACACTAACTAATCCTCCAGTGACAACAATGTTCCCTCTAAGCTGCGCGTGTGCGCAATTGCGCACTGCTGACACATTCTTCGCGCAGAGAAAATCTGCTCTGCGCACAAAAAAATCAAACCTGAATTGAAAAAAACTAACAAAAAAACAACAAACAAATAATTAATTCAGTGCTATTTTGCAGTATGAATCAATGAGCATATGCATCGATTTACAGTTCCAGCGGTGGCTCTGCACCGGTCTAATTGGAAAAACACACTTTCCCGAACCCGTTATCCATGGATATTGCCATATCAGTGCGGCAAAGACCCGCACACTGACACAACACAGATAAAAGATAGACACGGGTATGCAAATAAGACTAAGGTAAAGAAAAATTAATTAATTAATCCAGACAGACTCAGATCCTCCTGCTTATATAGGAGTGGAGCGCTTTCGTCTATGGACAGAGCAGCTGACAGCGCCAAGTTCATGCGCTGTTAAATGTGCTTGATTTATTTAGAAAGTCTGTGGTGTTTTGGTGTTCTTTTAACGAAAAGAGGATTATGTAATGTTCTGAAAACATCTGAAGTTTTCCTTTTATTCCTCTCAGAAATGGGCTCATTATTGTCAGTCTTAGTTTGTAACTTTATCACTGGATTGTTTCAGCCGCCATAAAAGAAAAAAAATACTTTGAATAGGAAAATGGATTTTAACAAGATATCAGAATTGAGCATTTAACCTGCAATGGGAACATAGCAGTGCTGCTCCCGCTCCTGTCAGTCAGTGGGGCTAGAGTTTATCTGCTCATACTGTGTGAATATATATCTTTTTGTGTTTGGTCTCGCTGTTTGATTCTGCATTTGGGTTAAAAGAATTCGCTTCAAGACAGTAACGTTTATGTCACTGAGTGACCAGTGGCTGGCTGCTCCAGCCAATGATGCGATTCACAAGTCAAAGCTCCAAGCAAATGAGGCCATCAACCTGGACAATGTGTACAACCACTGGTTACAAGAAAAGGACAGGCGAAAAAAATAAAGTGAAATTTAAGTCCTCAATCAGATTTGTGCTTATCTAGTGTCATTTATTTATTTATTATATGTTCATTTATGAAAATTGATTATTAAGTACTGTCACCAGTTTATGAGTAGCAGAAATACAAATAATCATGTGATTGTATACCGTATTTTGCAGACAAAGAGTTACAGGACCTTCTCCCAGTTACAGGACTTTCTCCTAGTTACAGGACCCTCTCCCAGACCACTCTTACCCAGTGCTCAGCAAGAGCGTCACACAATGGCTCATGCTTATAATACAAGTCAGACCTTTATAATAAAAATGTTAAGTGTGTTTTCAAAATTTGAGTTCATAGTTAGCTTGGCTTACTTGGCAGTTCATGTTTCTCCACAGTAACAATGAGATGTTTGTACTTTCAATAGTATTAACACACTACACAGGTCATGGATAAGATCTTTGTCATTTTCATTGTAAGTGGGATAATGTACTTAATGAAAAAGTATTCTCAAAGAATTTAAATGCTGTAATTTGATTATTTTAATAAACTATTTAAACTGGATGGATGCGATGCTGGCATGACCACAGTGCACACATCTGATGTTGCTCACAATGGTCAAAGGGACCACTCAGGGCGTTTATGTGTTTGCTCAGACGCATGAAAAATTAGAGGGAACATTGAGTGACAGTAGCCCCTGAAATAAATTCTACCAGGGCCTTCAATGAATTTGCCAGCTTTTTCACTAAAAAGACTCAGTTAGACAGTCAGTCTGCACCTCAGTACCGAACCCACCACCAACGTCATCCCCAATCAACACCAATGTAGAGGAAATGTCAGAATTCCATGAATTAAGCCAAAAAATATTTGAAGAAATCATTAATCAATTAAACTCCTTCTCTTGCGGTTTTGATACACTTTTTTTAAAGAAAGTTTTTCCTGTCATTGGGTCTGATCTGATTCAAATAGCTAACTCATCCCTCCTTTCAGGTGTCATCCCCCAGGCTTTAAAAACAGCAGTTATTAAACCAATGCTAAAGAAAAATAACCTGAACAACACATTAATGCAGAACAACAGGCCAATCTCCAATCTTCCATTCATCAGTAAGATTATTGAAAAAGCTGTTTCAGTAGTTAAATAGCATCCTCACAATTACCAACCGTGTTGATGTTTTTCAGTCTGGTTTCCGTGCTCAACATAGCACCGAGACTGCTGTGGTGGGAAAATTCCTATGTAATTAGGATTTAAGTACATATTCTCTGTCTAGTGAATGTACCTAGGGCAAGATGACAAAGTTAGGGGAAGCAAGGTTATGTTCCTGATAGAGATGTGTCAGATCACCAGAGAGACAGACGCCGGGGCAGCAAGATAACTACGGAGCAGTCTGATCTGGGATGTGCTGGTTCATGCTTTACTATCAGACTGGCAAGAACCAGTTTTCCAGAAGCTGGACATGAAGATTGGAGAAGACGTGCTGCAGAGATACAGTGATTGCTGAATACTATTTAAACTATTAGTCAGAAAGGTTGGGTAAGGCGATGTTCTGGCCAGTGTTGTGATTCCATTTCTTATAAGATGAACTGAACAGACTGTTGGATGGCTGGGAGCCATTTCAAAGATGGACTGAGCAGACCCCATTTCCCAGCAATCCTAGCAGTGACCCCCAACACACTCCTATTGGTCAGTGCCCACCAATGGTGACATCAATGGTGACATCAACGATGACATCACGGCCAAAGGGGTATAAGAGTGGTAGTGGCGGCCATTTCAAAATGTTCTCAGCAGAGGTTCTTAGCAGAAACTTGGCTAAACAGAGGACATCTCACCGGTGAAGATTCTCTCTTGTTCTGACCCACTGGACCGGGAAAAACTCATTTCAAAGCTTCGAAGTGCTCATCCTGTTCGTGTAGCCAGGTTGAGCGATCTCAGGACTGTTCCAAGACAGTTTGTTACGACGTCAATCTCCAGGCCATCCAGCCTGCAGTTGGGCCACACGGTCCTTAAAATTCCTGCGCAGGATTCTAACTCTTCTCTCTTTTACTCAACTACAGACACAATTTGCACTCCTCCTAGTGGACTGGACCTCCTTCAAAGCAAAGTAGGACTGAACCGGTTCATTTATGCTAATATTGTGTCTGGGCGGAGATAAATAGAGAAAATAGAGTTTTTAACGAGTTAAATCTCGTTCATTGTTAAATTTAAATTTAAATTGTTAATTTAAAGTGTTTTTTAAGCGCTGTACTTGTTTGCTCATTTGGTGTCGCCGCACGCATAAGTTTGAGCTGTATTTGCTGTGTTTGAAACAGTTTCTTTTTATCCTGAGCGGATTCCCCTTTCTTTCTTTTTCCTTCCTCTCTTTTCCTCTATCTCTCTCTCTCTCTCTCTCTCTCTCTCTCGCTCGCTCCCTGATTACCCGGTCGGTAGAATCGGACTCGGTCCGACTTGCGTTAGCTGGTCTTAGCTGAAAGGTTAACTCTATTCTTTAGTCTGTTGCTAAAGAAGAGGCCTTCCACATGGACGCTTCACACCATGTGCTCTGTCCACTATAGCCAGAGCTACGTTTATGGCCCTTTGTCTCCTCACGTGTACTGATCTCCACCTAAGCACATAGCTACGAATTTGTGACTATTTGTCCCACAGGCTATCTTAGTTGAGCCCC
This sequence comes from Valencia hispanica, assembly GCA_963556495.2. NCBI lineage: Eukaryota > Metazoa > Chordata > Actinopteri > Cyprinodontiformes > Valenciidae > Valencia > Valencia hispanica. The sequence goes on from OY747703.1 coordinate 28,957,936, forward strand.
CTGAAGTGAGGGCCCCCATTCCTTTCTGAGCCACTTTGTGTTAATTGTGTTTAACGTTCAGTTATTATAGTTTTCTAAGATCTGTAGTAGTAGTTGCATGTTTAGAATAGATGGGAAATATTGACGAAAGGTTGATCTATTTGATCAACCAGATCTATTTTCTTAATAAATTCCCCTTATCTTAAAGAGAAGTTGTCTGGGATTACTTGGAGTAATGCGTATAATTAATGTCCACAGCGTAAGAACCTATTCCTTCATCTATTGTTTAATTATCTCAGCCTTATCAGGCAGGTAATCATAAACATAAACTGAGACTAAACAATTTGGCTATACATATATATTCCTGGAATCCACCAGGATGGTGCCCCAAACTTGGTAATTTTTACATATAATTATTAATCTTATGAATAATTGCCCTAGGTAATTATTAATAAGGATAATAATAAGATTATATTAATAAGATTAATAATAGGATTAATAATAGATTAATAATAATAGATTAATAAGATTAATAATAGGACTCAGTCTCCTTTTATTATGGAAACCCTGAGGTATTTTTTTCCATTACACTGCCTTGATCAAAGTTTTCAATGACATCCGCATAAATACAGACTGTGATAGAACCACAGTGCTGGTACTTTTGGACCTCAGTGCAGCATTTGACACTGTTGATCATGATGTACTATTGGAACGACTGGAGAGCTGGATTGGACTCTCTGGTACAGTACTTGGCTGGTTTGAGTCTTACCTTAACAACAGGAATTTCTTTGTGTCAATAGGCAATTTTTCATCAGAACAGACAGAAATCACATGTGGGGTGCCACAGGGATCCATCCTGGGGCCCCTCTTATTAAATATCTACATGCTCCCACTAGCCTAGATTATAACAACTAAGATTAGCTACCATAACTATGTAGATGATACTCAGCTTTACATTACAATGTCATCAGGTGACTTCAAACCCATCAAAACGCTAAGTAAATGCATCGAGCAAATCAATGGATGGATGTGCAAAACTTTCTCCAGCTTAACAGAAACAAAAAAGAAGTAATTATTTTTGGACCTAAAGAGGAATGATCAAGAGTCAGCAGACAGGTTCAGTTAATACAGCTAGAAACTACTGATCAAGCCCGAAATCTAGGTGTAGTAATGGACTCAGACCTGAACCTCCAGGGTCACATACAAGCAATAACAAGGTCAGCCTTCTCTCACCTGAAGAACATTTCTAGGAATAAAGACTGATGTCACAACAGGACCTCGAAAAACTCCTCCATGCATTTATCTTTAGTTGGATTGATTACTGCAACAGCACCCTCACAGTTCTGCCCAAAAAGTCAGTCAGACAGCTGCAGCTGATCCAGAACGCTGCTACTTGTGTCCTCACTAGAACCAGGAATGTAGAGCACATCACCCAAGTTCTAAAGTCCTTACACTGACTCCCTATGGCACAGAGAATAGACTTCAAAATACTTTTACTAGTTTATAAATCATTGAATGGCCTAGCGCCAAAGTATGTTGAAGATACAGTGGCTTGCAAAAGTATTCGGCCCCCTTGAACTTTTCCACATTTTGACACATTACAGCCACAAACATGAATCAATTTCATTAGAATTCCACGTGAAAGACCAAAACAAAGTGGTGTACATGTGAGAAGTGGAACAAAAATCATACATGATTCCAAACATTTTTTACAAATAAATAACTGAAAAGTGGGGTGTGCGTAATTATTCAGCCCCCTTTGGTCTGAGTGCAGTCAGTTTCCCATTGACATTGCCTGATGAGTGCTAATGACTAAATAGAGTGCACCTGTGTGCAATCTAATGTCAGTGCAAATACAGCTGCCCTGTGACAGCCTCAGAGGTTGTCTAAGAGAATGTTGGGAACAACAACACCATGAAGTCCAAAGAATACACCAGACAGGTCAGGGATAAAGTTTTTGAGAAATTTAAAGCAGGCTTAGGCTACAAAAAGATTTCCCAAGCCTTGAACATCCCACGGAGCACTGTTCAAGCGATCATTCAGAAATGGAAGGAGTATGGCACAACTGTAAACCCACCAAGACAAGGCCGTCCACCTAACCTCACAGGCCTAACAAGGAGAGCGGTGATCAGAAATGCAGCCAAGAGGCCCATGGTGACTCTGGACGAGCTGCAGAGATCTACAGCTCAGGTAGGGGAATCTGTCCATAGGACAATTATTAGTCGTGCACTGCACAAAGTTGGCCTTTATGGAAGAGTGGCAAGAAGAAAGCCATTGTTAAAAGAAAACCATAAGAAGTCCCGTTTGCAGTTTGCCACAAGCCATGTGGGGGACACAGCAAACATGTGGAAGAAGGTGCTCTGGTCAGATGAGACCAAAATTGAACTTTTTGGCCAAAATGCAAAACGCTATGTGTGGACACACCATCCCCACTGTCAAATATAGTGGTGGCAGCATCATGCTCTGGGGGTGCTTCTCTTCAGCAGGGACAGGGAAGCTGGTCAGAGTTGATGGGAAGATGGATGGAGCCAAATACAGGGCAATCTTGGAAGAAAACCTCTTGGAGTCTGCAAAAGACTTGAGACTGGGGTGGAGGTTCGCCTTCCAGCAGGACAACGACCCTAAACATAAAGCCAGGGCAACAATGGAATGGTTTAAAACAAAACATATCCATGTGTTAGAATGGCCCAGTCAAAGTCCAGATCTAAATCCAATTGAGAATCTGTGGCAATATCTGAAAACTGCTGTTCACAAACGTTGTCCATCTAATCTGACTGAGCTGGACCTGTTTTGTAAAGAAGAATTGGCAAGAATTTCAGTCTTTTGATGTGCAAAGCTGGTAGAGACATACCCTAAAAGACTGGCAGCTGTAATTGCAGCAAAAGGTGGTTCTACAAAGTTTTGATTTAGGGGGCTGAATAATTACGCACACCCCACTTTTCAGTTATTTGTAAAAAATGTTTGGAATCATGTATGATTTTCGTTCCACTTCTCACGTGTACACCACTTTGTATTGGTCTTGCACGTGGAATTCCATTAAAATTGATTCATGCTTGTGGCTGTAATGTGACAAAATGTGGAAAAGTTCAATGGGGCCGAATACTTTTGCAAGCCACTGTATACTGTCACTACACCCACCCCCTAGACTACTCAGGTACTCTAATTCCAGTCTACTCAACATCCCTAGAAGTAGAACCAAACATGGCAGCTTTCAGTTTCTTTGCTCCTCTAATCTGGAACAAACTTCAAGATAACTGCAAAGCTGCTGAAACACTGGTTCTTTTAAATCACAGCTAAAAACCTATTGTTCACAGATTTGTGAACAATATTTGAGAGTAATGGATATTTTATGTAAATGGAAAATGTTACTTATCTTTGAGTTCAGCTCATGAAAAATGGCATCAAAGACACAAATGTTGCATTTATATTTTTGTTCAATGTAAATGGTATTTGATTTTGCTGTAAAAATCCACGAATCCCCCCCCAAAATAATGATAATACAAAGAAATTATTTACCAATTAAATATATTCTTCAGTCTGCAGCTTTTTATTATACACTGACTTTTTAAGAAGGCAAATGGTATCCAATTAATTCCTACTCCTACCCTCCAGCTTCTATTCTGGCAGTATGTAACTTGGATGAACGAGCACAATCTCCCAGGAGAACTGCATTACCAAGGACAGGTTGCCAAGGATGCTGTGAGCATAGCTCAGCAGATTATGGCTACTCAGTACACCGGTCCTTGCAGCACGGCACTGGCAGAACAGGCTTTGGCTGCACAGAGAAAGGATCAGTAAATATACAGCAGAAGAAGGGGTGCAAGAAGGCCAGTCTGTTCACTTAGCTAAGGGTTAATGTGACAAGGTCGGGTATTACTTCTTTCTTTTTGGACAACTTTTATCAAATGATGAGTTAGACCGTCTTCAGTTACAACTAAGCACTTAAACTAAAATGAGCAATGGTTAGATATTTGCTTCAGTCCAATTCAATGTATTCGTAAATCAACAGTTCACAACAAATGCGATCAAAAAGGTACTTTACAAAACAAACAAAAAATCATTGAAATTGAAATGCATATCCAATTATATAGAAATATATAATCAAAACAATTCCATTCAATCAATAACATAGACAGATTCATCAATACAGTTTAGTGAATATTAGTGGAAAATAAAGAAGCAAGAATCTGTAATAGAGAATGTTGACTCATGTATGGATGACTTTTATATGTTAAAAATGTAAGTGGAGTGTAAAGTTTCAGTGGTTGACTATTCAGAAACAAGGATAGATTAAACTATGACATCTGATTTTTTAAAAGGTTTTTTTCTTGAATTTGTATTTTTATGCACAAATCAAACCAATATTTATCCCTGTAACTATAGTTCACTTCTACAATGAGTTGTGATAAGTGGAAAAACTACAATATCAAAACTCTCAGTGCGAGGATTTGGGAAACACAAAGTAGATTCAGAATGTAGAGCACATTTAATTTTATTGCCCATTCTTAAGAAGAAGATCAAGAAAATCGTTGGGTAAATAAATACTGTGCCATACTGCTTACATCAATGAATTACTGAGAATATTTAGGTATTATAATATTTGTCTGATCACTTTACTCTATTCACAGAACCATCAATACATCACCAAAAACACTGTCAATAAAACTCAAAAAGCTATTTATAGCAGCTAAAAGTGTGTAGCCATGGTTTGAATTTAATCTTCAAACAGTACATATAGGAACAGTTGCACATAAATATCACTGTATATGTATACAGCTAAACTCAAAAGTATTAATTCCCCTGGCAGATTGAGATTTGAAATTCTTTTCATTCAACAAAAAATTTGTTTTTTTTCCTAACTTGCAATGATGCAAGCGGATTTTTGGGAGATCAAAAATGATAAAACACTTCACAGAATAAATTTTAAAAATGTATTTATCTGCTTTCATTAAAGATTAACAAAATTATAGCATGTTAAAAATAATGTTACTCATTTCAACAAGCAGGGGAAAAATCTATTTTTATCATTTCATCAATGAAATGCTTCTTATGACAAACATTTCACATGTCTCTATTGTTATTTTTGATCATTCAATCTTTGCAATGAGCTGTCAGTCTTTGGGGTTCGAAGGCTTCATATCATCACCCTAATCTTTTGCTCCATCCACAGGTCCCTCCACAGCTCCCTCCCTTCACTTACTTGTACCTTCTTAAATCAAACTCGGTTTTGAACTAAACCCAATCATCACTACCCTTCTTTCTTTCATGTCAGTTATTTACCCCTCTAACCCCCCTTCTGCTATACATGTATGTACGTATGTGTTCTGTTGCATTAGCCCCCTGTGGTGAAACAATCCAAGCTGATTTATTTAGTTGCCACTTAATTTGTCAAACAAGGTCAAACACCTCTGTAACCATTTTTGAGGCTCCTTTAGCTGTTGTTTACGCTTCAGCCAGACCCAGACATTTATTCTCACAAAAACACAAGCGGAGACTCACAATCTGTTATCTACCAAACATTTACAAAACTGTATGCACCCCCCCGCCAGCAAAACCAAGCATGTCCTCTGTATAAAGTCAATGAATTTCATGCAACAGCCACTGTAAAGTCTGGCAAACAGGTAGAGAGGAATGGATAGTCCCAGACTAATAAACCCTTAATCATCTCTATGAAAAGTATTCCCAGCGAGAGCCTGAAATCCATGCATGGCAGTGTAAAACCCTGTCCACATTTCCATTTCACATATACTTTTCTCTGCGTAGCTCAGATGCTTGTCATGAAGACTCACACACACACAATGGCAAATAAAGACCCTTAACCCTTCAGACATAGATAAGTAGATAGATAGATAGATAGATAAGTAGATAGATAGATAGATAGATAGATAGATAGATAGATAGATAGACAGACAGACAGACAGACAGACAGACAGACAGACAGACAGACAGACAGACAGACTAAACCTCACTGATTCTTTGAATTCTTCAGGGTGGCTTAAATGTGACCGAGTCCCTCACTCTGTGGGGTCTCCAACAGTGACTGAAGCAGGACTAATGAAGTTAGCCACGGAAGTCTGGCAGATGGAGCCATGAACGTTCTGCTTTACCTGTTTGCCCATCCCACACACATGAAAGTCTGTGTGCATCCCATCAATTTCCCTGGCACTAATGGATAGCCATGCCTGCAAATGACAACAGGACTCTATATCGAAAATGACATTAGTGATTTTTTTTATTCCTATGATATGTGTGGTGAATTATTTTTTTGTCGTGACTGCAAGAATTGAAATAGAAAATTTTGTTTGATTTTGAACTAACATGGTTGTTGTTTAAGGTTGTTTAAATCCCCTTTCTTTCCCTTATTGATGCTCAGTTTAAACTTCAGCAAGCCATCTTTAAGTCTTGCCCAAATGCACTTACTTGATGCCTGGTGATTGACTGATTAGCTGTTTGGATAAATAAGCAATTCAACAAGTGAAACTAACATAGCCATGGTTTGCATATATAGAACACATAGAGATTACAATACAAAAATAACCAAACTATCTCCAGATTTTCTTAAGATATCTTATTTAATTAATTATATTTGTTCACAAGCACTTTTTTGAATGCTAAAATGTACAAATGCAAACAAACAGGACATCAAAATAACTTTACAAATTTTGAAGTTGGGTCTTCCTATTGCAATTGCAATCTGTGAAGGAATTAAAAATGCATCCATGCAAGAGTGCATCTCTCTTTATACTGAAAAACTGTGCCTAGTCTTGCATAGGCCTGCAAAAAATGAAGAAAACAGCTTTTAGGCAAATGCAGAGCACCAAGACATTTTGAATCATCAAAAATATATGTATAGCCTTGAGGGATTCATAACAGAAAAGCAATAAGGAGAACTGATAGCTTCATTCTGAAAAGCTTGACAGTTTCTATCAAGATATTTTATAGCATTAACAATGTAAAAATAGGGATTTTAGTGACCTGTCTATCATTTCTGTAAGAAAAATGGACACTCTCAGCTATCATCACCTGCATCATCCATTACAGCCATTAACAAGATGAATCACTGTAATTTTCTTTTAATGGATAGGTGACCCACATAAGGTGTGTTCAACAACATGTTTTTTTTTGTGCTGTAGTTTAAGAAATAGTTTAAACTTATCAAGACTTGTGATTGGCAACATTTCCAAAAAAATTCTATGCTTCACACAAGCATTCTTTCTATCAAATTAATTACTTTTAATTAAGTGTCAAATTGGGTAATTATTGTGATTAATGTTTTATTGCTATAATAGTGAGAGGAATTAGAACAACGTAAAATCGGGGTTCACTCGCTTAATGCCGAGTTGTCAGTTAGAGTAATGGGCATACTTCATTTACTGAGAACAAAATACCTGCAGATTTTAATAGTATGGACAGAGTACAGTATTTGATAGAGAGAAAGAAGAAGGAATAATGAATACATAATTTAAAAATGCAACTCATCTCCCTCCATCTTATGGAATCCAATGAGAAAAAGCTGGATCACTTCTGCTACACTTGTCTTGCTGGAACACAGTGAGTAGAATTGAAGAGAAAGCATTTCCAACCCAGAGCTCTACATTGATAACAAACAATTAAAATGCTTTGACAACATTTTTAATAGCACTAAGAAGTAAAAATTAACCAAGCCCTTTCTCATCAGGCACAGTGGAGTTTTATGTTTGGTGCAGGTTCTTCCAACTCACCAGTGTTTCATGCTGTTTTTTATGTAATTATAAGAGTTACTAAAATCAAAGTCCTAACAAGAAGTACCCTTTTTAAACACTGTTCATCTGACATCTCCTTGGGTCTTAAAGGGGGGGGGGTATTATGCTTCTTCCAGGCACATATTACCCTTCTATAGCACACTCCAATAAAATTGTCACCTTAAGTCTTTTAAAAGTGCGTCATATGTCCAAATCCACCTTATAGAAATTTACTTCCGTATTGGATGCCTATATTTTCGCCTGTGCCTCTCTAAGACCCTCCTACTCTTTCTGACACTCCCCCTTCAGTTCATCACATACCGTGCATCATGGAGTCAGAAAAAAAAAATCCCACAAAAGATGCGCAGCTAAAGCTGGTGTGTTATATTTACTGCACCTGGGACTCAGCCGGAGTTGTGAGGGGTGGGGAGGGGCAGGGGAGCTCTGCAGGGGCGAGGCTCTCAGCTGAGTACGTAAGGTCGGAGGAGGAGATGGGTGGAAAAGGCGGGGATAGGTGGGAGCAGGCATTTCAGCAACCCCGACAACTACCAGCAGAGACTCAAAGATTACTCTAACATGAGTGAATGGGTCAGAGCAACACTTCAGGTATGTTTTTAATGAAGGAAAGACAGGTTCTCAGGATATCAAGCTTCAGAAAGTCCATTTTGCATAATACCCCCCCTTTAAAAAAGGCGGATGTAAGACTTGGTGCCTGGTCAGAGATAAATTAGTTTAGGATAAAACGAATTAAATATTGTTCTTTATTGTGTATTCCATTTTGATGTTTGTATTGTTGATGCTAAAAAACTGTTCCAAGCCAGAGCAGGCCTTAGAGCTACCCGGAGCTAAGGCTATCAGTGATTCAAACTATTCAAACTTTATTCCAATGAGTGGTTTGAGCATTGATAGTGTATCTAGATTATGACAATAAAATAACTTTTAATTTAGATGGTTGTAATCTTATTTGTCAACAACATTTGGAATTTATTGATTCAGTTATGTAATTGAGGGTACCTCCTAAAAAGCCCACCACGGAGAGATCGATCCATACAAATGTAATATATCCAAAAGCTATATTAAGACACTACACAAAGACTGTCTACATAATCCGATTTGTCTGATCCCAGTCCTTTGAGAAACAAAAGTTTACATTACACATCCAGTCTTTAGCACAATAAAGTTAATGGCTTGTCTACTGAGGAGGAGGCGTGTGTGCTGAGTTGTACAAGGATGCACGCATGATAGGATCATCTGTAAGGTCATGTCAGCACAATCTTTGTGCTCAAGCATCATGACCTGACTTGCACCTCTTTACTGGTCCAAATAAGGTCTAAGCTGTCTGGCCTCACCATATGCTAACTTACAACAACACTGCCGCCATCAAGGACCCACTCATCCTCAAAACCTCTATTTTAGATTGTTAGGGCTTTCAAATTTAGTGAGTGCCATCTGTTTGTTCTGGGTATTTGGTTTAGTTCATTTCCCCTTCATATTGTTTTCATTTACCAAATCATGTAATGTAAGCAAATGTTTAACACAAAATTCTTAACTTTTGCAATAGATAGTTAGAAAACCAACTGTTGAAAAAATATTTAATTGATTGCTTAAATTAAGTATAAGCACCCACGTAAATACCTTGTGATTTAATAAGTCTGTGTCTTGTCATAAAATAATGCTGTTCTTTAGCAGATCATATATTTGTACACCTTAATGTTGTGAAGCAGTTTGGTCATTAATCTTAAATTACACCAATACATTCAGTAACGTGGATAAATGCAAAATAACGTTTTGCTTGTATTTGTATCACTGGTTTATATTTAAAGTACCTGACACAACCACAGCTGGAAAATAACAATTACTCTAAAATGTAGTGATGGTGAAGAATGACAAGGAGATGGCCTGAACACTTGTCAATATGTAACTACATGAGAAAACCCCTGTTCTGAGAAATGTAGAAGCATTTCATTTTTTCCCCAACATGGTTGAAGAGTGTAGAGGAGCAGGAAGTATACATTTATTCAGTTTCTGTGAATGTTTAATCAGTCAATTTCATTTAATTAATCAACATGACACAGTGGTCCATTCCATTAAGCCACTGTCCACTAAGATGAACAGGGGCCCATATTTACCCACACAGAGCATATCAACAGTCAAGGTAGTGAAAACAAATCTCAAAAACTCATTGTCAAAGGACTAAAGCAAAGAGCTGTATCTTGGGTTCAATGAATCCTCAGTAACAAGCTTTAGATGTTGAAAAATATATACATGTCCATCATGAAAGTAAATATGTGAACTCTGCTCAACTCTAATGGGACTGTCAAATGAAACTAAGATTTAGCTTTTCAGCATCGATAACATAAAGTGGGTTTGGTGTTGAAGAAAGAATGAATATATGGAAAAGTGCATCATGCCCACTGCTAAATATTGATTCAGTGATGCTGTGTGGCCATGAGAGTGCATTGGATTGTAAACTAGTTGAAAACTCTTGAGATTTGAAATAAAACCTTTGGTGGCCTCTTCAATTAATATGAAATTGAGTCACCACTGCAAATTTCAACAAGAAGCTGAAGAATGTTTTGAAATCAACACATAATTTAACTAGACACAACATTTGCCCTTGACCAATCACATTCCCTATGTGGAAATGCCATAGAAATATATAATGGTAATCAGAAGAGAAGAGAGAGCTAAGAGAGTCAGGACTCTGGACAATCTAGAAAGATTGTACAATGAGTAATTGTCAAAGATTTCGTTCTCTCTGTATCCTCCAACTATTGTGAATTCTTATGGAAGTGTTGTCCTATAGGCTAAATGATTTAGTACAAAATATCGATAGCAAGGGTACCCACCATTATCACTGCCTAATAATCAAATGTATCAAAATTAAAAGTTTACTTTTTTAAGTTATTCAAAGTGATGTTATGCTACTGTAATTAAAAAGGTTTGTGCAGTGAGTCGCATAAAAATAAGGGATCAACCTGTGCCTCCATATACATGACAACTTGCCAAAGTATTGATTAAGTAATGTTTCTTAGTTCAGTCCTATGCTATAACTGCAATATTTTGTTCCATTAGAACCTTCAAAATAAGTAGAAAATTACCGAGTGAATTGGGAAACTGCTTTTTTGTTAAAATATCTTCAATAAGTGTAGTAGGGAAAGCCAATGATATAGTTTTTCACACATACACCTAAATGTTGGAGTCTGGAATGGCTCAGGAACATCAACAGGACGCTCAAAACTCAGTGCAGTTCTAATAAACAACTGCAGAGGCTAATTTAAAGCTAACTGTAAATTATTATCAAATGTGTCCAGTCTGCAGTGAAGCTGAGTGTATACTTTTTTTTAAAAATAACTTCTTAAACGAAGAAGTGCCGACCAGGATGCAGGAAAGGATGTATCCATGCGTGTGTATGTGCGTGCGCATGTGTGTGTGTGGTTACGTCTCTTCATCTGGTCTTGGCGTTATGGAGTCAAGCTTGTTTTCTTTTTCCCCCTCCTTTGCCTTGCAAGTTGTTCCCACCATCTGGCACCGGTCTTTGAAAACGAGGCCAAGTCTCTCCCACCAGAATGGCATGAAAATATACCCACACACCAAGCCTTCCTGTCTCTGTCAAGTCAACCCCTGACTACGAGCAAAGATAACCGTGTTGAATGAAAAAGAGATGACTATATTGTTTAGTGATGTGTAACTATAGTTTACAAATGTTATATTGTGAATTTAATACAATATAACACATAATTTTTTTTTAAAGTAAGGTTAAAAGTAATCATTAAAATGCTATAACTATATATAGCATTTTGATGCTATAAAACTATTTTTTATTTTTTAAGTTCCAGGTTAGACCTTCAGCATCAAAAAAGAGGTGAAGAGACTGATCTTAGTCAAACATGGTGAAGAGAGAGGAGGGAGGCATTTAGAATGCCACTGACTTCTTGGCGTATTTAACTTTCTGCTCCCGTCAGCGTAGAAGAACTCCATTGACTCCCTTCTGTCGGAGGCCATGGTCATTTGCATAACCTATTCCCTTCTCTTACTGCCAGGGAGCTTCAGGCTCTCCGTCAGTGTCTGTTTACTCTGTGTGACCGAGGCCATGTTGGATCGCTCTACTGCTGTGCTGTAGCGATTCCCCTGTCCATGGCTGGGCTTTAATTGCTTTGGTTTTATGCTGGGTCAGACTGTGTGTGATACAGACTATTTACAAGACCTCATTGTGACAATGACCTTTAAATTGTTCTGTCTTTCTCCACAGACACACACACACACATGCACTTATGCAAGCACATGAACAGATGCACGGAGAACAGGAGTCATTTGAGTTTCTTCAATTTACTTGGCTTCTCTCATTGCTTCGAGTCACTATGAAATTGTTGTATCAATTGCAATTTTAATATTTCTTTAAAAGACACATAGTAACAAAATAAAAAATATCAAAAAATTATTTATGAAATTTTAATTCATAACAAAGCAACACCAGATGCTACTTTTAAGTGCCAGGAGTTATGAAGATGTCTGCAGTACCCTTCACATTTTGTCACCATACAAATATAAAATATAGGGTACATTTGTTGAAAGTTAATGTGATAAACTAATACAAAGAACAGCATAATTATGAAGTGGAAAAAAATATATTTGGTGGTTAAACATTTTTGCAAACATCTGGGGGAAAAAGTGTGGATTGCAATATCCTTAACCTCCAGAATCAATGTAGAAACCTTTTTGGCTGCAATTACAGCTAAGTTTCCTGGGCCATTTCTTTACTAGGTTTCTAAAGGTAGAGGGAGAAATTTTTACTAATTCTTTTTTGCAAAAAAGCTTAGGCTCAGGAAGACAAAATAAACAGTAAATTTTAAATCTTGTAAAAAGTATCTACAAATATTTAAATGGACTCAGTGCTGTTAAAACGAGCACATCATCGACTAAAACAAACTTTAATGCCAGAGAAAGATAAACTGAATAATTATAAAATCCAATTTTAAAAAGATGATTTAATTTATTAATGAAAAAATGCTATCCCAACCAACATGGCCCTGTAAAAAGTGAAAAGGTTTGTAAAGCTTTGCTTCTTCAGGACCTGGATTATTTATTTTAACTGAAAAAACAGTGAATTTGTTTCTAGCAGAAATTTCCTGCTGTAAAATGTGCGGCCATTCGTTTGTGAGGGAAACTATACAGAACACAAAAAGACCAATGAAAAGCTAATAATTACAACTAAAATCTGAATCTTACCTTATACCAAAAAAATAGACCACAGGTACTAACCTCTAGTCTACGATTACTTTTTCTCAAAGGGAAATGTTTGTTTAGATGGCTTATTGCCTCAATAATGGAAATCGTCCCTTGAAAACTTCATTTCGTATTTACTAATGTTTAGGTGAGGCTAAAAATAAGAACAAACTAAAGGAATCTGTTAGGGAGCAAGTACTTGTCCACAGCACTGATGAACTTTGAAACATTCTAAGACATTAATATGCTCAGATCTAAGCCCCTCCATTATACTAGCTCTTGTTGTATATTTAAGGTTGCTACCAAGTTGCCCTTGTTTCTGCTGAAGAAAATGTCTCCCTACAGCATGATGCTGCAACAACCATGTTCCACAATGGGGTTGTGTGCCTAGAGGGATAAGCAGAAGTAGTTTTACCCCACACATTCTATTTTACATTTTGGTCAAAAGATTTCATTTTTGTGTTATGACATCAAAGCACTGTCTTCCACATTTGTTCTTCGTTCCCTTTATAGTGTATGTAAAACTAAACTGTAATTCTCATGATTTGTATCCCACATGGGCAATACATCTCTGCAGTTCAAGAACCAGCTGCTTTAAACAAGTGAGTGTTTGGAAGTATCACAGAATAACTCAAAGGGGCAAGTCTCAACCTCTGCCAAGGCAGCTCAGTCCGCCCCAATCACAGCCCCCCGAACGGTTATCCGGCTCACCCCCAAATTCTAATCACTTGTTCCTGGTCCCATTGCAGACATTACCTGAAAATGACATCAAAATATGTACTGTATATACCTTTTTTAGTTAAGTTGCTAACTATTTTAGCACCTCCCCCCCTGGGTGTTGTTCCGGATTACCCACACATTTATTCACTCGTTCCCAGTCCCACTACAGACATTTCCTGAAAGTAACAGACAGACAAACAAACAAACCCTGGCGAAACAAATAACCTCCTTGACGGGGGTAATGACAGAACTGTGGTGTTAGTGACTGGTTCGAATTTTGACTAGCTCTCAGTTGTTCAACGTTAAAAGTGTCAGTGTCAAGATCAAGAGCTAAAGCAATAACTTGCATAGACTTCTATAACAAATATTGCTACAGAAAGTTTTCTTTCTTTTTTCTTTTGTTTTTGGTGCAACAACAAGTAATCCAGAGCTACGACTTGGGCAGATCCTTCAAAACGAGTGCATTCCAGATGTTAGGCAAGTTGATACTGATGCTTGGAAAGATAAGATTGGGCCTTGGAGAAAAGCTACACATGTGGCATTGGCATACTTTAATAATTATGCAGCACAGGAACAAATAGAGGCATATGTGGAATCCAGTTTAGCAGAACAGCCAATCCTAGATCAAAGAGAAAAACATCAGAGTTGCACTGCACTACTTTTCATTGTCTTTTGTGAATATCTTCTCTCTATAACTCTTGACTGAGTCAGGTGAGTATGCCCAAAAACTAGTTTATTAATACATGCTGAAAAAAGATTAAGAAAAAAAAATAAAAAACAAAGTGATCAAGATGATCAAGTGCTCTTAAATCTCAGGTGAAGAAAAAAGCTTTTGACCTTAACTTTTTCCTTTTCATGCTGTTTTAAAAACCTGGTGTGGACTTGAGGGTTTAGTAAGACATTCTCAGTAAACTGAATCTGGACTGAGTTTTAGTGTGGTTTGCTTTAAACAGGAGTGTCCAATTCTGATATTCAAGTTCAAGTGTCCTCATTGTTTCAGATGTTTCAGTGTGCCAACAATGATATTTAGCCAAAAATCTATCCAAAATACAATTCTCTTTAAAATGTTTCTAATTATTCCCTGGTTCAGTACACCTGATTTGAATAAATGCATCATTACCATCCCATTACCATACATAATTTGATAATATAATGCAGAAGTAATTTCATCATTTGTATCAGCAGCAGGATACCTCAGTGAGACACAAAAAGCTGCTAGAATCCATACTGGGGTTTTTGTTGTTTGCCCAGCTAGTTCAATTGCCAGTGAGTGTTGACAGTATTTTGGTTGTCTGAAGCTTAATAATACACAGCTCGTGAAAATGTTTAAACTGAGTAACAAAGTACAAATAGTTACATTTTGTGCTGGAGGCTAGTAACCATGTTGCAGGTCATGGTACAGTATGAAAAGAAAAAAAGATCAGGGAAGAGCACAAAAATTAGTGATTACTAAATTTAAATTTGTACAGGGTGTTCCTTGAAATTCTGAGATTATGGCCCAAACAAAGCTAAGAAAATGTTCAAAAGCTTTCACAAAATGGCTCAGTAGTCCTTTGTTTTTGTTGAATACCTACAAAAAATTGATTATAGTTCCCTGTTTTCTTTGATTACATAAAAATGTATTTGGGCTTGATACAAAAGATGAAGGTGGCTTTGTGAAGGTCTGGAATTGAATTTCTGTTTGTAAGCCTCTTTTGCCATCTATACCCAAACAATGTCAATGAGATTTAGTTATTGGGAACATGCATGATGGTCCAAAAGAAGGATTGTATTTTCCCAGAACGAGTCCTTTGTCAGACCGGTGTTTTGAACTGCACAATTGTCCATTTAAAACACAGTCACCACTGAGCAGATGAAGCCACTCAGTCAAGAGGGATACATGGTGCCAGCCACAACTTAATGCCCCTGCACAACTGAAACTCCATTTGTCCATTAGAGGAAAAACCTCTCCTGATAATGATGGGGCCTCCTCCACTGTGCAGCATAGAAGTAATCTCCAGTGGAATCTATCTCTTTCTCATCTCAATAATGTTGAAGGCATTTCAGAGCTGTTTAGATTTCTTTTTTTTTTTTCAAAATTGGCAAGTTTGCACTGTGGAAGTAGATGTTGTCGCTAAAGCCCTTTTATTGTTATTGGGTGGTTTCCTGACCACTTTACCCTACTCTTACTTCAATCAAGCTCTGGAAATTTAAAAATTGCCAGTGGGCATTAGGAGAGTGATGCACAAAACTGTAAGTTAAACTGTCTAAAGCTGTCAAGTAAGGTAAAACCCCTTATATCCCATAAATTCCAATATATATGTAAAAAATTGAAACTAGAGCAGGTAAAGAGGCATTGAGCATTTATATTATTCTCACCACAGAAGAAAGAACGGTGCATTTTGCGTTTATTTTAGTATGCCAGGATTACAACCACAGGGATCTGAACTGACTTTCCTGTGTTTGCACCGTGATATATCCTTGTTTCATATTGATTTTTCTTTTTATTATCAGATTAAGTGATAAGCGTGAGAAAGCATACAACGATATGTGATGCAACACCATGTCAACACTGGTGGGCTAATAATTGCTGTGCAAATGGATGGGATAAATGTCCTGTCAAGCTCCGTAATGGAGAGGCAGAAACAGTGAATTTGCCCTGTGAAAAATAAAGGAGATTCCTTTACAAAGGACAGGGCAATAAAAATATGAGTAAATGAAGGTCTGAGGGACTAGTATACATCTGTTTACAGCTCAAGAGAAGTGAGTTTATTTTAGAGCCAGATTAATCAGATAGAGAAAGGAATAATGAATGAGGCAAGGATGGAAGAGCAGACAAATGCTGTATGAAACAACAGATTAATGTGTTTCTACCTTTCATCAAATTAAAGAAAACCAGAGATGGGGTACATTTCAGCGGTAAATGCAGAGGGAAAATGTTTAGGTTTATATACATAATATGTTAGTTTTTCTCATTTGAAAAGACAACTTCAGAATGTCTCCTGAATGGAGAATCTGGTCACGTGCATCGGTCAAGTGTAATTCTGACCCCATTCCACCACACAAACTCTCTACAAACCTGATGGTTCTTTGGCCCCTTTCAATACACTTTGATCTTTAGTTCTTTTTGTAGATTTTCAGTTGGAAACAACTCAAGGGATTGGTTTAGCCATTTTAACAATTTTATTCTCTGTTTCTGAAACCAGTTAAAGCTTGGTGTGTCTTTTGGATTGGAAATCCACACTTGTTTCATTTTCAGATTCCCATCAAGAATGTCAGGAGACTCCATTCATCATCCCTTCAATTATATGAAGTCTGCCAGTCTTATGATGAAACAAAGTCCACAACACGATGTACCTACCTGGAAACTCCACTTTTGGCATGGTGTCTTTAGGGTTATGTAGAATACCACTGTTCCCCCAAACATGGTGTATGTATGCAGTGAGATTCAAAGAGTTTTGGCATTGGCCTCATCTGACCAGACCATATTCTGCCAGTATACCACTATCACTAGTATATCATATTATTTTTTATTTACCCATCATTTTTTTCAGGAGGTCCTTTGAGATAAAATCAGTTTTTCGCGGGAGACATGGGAAAGTGGCACACTGATGTACAGTGAACACATTTTTATAATTCTTCTTCTTCAATGGTGGAGTCTTGCACAGTGAGTGTGCTAAAGAGCTGTTCCTTTCAAGTATGTTAGTAATTGTTTTCATGGGGTTAAACTGAACCTGCTATTTTACGTGTTTTTCAAGCACTCGATCACTATTCCTTGTGTCATGAAAATTTCTTTGGATTATTCTTTTGATTCCTCTGTTGGAAATCCTATGTGGGGCACCTTGTCACGTTGGTTTATAATGAAATTATGTATTTTACACTTCTGGTTTAAGGCTCCAATGATGCTCATTGGAACATTCAAAAGTTAAGAAACACAGCTTTAATAATTTCCATTAGTATGTTTTTGACAGTAAGGCTTTTTTGTGAAGGTATCTTTGCTTTTACCAAACATACCACTGTGTACAATACTATGGTAACGAGATACCTTTTTACAGGCAATCAGTTACTGCCAGCTGATATTGATTTGCACATAGCATTAGCAGGACTACCTTCTAAACATTGACCGATTTCAACTTGTTTCTTGGCTTTAAAGGCCTTTTTGCACATCCTTTCTTTCGTGTGTTCAACACTTCTTCCCTATACTACCATTCCACTTCATTCCAAATAACTCATTTGTTTTATTTTCTTTGTATGCATTGATTACTTGTGTTAATACAGAAATATTGTGTAAATTTTTTGTCAGTAAATATATTGGAGATATATTCATAGAGAAAAACATTGAGGTGTTTTACAAGTCAGCTGACAGCCTTGTCTGGAGCCAGGACATGATCATTTTAGATGGAGCTGCATGCAAGTTGTTCTGTAACTAGTAGGAAATTAATAAATATTTACCATTTCCATTTACTGTACAAAGACATGGTTGGTGCTGCAAGTACTCCTTTCTCCTCCCCTTTTTTCCCTTATTGTTATCTTCTCTTCTTCCCTGTCCTATCTGCTCCCTACTTTCTTTTTGGATTATATTTCTACTTAACCTGACAAAAGCCAGATCTATGTGTAGCCCCGCCCTGTGTCTACACATCGATCTGGAACTGCTTCCGCAGAAAGCGTCTGAAAAAGGGAGGGCCATCTTATATGATATTTTGAGCTGATTGGAGGACGTGCCAGCAAGTGTCCGTCTACCATGACTTGTTTTTAGCCAATCCCAGTAACGACTCATATGACATATACCATGTGCGCCAGGAAAACAACAGATCACCCAAGCAAGAAAAAACATTTGTCCAAGCTTCACTTACGCCATGTCGTCAGGTGATCTCTGCCGGTTTTGCATGGAGAATATGTGCATAAGCGGCCATGTTTGTTTTCCTTTGCCTAGGCACTTGCTACTGTCGTCATGCCAGAACACTGGCACGTGCGCCTGCCCCAAAGTGCAATGCTAACCAACGATTGGTCTGCACCACCACTGGAGTCAAGTCAGACGGTTTAGTTTGAGCAGTACAAGATGGATTTTCGTGGGTTTGGAAAAATCCAAATCTCACGAGAATATAGCTTGCAGCGCAAGGTTAATTTCTACTGTACAAGACCAAAAAGGGACACAAATCCAAAATAAGAAACAAATGTATTAAGTGAAAAAATAAATAATGAAATATATATATTTCTTTGTATTTGTATATATCTATGAATATAAGACCTCAGTCTTTTACTCAGTTATTTAATTAATCACTTCATTAAATAATTAATTTGAAATTGAATCAATCATGTAATAAAGTCATACAAAAATATTTCAGATTTTTTTATCATTACTTTTTATTTCTTGGTGAACAATACATCAAGGAATGTTTTAAAATCCTTACTGTGTCTTACTAAATAAAGCCTAACATTTGATTGGTTTACCAGCAGAGTAAATCAGCTGCACACCAGTCAACTTTTCTGCAGTAGAGTTGCTGAGTGACTTAGAGTTATGTTTAAGGTAAGGATTTGTTGCAGCAGCTGGCCATGAAAATAAACTAATCTCTATAATAATTACTGACCAATTTAAATGTTTTTGTAGAAACAATGAATTCCAGATTATTTTTTTAAGATAAAATTAGATACATTCATTTGATATAGGCCTTTCCTGTGTTATTGTAAACTTCACACACATATATGTTTTATACTGTAACACTGAGTGGTCCAAATCAATTGTACTCTAGGCTACTGCTGTTGTGACATGTAGTATTAAAGGTAAATACATTCCTTGTAGCAGTCCTTGAAGTCTAGTTTCTTGACTTGAAGTTGAGCCAACTAACTATCTACTTTATGTACAGTAGAGCAGCATCTTCCTTTTATTGATGGGATGCAGTTACAGACAGCAAAATATACACCCTGAATCTGTCCCTCTGCTCAGGGTCAGGAAGCTGCTCTATCACTTTAAAATAAAGAAACTGAACCTCCAACCCCTTGCCTCAGCTACTGTGACTGTCACCTGATCGACACACGTCTAACCTTTCAGTTTGCTCTCCTGCTACACTGTGACCTCTAGAGTACAGCTTGACCTTCCTCATCTATGTGTTCCCTGGTATGATAGAGCTGACAGTCGCAGCATTTTTTCTTTCAGGGTTCTGTTAGTTAACTTAGATGTTATAATCTGAGCACGTCTCTTAATTTAAATTAAGATCTGGTCAAGTTTGCTGTCTGGGTTGTTTCTCACTTTGTACTAGGTTGGCGTAACTGCCAGCAACAAAGTTGTATCGGTGGGCAAAACCTTTTTATGTTTGGGAGAAGGGTTTCTTCACCAATACTACAGAGACAATTAGGAAGAAAGAAAAAATATAATAATAATAAAAACATTTTATGCAACTTCAGAAAAAGTCCAACCTTTTTCACAAACAGACCCGTTTTTTAAATTTTCTTGATGATATTTTTTTATGATTTGAGGGCACAGTGTGGCCTTCCCCTCTACCTTGGGCTGGGGATAATTGATCTGGCTCTCACCCCAGTCAACAGCCTTGACATTCAAGACTTATTTCACCTACTGTATTTTTACATTACAATAACTTTGCTGTGATGGACCTGTTCTGGGTCTGGGCCACCAGTTGCTGGAGATTGGCAACAACCACCAGGGTGAGCAGGTATAAGCACAAATGAATAAATATACTTTAGAGTTACTATAAAGTTTCCCAAATAATTACCATTAAAATCTGAGGAAGAAAAAAAGAAGGATAATCCAACAAAGAGAGTGTTATTATTATCATTTTACTATACTGTTACTGGTATTTCAAACTAACTGGTACCCAAAGGTCAGGTTAGTAGCTGAGCTGTAAGTCCAAAGTATTTGTAATGGATAAAGAAGACTATATCTTGATGAGTATGTTGGTATTATAAAGTATCAATCCTCAACGCATGTTGCATTGAGGATTAGAATATACAGTATATCTGTGTAAAGCTTTAAAGTTTCATACTATTAGTGCTAAAGCGTCTCATGATCTCAAATATGCATCAACATGCGGGATTAGCTTTTTTGTTCAGATCAAGCTATGACTTAATTTATTGCAGAACTTGCTCTGAACATTTTGACATGTGTAGAATAAAATGTCATATTAAATATCATATATAAGGGTAGTGATATAGTCTTTTAAAAGGTGTCCTGACATTAACCATAAGTAGTCCAATAACATTGACTCATAAAGGAGTTACAAAATTTGTTGCAAACACAAAAACCAGAGATATGTTTACTGTAAATTATAATCACAATAGGCAGTGTAACAAAAACTAACTAAATATCAGAAATGCTAACTACAAACATTTACTGCACATATTTACCATTTAAAATTATTTCAACACTGACATATTTTACTGTAATACAACCAGCATCTGCTTTATATACTGTTCTGTTGTCTCTCCTCAAAGTTGTTGAGTCAGAGTATACTTGCTGTGTATTTTTTCATGTTTTTTATTTAAATTCTTGAATCATTTTAATTTATTGAAATGTAAATCAATCTACTATACCATGTCCAAATTTGATAGCTAAATCCATGCAATATCTGGTGCTGGTACATTACTTGGCTGGCTTGAGTCCTCCCTAAAGAACAGAGACATCTTTGTTTCAATAGGAAACTTTTCATCAGAATGAACAGACATCACATGTGGGGTGCCCCAGGGCTCCATCTTAGGGCCTCTCCTATTTAATATCTACATGCTCCCACTAGGCTAGATTATAGCAACCAATAACATTACCTACCATAACTATGCGGATGATACTCAGCTTTACATTACAATGTCACCAGGTGACTTTGAACCCATTCAAACCCTAAATCAATGCATCAACCAAATAAATGGATGGATGTGCCATAACTTTCTCCAGCTGAACAGAAACAAAACTGAAGTAATTATTGTTGGACCCAAAGAGGAACGATCAAGAGTCAGCACACAGATTCAGTTAATACAGCTAGAAACTACTGATCAGGCACAAAACCTAGGTGTGGTAATGGACTCAGACCTGAACCTCCAGGGTAACATAAAGGCAATAACAAGGTCAGCCTTCTATCACCTGAAGAACATTTCTAAAATTAAAGGACTGGACAGGACCTCGAAAAGGTTATCCATGGATTTATTTTTTAGTCGGATTGATTACTGCAACAGCGTCCTCACAGGTCTGCCTAAAAAGTCAATCAGATAGCTGCAGCTGATCCAGAACTCTGCTGCTCGCGTACTCACTAGGACCAGTGAAAGACCAGGAAAGTAGAGCACATCACCCCAGTTCTACAGTCATTACACTGGCTCCCTGTAGCTCAGAGAATAGACTTCAAAATACTGCTACTAGTTTATAAATCATTAAATGGCTTAACACCAAAATATGTTGAAGACCTGTTGTCACCTTGCCAACCACCGAGACCACTCAGGTCCTCCAACTCTAGCCTACTAAACATCCCTAGACTCAGAACCAAACATGGAGAAGCAGCTTTCAGTTTGTATGCTCCCCTTATCTGGAACAGACTTCTTGATGAGTGCAGAGCTGCTGAAACTCTGAACTGCTTTAAATCGAGACTAAAAACCCATCTGTTTAAAATTGCCTTTGAGTAAATGATTGTCATATGTATCAAATGTGTTCATGCTCTATTGCTTTACTCTGTTTCTCTTGCTTTAATGACTTTTAATTTCCAATCTTATATTCTGTTTTTTTTTTTTCTCTTTTTTAATCACCAAATCATGCAAAGCACCTTGAATTACCCTGTTGTTGAAAGTGTGCTATACAAATAAAATGTGCTACAGTATACAAATAAAATTGCCCTAGGACACACTGACAGAAGCGAGGCTGCCAAACACTGGCGCCACCGGGCCCTCTGACCACCACCAGTAAGTAAAAGTTACATTTTAGGTGCAGTAAAACAACTCAAGTTTACACTAACGGGGTAAATGTAACTAATTACTACCCACCTCTGGTGATGACAACATAAAAATGTATTATTATTATTATGTTAAACATGTTATTAATATAATTGGTAGCATAACGTTATAATGCTGTTGTACTACCAATACAAGTATTTTTGGTAGAGTCATTGTTCCACTTCCATCCTTTGTGGGATCCAATAAAAGGCCTCTCCAAATCAAGCTCCCAGGCTGACTTTTAACACCAGCCCACCCCTGGGCAGGACCATGAATACTATTTTTTCCTGTGATATAGAACAGACTGTTTTTTCTGACTCACTCGTTTTTGCTATCTATTTCTTTTTCTGTGGCTAATGGAGGCAATAGGAGAAAATGCAAGTGCAGCATGCATAGACAACTCAGAGTGACCGATCGTATTTCAAAAGGAACAAGTATTATACGGTTTATCAGTGAACGAGACCTTTAAGTAGTTTCTAATAATGTATGGTTTTTAGTCCCAGATGGGTTGATTCAAGCCAAGGGTGCAGGTTTGTTTCTAAAATAGCTGGGGACAATACTCATAAACATGAGTGTGGCATCTGACTGATTATCATGTCAGACCTGGACACGTAGTCAAAGCATCACTATCTGAGAGCTCAGCTGACAGCACAATGGAGAGTTACAGAGGGATTGGAGCGCATAGCTGCGGCAGACACAGACCGATGGCAGTTTTAAATCAACAAGCGGGTTGGGTCGGAATTTGATCTGGACATAACTGTGGGTAAAGGGTCGGATTAAAAAATCATCTTAATGCATGGGGGTTGGTAAAATTGGACCTGTGCAGGACTCTGCAACAGTAAAATGTATACTTTTACTGCAATTATTTTGTATTTAAAACATATGTGAGCGAAATTAGATATGCAAGCATAAATTCTTGGGGAGATAATATTTATTTTTATACAGCTTTGAAGAGGAACCGATTGCAAAAATTCTTGCATGACTGGGAAATGGACTAAAATATATGACAGAAATCACACAGTGCATGCCCATCTTGCTCCCTGGGGGAAGCACGGACAGACCTGAGCCATCCTTAGATGCATGGTGTAAGATAACTAATAGTGGGCAGCTTGTTGTGCAGTTAGTTTTCAAACCACCCAATTCATAGTTACATACAATTTGAGACTGTATGATGTTTGCAAAAGCATTGCCAGTAACGTTATTATGACAAACACATATCAGTAGAAAACTTGACTTTAAGTGACTTACAGGTTTCTTTGAAAAATAGTTCCTCATGTCCAAATTCTTCTTTTTTGCTGCCATCCTTACTTGCTTTTGACACTCATGTGTCACCCACGTTGTACCTGAGTCCTCTCGTGGACTGGAAAGCAGCCAATCACATTCGCCATATATGTTACCGGAGGTAGGACTCCAGTAGATAACGTAATTTCTGCACCTCTAGGTGAATGAGACGTTGACAGATCGGTATTTTTCTTTCTCTTTTTTGCTTTCTATCAGGTTTATTTTTCTGTTCTCGAGGATATCAAATTATTGGTGGGGACAATTCAATAATCGCTGGATATTGGTGGGGACATGTCTTTTCCGTCCATGCTAATTCTCTGCCCTTGATCCAAGCATTTTAAGAACTGCTGAGATAACAGGGATCTTCATACACAACCATCTCTTGGATTTGCAGAGAGTGGACTGAAAGAGAAAAAAAATATACACTGACTGACAGTTGTGTGGACAAAAATGCTTCGTTTATGTCATTACTCACAAGGCATTCAACCTTCAAGTGAATGGGATGTAACAGCTGAAGCCCACACAGGGTACCACTCCTGTCAGCTAAGGAAAGGAAACTGAGCTTGCAATTTGCACCGGTTCACCAAAACAGAAACCTAGAAATTCTCAATTTCAGAGTTTGATGTAAACAATGTGACAGCATGCACATTGCACACAGCATGCACCTGTTATGGCACCGGTAGTCATGTAATAGTGTGGAGTAAATTACCTTTAACACACTTTAGCACAAATCTCAAATCTTAAACTAGTTCCTTGAACCTGACTATGGTTTCAATATACTCGTCTGGCCTCCACAGTCACATCACAATGCAACAGATTACATTTTGGATGTGATGGATCGTGGATGTGCATTGTGGATCTGCAGCAACTGTGTGATGCTAAAATGTAATCTATTAAATAAATGCTATTTATTTTTTATTTGCTTGTTAAAAATATACCTAAATTAACTGTTTTTTGTTTAAAATCTCAACATAAATTCTCACACTAAATACACTAACATTTTTCCCAGATAAACCTTGTTTTTGGGGCTCCATTTAAAACAGTCATCCTTCCTGCTGAGAATGAATAAGTACTATCTGCAGGGCAACTTTGTCAACATCATAATCATCTTTGATTGGTGTTTCGTGGCAGTTGGTAGCACAACAGCTGCTACCTCATTACCCAAACAATCTCGTTTGAATTCACACATACGAGTGAACACCCAAATGCAACACATTCCCTGGAAGTAGGCGTGGGGGTTGATTTGGTGTTTTATGTGTTTCCTAGATTTAAAATGATAAATAAATTCTTTTGTGCATTTTGGACTGAAAAAAGCAAAAACAATGTTAATTTGGATACAATTAAAATGGTTCCTTTGTAAATTTTCTGTAGAACTCAACAGAGCTTCACATGAATGCAAACAAGATGACTATAGCCCAATTCAAACACTCTCCCTCTGAGATGAGAGATGGAGGCGGCACACCCAGAAGTTCATGGATTAGTATAGATTTAAGAAGATTCCACTGTTAAGCTCTAAGCTAAGTGTGTGTGTGTGTGTGTGTGTGTGTGTGTGTGCGTGTGTGTGCGTGTGTGTGCGTGTGTGTGTATGTGCGTGTGTGCATGTCTGTTTTTGTGAGTGTTTGAAATTAAACTCATACTTCTTTTAGATACAAAACTATATAGTGGAATTTCCACTTTATGCCTTGAGATAGAAGGGGAGATGAAAGTTAGTTTCTGTATCCCCATGGGGACATCCTTTGGCAGAATGGATACTACAGTCTCTTATGCTTACTGAATGCTTAGCCTTGAAATATATTCACACTTTTAATCATAACCTAATTCTAATCTAATCTTAATCCTAAAATGAAGTATAGATGTTAAAAGTACTGCTTCCTTACCCAGAGATATTATATTTTAGTCCCCACACTGCTAAAAAGTACCTTTGCATTGGTGTTTTGCCATATTTTGGTCTTATATGCATGTTAAAACAAACAAAAAAGCGTTTTTGTGTTCCTGTCTATGTCCATGTTTGATTAGTGAATGATCAGCTCATGTATAATTAAAAAATTTGCATAGCAGATATGTTCTGATCTTTCCCAGAGAAAACAAATGATGCAAAGGTGTTCAAATACCACTGAATTATCAAGCAGTTGTGTAGAAACCATTGCCTAATATATTTTGTGGAAAGAAAATACATGTAATTTGTGATTAGAAACTATCAAATTGAAGAACATCATCTCCTCTGTGGAACCAAAATCTATACCAGTAACTGTGAGGCTTTTGGCTGCTTTGCAAGGAACTCTCAGCTGCAGACAGTCAAATTACATAAGATTATGCCCTTACTAAATGCAAGCTATGTGGGACTTTAAAAATAGATCAATAATGCATGTGGTAAAGATTGCTGTAGTGCAAACGGGAAAGGCCAATTAAATTCCACTTAATATAATTTATTTCACTATGCGGTTTGCTCTGCCTTTTGCTGTTTTGTTTTGGTGTGTCTGTTTTCTCTTGCTTCTTCTAAAATTATGCCTTGATTCATGAGGAGATCTGTGTGGCCTTGATTCAGGAATCTTTCAACTGCCTTTGAAGGTTATAGTGTTTTTTAAGGCTCAAAGGTGAACAACCCAAATGGATGATGGCTTTAAGTAAAACTCCAAACTTTAAATAAAAATTCAAGGTATTACAAAAGCAGCGAAACCAAAAATTGAACAAATCTATCCAAAACAGTAAGAGACAACACAAGAAAGCAGGGGGGTGATTATTTAATCTCTTCACCATGCTGTTGCTGTTCTGTTTTCTACCTTACATATTTAGGTTCATACCAACCATCAGTTTGTACCTGCTAGTCAGAAGATTTTTCACCCTCTGACCAACTGGCAATTTAAAATCATTTTCTACAATTTACTTATACTTTTCTGTAAGGAAATCTAGCTATGTGACTCAAATAAATTATCTCTACCAGCAGGAGGTTGTTTAGAATAGTATGATGAGGGGTTATAATCTGTCATATTTTAGAAGACTCCAAAATAAATAGAAAAAGTGGATAACAAAAATGTCTGATAATAATATACAATAGAAATAAACTATACTAGAGAGCTGAGTAGTTTTACTTTGTGTTAAGGCTTTTTCATGTTTTGCAGTGTTAGACATTACTATGTTTTTGGATTTGTGTTGGTATTGTTTATTTGTTCCTGATTGTGTTGGGAGAATAAACTTTTCAACATTCTTGTTATCATATTTTGGTCTCTTTTTTCTTTTTTTATGCTTTATCTGAAAAAACATATTATCGCCTTTTTGCACTGTGGAAAAGGAAACCACATGTTATTTCTACCCATAACCAGTTACTTGTTAAGCTGGAATTCAAAGCAGGGATAGTCAGGGATTTCCTACCATCCATGAGGAATTTCACCTCATCAAATCTTCCAGACACATATAACTGTACATCAGTCTTCTGGTGAACATGTTGCCAAAGTGTTTGAAATCACAAACTGCACTTGAAAACCATTTTTACTCGGTTTTAGCAGTGTTAGTAGTTAGCTTGTTCACTAGCTGTCATTCCTAGAACCAAGTTAGTTATTTTAGATGGTAAATTCACCTCATAAGTAACCACAAGTTAAAGCAGATTGTTTTTTGAAGGTTTATATATGTTTCGCTTCGGCACTTCTCTTTTGAGGAGTTTCTGATAAAACACAGATCATTGTGCAACAACTTATGTTTGTAGATGTTGTAGGTTATTAGCTCGACATGACAGTTAATTGTTTTAGATGCAACGTACAAAGAACTCATAATAATATTTGTATATGTATACTATGTATACCATGATGTCATGTTGACTGAAGGACCCATTAAAAAATATGATATTCTTGAGTCAACATGAACCTTGAAACCTTCCTCTTGAAAACATTAAGAAAAGAAGGATCATATGCCAACAAGAAATTGCATTAACCAGCTTATATCTCAGCCCTACCTTACTTTCCCTAAACTAGATATACTTTTTTCCTTTTTTTCTCCATACTGTATTTCCTTAGGATCCCGAAATATGGATCACAGATAATCTCAATGACCGGACCATCTGTGATTTCCAGTTTCTAACTGTGTTTGTGTTCAGCAGGGGTGGTGGGCCTGTGGGAGATCTGTGTGGCAAATATGTTTGCGTGTGTGTGTGTGTGTGTGTGTGTGTGTGTGTGTGTGTGTGGGTGTGTGTGGTGGTGGTAGAGGTGGTGGTGGAGGGGGGTTGTGGTGATGGTGAGGAGGTGGGGGGTTGGTTGGGTAAGCTCCACTCAAAGCTGTTGTAAACACCTCTAATGCACCGCTAAACTTGGGGAATCTCATGTGAGTGTGCGTTGTGTATCTGGGTCTACTGCACACAACGAGCCGACTAATCCCTCATAAACCTACATTTTATCGCTTACCACACCATTAGCTGAGCTGTGGCATTCTGCCTGTAGATGTCAAAACAGACTACAAGAGTCTGTGGATTTCTTTGTTGCTCTGTGCATAGAATTCACATTTTCCTGGGCCTTGTTAGAGATGAAAAGAATTATGTCCTTCTCAGCAGGGAAACAATGTAATAGTAGTTACAACCAGACTTTTTTTGTGTCTTTTTATGTAGCAAAAACTCTAAAACAACATGTCAATTTAGAAACTTTGAACTATGGCTCTTGGAAATATACAGTTTTTTTAAAAGATATATTTGTCAGCTATTGTTAAAGTAAGCAATATTGCTGACAATATGGGTACTTTTTGTTCGGAGGCAGTTTTACTGATACTGAGCATAGCAGTTTTTACTCATCTGTTGGAATTGACAACTTAAGAGACTTAAGATTTGCATTAAAAGTTGCATAAGGTTTAAAGGAATAATATAAAATTTAATTGGCAAGAAATCCCTTCTTCTACTAACCAAGATAAACAAACTTAGTCATAGGCAGGAGTTAGCATGTGAGGCTATCTACAGAGGGGCATCAGTGACAGAAAACAATCGCCTGAAGGTTGGAGTAGGGGTGTGAGGTGGCACTGTAACATCTCTGATCAATTCCGTAAAATGTGTGTGAAATGTATGTGTTTGGAACACATGCCCTTACCTGTCATTATCTGTAATTTAATTTGCTTGATTGCGAGTCACTTCATGTGACAGTAGGTTTGACTGTTTGAATGCATCTGTGCATTTTGATATATGTGTTCATGTGCGTACAAGATGTTTGGTGCAACATTTTTCAGAGGTCATTCTTAGAGACTCACACCTCACAGTGTTCACTTAATGCCATTGACAGCACGTATACATATAAATATATCACTTTCTTAATTATCCTATGCTCCATTTAAGCTCTACCTGGCATTTCAAAGTGTAATACTATATGCTACTTTGGTTAAACACTAGCATTGCATTTCTACACTTCTGATGTTGTCGCATATAATGTGATCACCACTTAAGCATGGCTGTCATGGATGTATTTGAGTTTTAACAGAATTTACATAAATTTGTCCTTTAGCATATATTAGTCAGCATATATCATCAGTTCAATTCAATTCAATTCAGTTTCATTTATATAGCGCCAATTCACAACAGATGTCATCTTAAGGCACTTAACAAGAAGTAATTTCAATACATTCAGTATAAGTAGTCTTACGCCTGGCCGGCCGCGGTAGCGCCGTAAAGAGGCACGCTCACAGAAATCAAGCGCTATCCGCTGGCCCCCTGTTCAAACCAGACGCCTATTTCTCTGCTCCGTTGCTCTTTGTGTGTGTGTTTGTGTGTTGTGTGTTTCTTCGTTTATTTTCATCTTTATAGTCTGTGCGCGAGCTGCGCGCGGAGGATTGCGAAGCTACGTGTCTGGTATGAAATACACCATAGGTTAACAAGGGCGCCGAATGGAAGCAGTCTCCGTTCCGTGCCGCATAGCGGCTATCCGCTGCCTCCCTGTTCATACCAGATGCGTATTTCTCCACCCCTGTAGTCAACTGTAGCAGGATTAAATTTTGTCACAGTGTTGACTATGTAGAGTATTAGTTAATCTATAGAGGCAATATATTTCACAATCTATGGACACTTGATTTTGCACAGAACTTGTGGGACACCTTGTGATTCAAACAATAGGCTATACTTACTTGTTGATCCGATTGCTGTTGCTACAGCCTCCCAACACTGATCCGTTTTGCTGTTGTCCTTGTAGAACATGTGCTGGGGGTCGTACAACTCCCTGTACTTCTGCACTTCTATGATTAATTTGACATTGTCCAAATCTTGACTTGTCACCAACTCCTCTCTGCCTCTCTTTCGCTCTTTCCCCTCTTTCCCTCTTTGTTTGTGTGTTCAGAAACTTAAACCCCCCCGTAGTCAGCCCACTCTGTTGCTCTATGTGTGTGTTGGGTTTGTTTGTGAACGCCGGCCGCAGAAGCGCCGTGGTACAGAGACCGCTTCCATTCGGCGCCCTTGTTAACCTATGGAGTAGTTCACACCAGACGTGAAGCGCCGCAATCCTCCATGACTGGCTCGTGCCGTGTAGCAATCGTTTGTCTATTTTTAGCTGGTGACTCCTGTCAATATTTGAACTATTGGTAAGTTTTGACTCTTTCTTTACAACTTCAAAAATGCTAAGTTATTAATGTTAGATGTTTCTTAACAAGCTAGTTTTAAAATGTCCCCAATATAAAGGGTTGAAAGGGCTTAAACAATTATTAGAATACTGTTTTTTTTTATAGTGAGCCAGCAATATTTTTTTAGATGACAGATACAGGAACTTGAATCAATTAGGACCCACCCTGTGACTACAGGAAAGAAGCAGAAGGAAAGAAGCAGAATTACATTATTTCATTTGGGCAAAGAGGCAGCTTTAGGACATACATTTTATATTCAGAAGAGACAAGTTATGTTCAAGTCAATCAGCAAAATTTAGAGAGATGAAACCATAGATCTTTGATTTTTTTAGTTAGATGTTGCCAAGTTAAAATCAAATACATATAAGTAGGCACAGGTAAGCAAAGCAGCTCTTGGAAGTATCATGTTTACTAATTTGTATTTCAAACTAATTTATGCAAATACATGATCAACTTAATTCCCTAATTCCAAATTCTCAGTCATTTCTAAGACCCTGATGCCATTGAAGCATGACACTGGGTCAAAATTAAAAATGCTATGTTTTTTCCAGAGCCCACATTTACTATGAAGTAACTTTTTTTTTCATAGTTATTTCATTTTAACCTTCTAAAACTAAGCTTGTAGCATTTGTAACAGCAGCCGAGGAGATTACTCACTAATTAAAAGCTTTGCTTCTGCCCAAGGCACTGTTATAGCATGTTTCCTTTGCATAAAGTACTGCTCTGCAACAGTACCAGTATAATGGTAAACAAAGATACCATCCAAAGCCTTTGTGTGTTTTGTAATTGCCCTATTTTCCCAACAAGGTAAATTCTGAGTTTGATCAAAGTGCTTGAATATGCAAAGACTGAATTTTTCCTGGAGAGAAAGCAAAAAAAATCCACTTCATCTTGACCCATGAGTCATTCTACTTAAGAAAAGAAAAGACAAAAACCGGAGTGACTTGAGGCAAGGTTAAAGTAAAATCACAACAACAGTCTGCAGGTAAATGCAGAAAAAAACATGAAAAACATAACTGAATGGAGTTTGCATTTTTAATGGGGTCAGAATCTGATTTTAGTATGACACACAGCAGTACTTACTTAAACTGTTTGGCTTAGCTGTCAGAAAGAAATCTGGAATCAGCTTTTATATTTATGACTTTGAAGTATTTATATGTTTTTCTATTTTTCATCTGTTAGCTTAGGCACCTTAATGAGTAATCAGCTCTCAACCCTTAAAATTAGAAAAAAAACGACTAATGCCACATTTTGATTTAGCATTTGAACCCATGTGGTTAATGTTGGGTTTTTATCCTTACATAACCAAAATAGACTTGGGTAAGAGTCTCTATCAAAAGTATTTTGAGCTTCCTATGAATGAAATACCACTCAAAAAGATGTGCTTTCTTTATTTTTTATTTTTTTTTACTTTCAAACACGGATCTCTGAAGGTGCTGCACTGCCTACTTACATGCAAACCATCAGCTCATCAAGTCATAGTATAGAAAAAGGTCAGTTAGGACTCCCAGCTATTGCCAAAATGTCGATCTTGGTTGTGGTGATCCAGCCCTTCCTCTTAAGGTTTCTGAGACAATGTGTTGATTCCTCTGTATTTCATGTGCTCTAGACTTACCAATGTGTGTCTACCTTATTTCTCCAATCTCCACCATACCATCCTTTGAATCCTTGGACAACAGCATTTACCTTGAAAACTCACCAACCTCCACAGGAACTTGCCAAAGGTATGACAACCAATTTTATTTAGTACATCATACTTGCCTGTCTACACCCATTATAAACACCAACAGCACGTCCGCAAGAAACTGAAGAAGATACTAAGAATAGAGCCATAGGTTCCAGTGTTGTGGAAGACATCATGCCTTGTTCCAGTACCAAAAAGAACTCACCCATCAGTCATCAATGACTATATCAATCAATCAATCAATCAATCAAACTTTATTTATAAAGCACCTTTCATACAAAAAATGCAGCTCAAAGTGCTTTACAGATTAAAATCACCCCACATAACCCAGATTCCCATCCCTTCCCACAATTATAAAAACAAAAAGACAGGTAGTCCCCCTTCCCAAACCCATTTCCCAGACACACACAGACACACACTGGCACACATCCAACCACATGCACACACAGACATCTTCCCAAAACGCGTAAGATCATTGGTAGACACTGGGCTGAGCTCAGATGTATGTAAAGAAAACGCCATCAGGAGAACCGTCTGCCCCGACAGCAGCAGGTCCACTGCAGCAGCCAGGGCACCGACACAGGGCGCCCAGAGGAGGGAGGGTAGAGACCCCCACCTCTACCTGAGCACTACCTGGTGAGCACCCAGGCCACCGCAGCCGAACACCGCCCCCGAGGCAGAGGGCTCCCACAGAGGAAACACTGGAAGAAGGATTAATAAGTAAAAATGTAAAATAACCAGAGCTAATATAAGTAAAATAAGTAGTAATAAATATAATAGTAAAAACAGTTAACCATATAGTAGCAAAGATAGCTAATAAAACTGTTAAAATATAAGCAAATAAAACTTACAAAGCAATGAAACACACTATAATAAATAATAATCAATTAAAAGCTAGGCTAAAAAGGTGAGTCTTGAGCCTGCTCTTAAAAACATGAACGTTCTCTGCAGCCCTGAGGTCCTCTGGCAGCCTGTTCCAGAGATGAGGGCCATAATAATGAAAGGATGCCTCACCATGAGTGTGTGTCCTGACTTTTGGAATCACAAGGACACGGCTGCCAGAGGAGTGCAGAGGCCGAGAGGGTTCACACGATAAAAGCAGCTCTGAGAGATAAGAAGGCCCAAGACCATTAAGACACTTAAAAACCATTAAAAGAACCTTAAAATCGATCCTGAAATATACGGGGAGCCAATGCAATGATTCTAAAACCAGAGTAATATCCTCCCGCCTACTGGTCTTCGTCAGGACACGTGAAGCTGAATTTGGTAATAGTTGTAGACCTGAAATAGTCTTTTTTGGGAAGACCAGAAAGCAGGGTACTACAGTAATCAATTCTACAGGTGATAAAAGCATGCATCAGCGTCTCCGTATCGACCCGAGAGAATGGGGCAGACTCTGACAACGTTCTTGAGGTGATAAAAACCTATTGTAATGATATTTTTAATATGAGGGATAAAAGTCAGCTCAGAGTCAAAGATAACACCCAGGTTCCTCACCTGCTGAGAAGGATTAAAAGACAGTAATTGTAGTTTTGGTAAAACTGTCTCTCTCTGGCCCTCAGGACCAATAACTGAAACTCCAGTTTTATCCTGGTTGAGCTGGATAAAGTTTTCTGCCATCCAGGATTTGATGTCTAAAATGCAGTTAAAGAATGCGTCCATTGGATGTGTGTCATCAGGAGACATGGAGATGTATAACTGTGTATCATCAGCATAACTGTGAAAGTTCACTCCATGTCTCCCGATTACACCACCAAGAGGGAGCATATAGAAGTTAAAAAGCACTGGGCCTAAAATTGAACCCTGGGGCACACCACATGTTATCTTGTGGACCTTAGAGGAGCAGGTATCTAAACTTACCATAAAAGTCCTGTCTGTGAGGTAGGATGTGAACCATCTATGAACAGCACCAGAGAGGCCAATATGTTTCAAACGCGTTAAAAGAATAGTGTGGTCCACTGTGTCGAAGGCAGCGCTTAGATCCAGTATAACCAACACTGCCACCTTCTGTGCATCATAGTTTAATCTAAAAATATTTAAAATCTTCAGAAGGGCCGTCTCTGTGCTGTGGTTCACCCTAAAACCAGACTGAAATTTCTCCAGGACATTATGAGCGTTAATAAAATCATTAAGTTGAATTAAAACAAGCTTTTCAAAAATTTTACCTAAAAAAGGTAAGTTTGATACCGGTCGGAAATTGTTAAAATCTCTAGAATCTAAATTGCTCTTCTTCAGCAGGGGCCTCACCACCGCCCTTTAAAAGGCGGCATGAAAGACCCCCGTCTGAAGGGAGCAATTCATCACAGTTAAAATCTCATCTCTAAGACAATCATAAAATTGCTTAAAAAATCTAGTGGGAATTGGGTCAAAGACACATGTGGTGGGCCTCACTGAAAAGAAAACTTTATTGAGACTCTCAGTCTCCACCAGGACAAAACTGTCCAGCGTTTCCTCTGGTATAGACACACATTCAGATTTGTCTAAAACCATGTTACTTTGAGAAGATAAAATATTACATCTGATGGTGTATAGGTCCATGGACTGGCTGCACATCAGGCTATTGGGGCAGAAGTGGGGGATGGGCAAGGGGGAGCAGCAGGAGTCGGTGTAGGATGCAGGGGGGGACGTGGACAGGCCAGGCTCATTGCCAGGGTGCGTCTTCCTTTGCTGTTTAGGTGGAGCCCATCTGCCCTAAACAGGTGACTCCTGCCCCAGAAAATGTTAAAATTGTCTATAAAACCAATGTTGTTCAGCACGGTGGCAGAGGAGAGCCAAGTGTTCAAAGATAAAAGCCTGCTAAAACCACAGATTCCTCTGCCGACGGTAGGAGTGGGGCCAGAGATAAAAACCGAAACCGGTGTGTTTTAAAAAGGTTAAAAAGGTGAATAAAATCCAGCTTCAGCAGTTCGGACTGTTGTCTGCGGATGTCGTTGGTGCCGGCATGAACAATAACAGTACTCACGGTGGGGTGATGTTGAATGATGTCCAGGATCCGATCAGAAATGTCCATCACGGTCGCTCCAGGAAAACAAATGGTGCGGGATCCTTTCCTCCTCACGTACCGGATAATTGAGTCCCCGATGATCACCGTGGTGGGTGCCGGCTCAGCAGGTCGGAGCTGGGCAGGGATTCCCTCGCTGTCCAGGACCGGCTGGATGTTAAGAGCCTCCCCAAGGCTGCAGCGATGGGTCGTCAGCGCCGAGGGCTTGTTCCGGGGGTTAGGAGTAAGATGAACCACTCCTTGGCGAGCCGCAGCCCGGTTATTGGCACGACATGGAAGGCTGCTGCAGTCTGGCTGCTGCTCCGGTGGTTGGGCGGGATGGATCAGGTGGCGGGTTTACGGGGCCCCGGGGCTGCCAGAGGAGGAAAGTCCTGGTTGAGGACGCCGAACCGGTTGGCCAGTGGCAGCGTTGGTGGAGAAGGGCAATGACAGCGACCCCGCGCCTCTCCACCGCGGCCGGGACCAATCGTGGACCAGGCGTCCTGCTGGATTGGAGCTGAGGGGGGCTTTTGGCCTAGCCCCCTGCTGGTGCCAGCGATCCTCCTCCGTAGCAGGTGTGCGGGCCTCCGGCGCCCCGAACCCGGCAAGAGTCCCGGCGATGAATTCCGCCCCTGCAGCCTCGCCGGGCTGACAGGGGATGGTCTCCGCCAGGTGAGTAGAGGCATGATAATCCGATAAAAGCAAGTTGTTTAGTGTTTGCGGTGCTAAAATCAGTTAAAACCAGTCTTTAAGAAAATATAAAACCAGTTAAAAAATACAGTATTAAGAGTTGATCTCGGTGGGTCTCACTGACGCTATCAAAACTATAGACCTGTTGCCCTGACATCACACATCATGAAGGTCCTGGAGAGACTCCTGTTGGCACCCCTGAATAAGCAAACAAGAACGTATCAGGACCCACTGCAGTTGGCTTATCGCTGTGGAGTTGGAGTTGAAGATGCCATCATCCACCTGCTTCAACCAACCGACTGTCATCTGGACAAAGCAGGCAGCACTGTGAGGATCATGTTCTTTGATTTCACCAGTGCATTTAACACAATTCAGCCTGATTTGCTTTGTCAGAAACTCCTGAAGACACAGGTGGAGCCCTCAACAATAGCCTGGATCAATGACTACCTGACCAACAGACCGCAATTTGTGAGACTGAAGAACTGTGTGTCAAACCAGTTGGTCAGCAGCACAGGAGCACCACAGGGGACCGTACTCTCACCACTCCTCTTCACTCTGTACACCTCAGACTTTCAGTACAAATCAGAGACCTGTCATCTGCATAAATACTCAGATGACTCTGCAATTGTTGGGTGTATCAGAGATGGACAAGAAGCTGAATACAGAGAGCTGGTGGACCGCTTTGTGACATGGTGTGGAAACAATCGTCTCACCTTGAATGTGAACAAAACAAAGGAGATGATTGTAGATTTCAGAAGAAACAGGGATAAGTCAAACACTGTTTCCATCATGGGAGAAGAAGTGGAGGTGGTTGAGGAGTATAAATACCTCGGAGTTCACCTTGACAACAGACTGGACCAGAGACGCAACAGGGAAACCGTCTACAAGAAGGGACAGAGCAGACTGTACTTCTCGAGGAAGCTTAGGTCCTTCAAGGTTTGCAGCAAGATGCTGCAGATCTTCTACAAGTCTGTTGTGGAGAGTGTAATCTCTTCAGCCGTCATCTGTTGGGGTAGCAGCATCAGAGGGACTTAAAAAGGCTAAACAACCTGATAAAGAAGGCTGGTTCTGTTCAGGGGACAACTGTGGAACATCTGGAGATGATAATCCAAAGAAGGATTCTTCATAAAATAAAAAAAATTATGGACAACCCTGAGCATCCTCTTCATGAGACTGTCATACAACAACAGAGCGGTTTCTTCAGTTTTGCTGCAATACAGACCACTACAGGAAATCCTTCCTGCCCACAGCCATCATCATCTACAACAACTCCTTAAAGAATTAATTATATGAGCTATACCAACACTTAATTTCTCTCTGGAATCAATTAAGTATTTTTGAATTTGAATTGAATTTGAATAAATTAAATCTCATTGAGTAAAAGAAAAAGTCTGACTTTGGAGGTCCAAATTGCAAGGAAGACCCAAAATGTCTGATCTTGAAGTTTGATTACTTGAATGGGACAAACAGTACACTCACCATGGTGTTTGATTTTCCTCCGTCACACTCAGGCACCACTAGATTCACTCCTCCAGAGACTGTTATCTCTAACCTACAAGTAAGAAACATTCCTTAAATTGCTTACCCACCCCAAAGCTGCATAGACTTGAACCTTTTTTCCTTCAAACCATTCTCTGACCTGATTGCGAACTTTGTCTTGCTTCACAAGATTATTTTTCAGTTATCACAAGTTCACCTTTCTCAACTGTAAATTTTAATTCAGTCTGTCTTCACTCATAATTAAAGTCTCAAACATGAGAAAACTGTTTCAAATTTTGAGTTTATGTGAAATGCTTAAACCCTAATGCAATATGTGAACGTTTTAAAAATTCTAAATTGGCCCACCGACACAGCTTGAAAAATTATTGAAATATTTCGTTTTTAAAAGTCCTTTCCAACTAGCTCACTAATTAGCACAGCTGCTTCTTTTGCCTATGCACTCATATATATAAACATATTTCTGTCTAGAAATTGCATGTGAGAAAGAGTATTGTGTTTTGAAAACCAAATAATTTTACTGTTTTTATGTTCAGCTTAGAGAAACATAAATCAACAGATATAAGATTGCTTAATGTATGTAAAATATAGGAGATTAAATTCCAGTATGTATGCATTACAAAAATTGTATTTTGTGATATCAATTCTCCAAAATCATTTTTACAGCCTCAATTAGACATTGCTTCCCCACATTTGCCAGCAGAAGGACGTGTTCAACAGAAGCCTTCAAACAGTTGTAAAAGAGATTGTTTGTTTTATGAATAACTGCAGGATAAAGGAGCAAAACACTAAATCTACTGTACCAGTGCAGAAACTGTGGAGTAATGCACAGATTAACTGGGATATTAATTCAAAATGGACTGCTTTATATAGTCATATTTCTGATCAGAGTCTCAGCCATATGGTTAAATTGTTTCATTAAGCCCTTATCATTTGTCCTTGATTGCACTGTTTAACATGATAACACTTAACACAGTCAGGTTCTGCTCATGACCACAGTTTGTCAAATAATTAAACTGCCCCTGGAATTCAATAAACTGGTGGTTCTTTACTGAAGTTCATGTGACAACTTCACACAACTCTAGAATATATGAAATATAGCTCTGTAGAGTTCAAGTTCAAGTATTCTTTAGTCATTTAATCATCCTCAGAATTCTGAAGAAACTGAAGTGGAGGCTTTGTGCTTTAATTTGGCCTCATAAATATTTTTTCAAAGAGTGAAACACGTTAAACAGTCTCTCAATAACTCGTCAGACTTCCCAATTACTTGCTGACCTTGTTGTGACTTGATATGATCCAAATCATAAAGATGCTCTGAACAGTGGTCTGGTTAAAGATGTCTGGGGGGAAATGTGCTGCCATCCCTCTCAACAAGTTGATCACCGATGAGAAAGGGGAAACATGAAGACTATGTTCCTAAATTCAGCCCTTTTTTAATCTTTGCTTTTTGATTCAAACAGGTGGTGCGACGAATGTACATTATCAGCTATATACATATATATATATATATATATACATATATATATATATATATATATATATATATATATATATATATAGCAATTGAATGAGAAAGTATATATATATATATATATATATATATATATATATATATATATATATATATATATATATACACACTTTCTCATTCAATTGAATGAGAAAGTGTGTCCAAACTTTTGGTCTGTAGCCCTTTTCAAATCCAAGCACAAATTCTGTATCAGATTAAGGTCTGGGCTTTAACTCCAAAACATCCACATTCTCTCCAAAGAATTTCTGTGTAGCTTTAGCTGTATGCATTGGGTTGTTGTCTTGCTGCTCATCCCAACAGCATGATGCTGCCACCACCATACTTCACACTGGGGGTGGTGTGTTTGTGGTGATGTTCAGTGCTTGGTGTCTTGTCTGATGAGCAAAAAGACCAAATAACTTTCTTACACTTGATAATGGAGTATTCCACATGCCTTTTGGCAATCTCTGGTCAAACCTTGATATGACTTTTCTTCAACGGTGGCTTTCTCAGTGCCACGCTTCCATAAAGTTTTGATTGGTGAAGGCCCAGCTACAGCAGTTGTATGCAAACTATCTCCCTCCTTTTGAAAAAATAAATTTTTACTTTAAAAATAAAGGGGTTTTTTTTGTTAAAAGGGCCAAATTTTGTGGATCATGTTTGAGTAGTAAAAGCAATAAAAAGTGTAAAACATCCAAGGGGGTGAATACTTTTTATAAGCACTGTAGAGTTGCCCTATCACCAGCTCTTTTCAATCTGTTTGTCTGTCTGTCCATCCATCCATCCTCTGAACCCACATAATCTTTGCAGGGTTACATGAGGTTGAACCCTATCTACAGGGACTAACGGGTTAGAGGCAGAGTAAACCCTGGACATTTAACCGGTCTATTACAGGGCAATACAGAGACACATTGAACAAACAACTATGCATAGACACATCCACACCCAATTCCAATTTCAGTTAACATAACATGCATATTTTGGACCATAGGCCATACATATTTTCACTCTGAGCCTAGTCTCAGGAGCAAAAGGTAGAACTCAAGGTCTACACTTACTGATGACCTCCCCCCAGAAGTGTGCCCCAGTCTCCTTATTTCACTTCTTTCTATAGAAATCTTGAATCTGCTAAAATTTGCTAATACTCCATAGGTTAGCTGGGCTCAGCCTTAGAAATAGGATGATCTCTGTTATCTGGGAGTAGCTGGGAGTAAAGCCACTGCTCCTCTACATTAAAAGGAGTCACTTGGAGGTGTCTGATCAGTATGCTCCTAATTGCCTCTCCTTAATGGGTTTCAAGCATGTTCCATTGAATCTTGGAGCAGGCCCAAAACACAATAGACGGAATGTATTTCCTTCCTGGCCCTAAAACACATTGGGTTCTCCAAGAATGAGCTGGAGAGACAGTAGATGGATAAATATATGAATGGACTCAGGACAATAAATAAAAACCTTCATAAATACGAACCCAAAACAAAAACGTGCATAGGCGTGTACAGGTGAGCAGTTGTGATTCACTTGAAGTTCTTCAGTCTTTTTCCCTTTTGTCACATTTGTGTATGGGGTATGTAGTTCTCCCCAACCATATGTAGATATTATCCAGCCCACTCTTTTTTTGCTCCATGCAAAGACATTTTAGGGTAAATTATGATCCAGTGCTGATCAATGTAAATTGACCTGTGTTAGCATCTTTGTTTGTCTCATGCATCTTTGGGATGAGCCTTGATTTGTTCAGGCCGGTCTTTGTCCTTTACCCGGTAACTGCTGGGATCTTTTCCAGAACCATTTACTAAATAAAGAGTGTATGGAAGATGAATGTACAAAAGTTTAGCATTTTACAAGATATCCTTGTGGCTTTTAGTAAATAATAATGTACTAGAATTACTGAATTTTTATTCATACAGTGCTTCTAATGTGAAGAGGATTTTGTGCACAAAAATATGCTCTTCTAACATGCCATTGTGGAGAGTTTACAGAAAAACCATCATCACTAATAATCCAGGGTCAATATCAGTCATATAAACATTGTGAACTTCATTCTCCACATACTTCTGAAAAGCAACCTGCAGGCCATTATCTGCCAGCAAAATCTATGAATGAACAACCGTACCAGAACCAACAGATTGATTTATGCATTATGTCTAACCGGCAAAAAGAAAAGGGCAAAGTTATTAAGACGCAAAAGCATTCAGTATGGGATGTTGTGACATTCAACTGTATAAGAAGCAAAGTTGATTTAAAGCCAAATGTGCATTCCTAAATGTCAACATGGCTTACACATGGTTCGGCTGATTTTATTACTAGATTTAGATTCAAGACTTTGCAGCAGTTTGGTGCAAAAGCCTGGAATCCGTGAGCTTACTCTGAAAAGGATTAATATTCCTGAATCCCTGAAGCCTAGGTAATAACTTTATTGTCAGTGTTGAAAAGGCTGTTAGATCCCACTGTGAATTCTTCTCCCTTGGGGAACACCAGCTGAATAGTCTGCATTTGGACACATAATGTTATCCCTTGAAATCCCCCATAGTTGTTTGTATATACTTTATCTGCAGTTTTCAGCACTTTGAGTGCCAAGCTAATGCAAAGACTGATTAATCTGATGCTGTCATTTTTTGTATAATGTAGCAATATCTTTTATGCATGTCATCTGGGTGCAGATGTCTTAAAGGGATTACACATTCTG
This sequence comes from Valencia hispanica, assembly GCA_963556495.2. Classification (NCBI taxonomy): domain Eukaryota; kingdom Metazoa; phylum Chordata; class Actinopteri; order Cyprinodontiformes; family Valenciidae; genus Valencia; species Valencia hispanica. The sequence goes on from OY747703.1 coordinate 28,999,381, forward strand.
TGATGGCAGCTGGATGTACCACATTTCGGAATATGTTAATATGTTTTTCGATAGATAGATAGATAGATAGATAGATAGATAGATAGATAGATAGATAGATAGATAGATAGATAGATAGATAGATAGATAGATAGATAGATAGATAGATAGATAGATAGATAGATAGGATAAACATATACACATATATATATATATATATATATATATATATATATATATATATATATATATATATATATATATATATATATATATATGTTAAATGGTCTGTACTTGCGTAGCGCTGAACTGAAAAATGGTCTTTAATTTCTTATGCCTGACTCGTCAACTCCTCTGCTATGTAAATGACCTGCATTTGTATATCGCTTCATGTAAACAACATGAAGCTTGTGTACAAACAAGAGGTCTCACTTTAACATAAACTCTAGGTTTGTGTCTTTCGTCTGTTGCATTTTTGGTTAGAACATGCTTGTTTTGTTTCAGTGAAATTGCCTTCAGTAGGTACAGGATCTAGACGTTTTACTCAAGTAAGAGTAGCAATACTTCATAATAATTACTTTAATAATTACTTTAAATTAAGTAAAATGATAAATGGCCTGTACGTGTAAAGCACTTTATTTAGTCCTTGAGGACCCCAAAGCACTTTACAATACATTCAGTCATTCCCCTATTCACACACACATTCACACACTGATGGTGGTAAGCTACATAGTAGCCACAGCTGCCCTGGGGCATACGGACAGAAGCGAGGCTGTCGTACATCTGACCACCACCTGTGAGCAGGTGAAGTGTCTTGCCCAAGGACACAACAACTGAAACAGTAAAGGCTGGGGTTCAAACCAGCAACCCACCGACTAAGGGACAAACTCCTACCACCTGAGCCACCGTTGCCCTAAAAATAAAAAAAATAGAAAATTAATTTTGGTCGTGATTATCTTCGAAAGTATCTTTGATTTATTTTCACCTGTGAGAATATTTTTCTTCTGTTGTTTGAGATACCATGTAAGCATGCATAATCTCCTTTACCCAGGATAGTGTTTGGTGTAAATAAAGAGACAAGGATCAGCAATTTTGTATACCTTAACTGTTTGAGACTTGAAGTGCAGGAAAGCAAAGGAAAACAGAAAAGAAAGGGAGAAAACATAATAACACAGTTTAAGACTTACTCTTCCTTGTAAAAGAGATTATTCTTGGTGAGTGACTTTATTAGTAATCCATTATTGACAGAGTGGTTGAGAGAAAAAAGGAAAAGATAAGAGTTCACATTGAACATGATGTTTATTTGGATTGCCAGTCAGAGTTATGTGTGGCTAGAATTAAATAAACATACTTGTCAAACCAACAGTGAAGTTTAAAAGAGATAGAATGCAACCAAGAACATTGCTGTATTCACACAGGGCAAATGTACAAAACTCACAGTTCCTATCCTATAACTTGAGGGAGATCTTGGAACAATTAAAGTAGTTTCACAAGACTTTTATTAGACTTTTCTAAAGATAATTATTTTACTTAGTAAGCCTGAACGAAAGACAAATGCCAAACCTTTGAGCATATATTCAAACACTACAAGTGACTTGCTTTAGAAGCAATCTAAGCAAAGCAAATTGTTAAAAAGAATGGATTGTGACTTTACCTAAATACAGGATTGTAGAAAAGTGTACTATTATTGTATTTCACATTAAATAGGGTGCTGTACCCAATACACAGAAAGCTTAGAATCTGATCTCCTGGGGTGCCTGGAGTTTAAAAAAAAAAAACATTGTAAGGAATCAGTTTATTTTATTTACTTATTTTATGGTTTATAAAAAAATCTTGGGGCTGATTTAAAACTTGACAAAGTAATATTCCTTTTTTTCCAAATTATGCAAAATGGTGTTATGAAATGGATTAATATTTGCTATGCAGACTGACTGGTCAACAAATGGTATTGGACACCACCTTCAAAGCCATAGTAAGAAATGGTAATACTGTAAATGGTCCCAATTTTGTCCCTTTTCCCTTTTCCTCAGCCTACATTCTCCTAAATTTATTTTATGATTATATTGTGTCGTATTGATTTGATTTTTATTTATTTTTTATATATTATTTATTTTTATCTGATGGGGCGGGGTTTCCCCGACTGGACGAATAGAAGAATCACGTTATTCCAGCCAGATTCTCACCAACCCTTCAGGCGCCCCGGCCGGCCAGGAGGAGGCATTTGACTTATTTCTGAGTATGAATTGGATGTGGAGTGCTTTGAGATAACTTTGTTAGAAAATGGCACAATATACCTATAAACTGAATGGAATTGAATCAAATTAAATTATCCAAAACAATTTACAGTGATACATGTCTACATCAGATACTTTCAGTCTTATCTACACATAATCTGCACACGTTTGAATCATCTATTTAGTATAAAATGAAAAGAGGTCAAAGTTGAGCTGCTACTACCTCAGATCCACTCAGAGATGTAGACACAAAGATATAGCGATCTTGAGATCAACATTTAGGATAAAATCACACAAGTGTGACACAGTGATACGATGGAAAGCAAAAACAGCTCCAGAACACATTAGATTACAGCAGCTATCTTTAGCTATCTTTGTTAAATAGGTGAAGCACCTCATTGGATGCAGCTCATAGAAAACAAAATGTTACAATGGCATATAAACTGCCTATACTACTGTATGTGGGCAACACATTTTTAAAATGTAAATATCTTTTAAAATTAGTGTTGTGTTCCCCGGGTGTTTGTCTTTTGTTAGTGATTTTCCTTATTTAGTTCTATTTTCATGTTTAGTTATTCTTAGTATTTCTTGTGATTTCTGTACTTTCTGGTTTCCCCGTAGTCTTGTCTTAGTTTCTTAAGATCCTTCTAGTTTCCCAGTTTTCTGTCTCCCAGCCATTTCACCTCCTGTCCCAGCTAATCACTTCCACCTGCTCACTCCCCCTCAGCTGCAACCGCTTCCCTTAATTGGTCCTGCTCCTTCTCTGCTTCACTCTTCACTCTCCTCCCTCAGTATAAATATGGCCCTCTTGCAGTCACAACTCGCTGGTTCGTCCGTCTTTCTTCCCCGCCTGATTCCTGCCTTCCTTGTTGCCCGTCTGGTTCCTGTGTTTCCCTGTTGCTGCCTGTACCCTCCCGAGTTTCTGTAAGTTCCGTGAGGTTTTTCATTAAATCCTTTTTGTTTTCAACTCTGCTGCTTTTGGGTCCAGTTTAAACCACAAAACATGACAATTAGAGCATCTTAGGGTCACTAACAGTAGGCATAACTTACCATTTCTTTTGTTAATGAGTCCTAAGTAAATTCAGTAAAAAGGATTGTCTCAAGACTAGGTTTTTGGACCTTCAACCTTGCTTAGAAATCAAACTTGAGCCTCTGAGTGTGACATTTCACAACCACTGCTCTAAACCAACTGAAAGATGTACAGAAAAGTACTTTATTTGTTCATTTGTGGAAAATAACTTGGCGAAGAGGAAAATGTTTTTGTATTTTGCCTAAATCCTATGATTGTTAATACTTCTTGTCAAATTTAATCACTGGCAGCTGCCTGTATAAATACAGAGGAGCCGCTGGCTGGAACAGTGAATATTTCATTTATTCCTATATTTTTATGCTTTTCAAAACACTGGTTTTTAATTTAAGCTTGAGCTGCTATCACACTAAGCCACATTCATTTTAGACGGACGGAAAACACGTTATCAGGACTTTTAGCCTTTCTGCAAACAATCCTTTTAATTAAGACTGTTCAGTTGTGCTCCAAGCTCATATTTACATGGAGATGAGTTAGGGTGAAATGGAGAATGCAAGACGGAACAACAAAGAATAATAAAGAGGAAAAAAATGAAGCCAACCAAGCACAAAGCTGGCAAACAAATATACATATATTGAAAAAACTAACTGAAACAAAATAAAAACATTTAACCAATATTCAATTTACCTTATTAGGTCAGCAAAAGTCAGCAAGATTACAAAAAGCAATGACTCTCCAAACATCATGACATCTTGCATTCATAAATTCATATTTTAAAATATTAATCAAAACCTACAAATATATCTCACATACACAGAAGCTATGCAAACAACACTTTTACCAGAAAACTAAAAACAGTTTAAGTGTTTGGGATTTTTTTGTTTTGTTTATTTTTGTTATTTTTTGGCACACTGTCCAAGGATGCAGATGTTCCAAAAATGCTGAACATTACGAAAAAGGAGTTTTTAGAAAGCAGATGATCATGTATGTAATTCCAGATGAGCCATGTGGATTATGGAGGGAGTCTTTTCTTTGTCAAGTGAGCTGACTAAGCCAAAGCCAATGTATTATGGCATTAATAAGCACAGATTTCCTGTGGGAAAAGAGCAGTAAAAGCATTGAGCATGCCATGAAACTCCATGGCTGCACATCGCTCATCTGAACATGAGTTAAAGCAAGGAGGACAACTTCAATCTTCCATTTCTAAATGGAAACCATGTGATGTCAAGTTACAATATGGATTAATAAGAAATATATTTATCTACTCACTAATATAAATATGTCAACTCAGTGACTTCTGTGTAAGTCTAACAACACATTGTGCAACCAGACAAATATATTATTTATCTTAACGTTAGCAGTCCCTCTTCATGATCCCAGTAAAATAACACACACACACACACACACACACACATGCACACACACACACACGCACGTCTTGCTATCCTTGTGTTGACATTGTATTGACTTACATTGATTTTACTATGCCTAACCCAGACACTTTCCCTAAACCTAACCATTACTGATACATGCCTAACCCTAACCTTAACCTAAACCTAATTCACACCATACCTCTAAACCTAACTAGTAGAGTTTAATTGTGGGGACCAGGCAAAATGTTCTCACAACTACAAACGTCCACACAAGGGTGGTGGGCTGTCAAAGGTTGGTCCTCACAAGTGTAGCTATACATGCACACACACAAACACTCACACTCACACTCATTATTATCAATAGGGTTTACACTTAAACTGGACAATTATAAAACCTGAGTATGCTTTGAAGTAAGCCACCATTACTGGAAGCCAGGGTTCGAATTACACTAAAGCTTTTGGAGCAGCCATATTTTCCATCGTGCACTGCAATTTACAAATTCACCTGCAAACACTCATATATTTTATGGCACAACAGTCAATAACATAAAAGAATAATAATTTTTTCGTAGTTTAATAGTTTCTTAAAAACAAAAAGCAACAAGGGATCCACATGCAGTCTAACTCCTACTTTCCACTGCATGCGCTCTGCTAAGAACTCCGCAGCCTGAGAATTGCAAGATCTTGCGATATTGTACTTTCTATTTGTGTCTTTATAGGAAGGATGAGTGGTATCATAAAGTATTTTATGATTTTCCATTTCAAGTATTAGTTTCTCTTCGTCCTTGTTGATCCACACACCTACTATGTATTGTGTGGCATGAAATGACAAAATAGCTTTCAAAATTAAATACGTTTTGATTATTTTGTGTGTAAATTATGTTTAACACGCACAATTATTTTATACAATATATTTGTATAAATATACCCGTGATTATATTAATATAGCTATGCATACTAAAAAAATCTAGTCTGTCTTTATCGAATTATTTTGAAAAAACGGATGTTGTGCTTGTTTGGTATCCTGTTGGTGCTGTGTGATTTGTGCAGATTGACTGCGAACTTGCTCCGGTGTCCGGCAAAAATACAATCAAACCATATTTTTGCCGGAAGGAGAAACGGCGGCCGGTGCCGCTTGGCCGCAGCAGTTGAAACGCTCTCATTGACTACAAAGTAAGCGGAGCACATGCAGTGGAAATTAGGGGAAACATTTTCTACCTTACCATAGCCATTCTAGAACAGCAAATCACAGAGCCACTTAGATCAGAAACACCATCATCATTATGATCATAATGATCATCATCACCACCCTCAAAACCAAAATAATTGCTAAACCTAGAACTAATATCAGTCCAGTATATTATCTTACTTTAGATCAGTAGGGACCACAGCTGCCACAAGACTGATTCGTGACCCAATTTCTTTAATATTTTTAACAAATCTAGCTTTCATTTGATTGGCCTTATTATTTAAGCAAAAGTGTGTCTGATCTGTGCACACTTTAGCGCTATGAAGTTTTTAGTTAAGTTCATTATGGCTGGGGGCATTCTCAAAGCCATTTTCTTCTTTTGCCACCATATAGGCTGTTCTGAAAGTCAATTTCTTTCTTGCATTAAATGAGGATTCATTTTCTCTTCTTTCTAAAATTTCAACTGCTTTTTTGTGGGCCGAACTGTCTCGATGCTCTTAAAAAAAATTATTAGGCTATTCTGTGATTCACTGCTGACTTCTCCATTAATCCATTCTTTGGACAGATGCACCCCAGTTTTGATTTTGGCAACCAGCAGACTTTTTGCATTGATACATACTGAACACCCTAACTTGTGATTTCTAGTAAAGAGCCAGATATTCTTACCTTTAAAGTCACTCAACTGCCTTTGTGTCCAGTTAAAAGGAAAGACTGCATGACCTGATTCAGGCTGCAGTGCACTACAGGTACCCACTGACGGAAAAGTTACCGCTGATTCCACTGTTCTGCATCCGCTGCTGATGAGCTCTCACCTCATGTGAGACTTGCCGATGAAACTCGAAAAATTAGAATATTGTGCAAAAGTTAATTTCAGTAATTCAACTAAAAAGGTTAAACTAATATATGATATAGATTCATTACATGCAAAGCAAGATATTTCAAGCCTTTCTTTGTCATAATTTTTATGATTATGGCTTACAAACAGTGACGTCTCTGGCATGGTAAGTTAGGTGGGGCACAGCAACTCAACATCTAATTGCAGCAACTAATTCTTCTGTGATGCATATAATCTGACTCTAATCAATAATGTTGATTGTCATTTTTGTGACTAATTTAATATTGATTCAATATTAAATGAACCACATGAAACAGCACACATCTACACACCACAAACGCCATTTTATGTGAATGTAATTGAAGAATGAAACCGGTTTTATTGCCAACATGAAATCACTCACTCTTTTAAAAAATGCAGATCATTAATCTGGCCCAAAACTTTTCAATAACTGTATAATCTTTCAAATAATCCTCTATAAATCTATAATAATCTCTTAAAGTCCTTGAACGATGTTAAAATCCACTGGCTGCTGATGTGTGCTATTCTAGCATTCTATTTTAATACGAGTTATGCTGCACAACCAACTTCCATGTTTGGCAAAACGGGGCATCACTTCCTGCTGCTGTTTGATAGCAGGAGCTCTTCTTCGTCTTCTTAAATAAATTAAAATAAATTTCCAGCAGACTGCACACCAGATGGTGCATTGCTACCTTTCTCTATTGAGTAAGGTAGCTGAATCTCACCTCGGGCCGTGGCAATTGTGCCCCTCGGCTGTCTACTGAGTGCACTCTGGGCATGTGCACTGTTTTCAGATCTTGTACTTGGTTTGGCCCCCTTTGTATCAAACACTGCCTCGATGCTATGTGGCATGGATGCTATCAGCCTGTGGCACCGCTGTTATGGAAGACCAGGATGCTTCAATAGTAGCCTTCAGCTTTTCTGCATTGTTTGGTCTCATGTCTCTCATCCTTCTCTTGGCAATCCCCTATAGATTCTCTGTAAGGTTCAGGTCAGGCAAGTTTGCTGGCCAATCAATCACAGTAATCCCATGGTCATTAAACCAGGTTTTGGTACTTTTGGCAGTATGGGCAGGTGCCAAGTCTTGCTGGAAAATGAAGTCAGCATCTCCATAATCTCGCAAAAGGAAGCATGAAGTGCTCCAAAAAGTCCTGGAAGATGGCTGTGTTGACTCTGGACTTAATAAAGCACAGTGGACCAACACCAGCAGATGACATGGCTCCCCAAATCAACACAGACTGTGGAAAATTCACACTGGACTTCAAGCATCTTGGATTGTGTGCCTCTCCATTCTTTCTCCAGACTCTGGGATCTTGGTTTCAAAATGAGATGCAGCTCTTTTTTTTAGCCCAGGTAAGACGCTTCTGACGTTGTTTGTTGTTCAGGAGCGGCTTGACAAGAGGAATGCGACATTTGAAGCCCATGTCCAGGATCCGTCTGTGCAGTGACTCTTGATGGAGTCTGCAGCCTTTGCCCACTCCTCGAGAAGGTCCCCAACACTTTTCAGTGGCCTTTTCATGACAATCCTCTCCAGGCTGCTGTCATCCCTGCTGCATGTGCACCTTTTTCTTCCACACTCTTCCCTTCCACATTACTTTCTATTTATGTGCTTTAATAAAGCCCTTTGGGAACATCCAACTTCTTTTGCAATTACCATTAAAGGCTTTTCCTCCTTATGAAGGGTGCCGTTGATGGTTTTCTGCACAACTGCCAAGTCATTAGTCTTCCCTGTGATTGTCATTCCTACTGAACCAGAGACTAAGAGACAATTTAAAGATTCAGAAACCCTTTGTATGTGTTTTGGATTAATACGCTGATTAGAGTGTGACATTTTGAGCCTAAAATATTGAACCTTTTTATAAATACTGTATGTAAATATTCAAATTTTCAGAGAATTTGAATTTGGGGCCTTCATGAGCTATAAGCCATAATCATCAAAGTTATTACAAATATAGGGTCGCTTTGCATGTAATGAGTCTATATCATATATTAGTGTCACCTTTTAAGTTGAATTACTGAAATAAATTAACTTTTGCACAATATTGAAATTTTTTGAGTTTAACCTGTACTAACTGTTGGTCCCGAGCACACTTGTCCTCTTCACTGCTTACTTTTTTCTCCAGTTTACGTTTAGACGTCCACAATTTGAGAAAAATCTAATCCCAGGCAGTGTCCATGACGTTTCAAACGTGCTTGATTAGCAAGAACCCAACACAGATTAGCATTAGCATGCTTGATGTAGCCTATGCCAATCAACATAGCGCCACCAAGATGTATGGTCACATAAAGTATTAAGTAAAAGTTGTTTTCAGTAGTCAATATTTGGAAAATTTTATGTGAGAAATTTAAATTTAGGATTTAACTTTAAAACACATTAGGATTCTTGTAAAAACAGGAAAAAAGAATGTAAACTAAATTGAAACTGGACTATTTTAGAGCTCCCCCTTGGTGTGTCAGTTGAGGGCTTTCAGGGGAGCCTATCTCCCTTTAAGGGGAGCTCCCCTTAGCTCCCCCTTAATTCGAACCCTTCCTCCAACCCAGTTTAAAGCCCTTTCCAATGCCTAAAAGATTTTCTTGCTGCATTCCCTGGTATTGAACTACAGTACATGCCACTGTATAATGGAGGTACTACAGTGTTTCACAGTGGGGTTGGTGTGTTAAGGGTAATGTGCAGTTTTGTTCCTCTGCCACACACAGTGTTTGATTTTGGTCTGTTAAAAAAAAAAAAAACGTAGCTCTTATCTTGCCAGAGCACCATCTTACACATATTTGTTGAGGTCACAACATGTGACCTGAATTTGCAAATGAGAATTGTTATGCATTACTTATAATAATGACTTTTGTCCCACCACTATTCCATAAAGGGTACATTTGTAGAGTTCACAAGTATTAGCTGTCAGTTTAGGTTGACAGCCTTGTCTTGGTTGTTTTGCACTCTTTCTATTTTCTGATGATGGATGGAAGAGGGCTTTGTAAGTGTATCAAGGTTTTGAATATTGTTTTATAACCCAATCCTGCTTTAAGCTTCTCTAAAACTTTATCCCTAAGCTGTCTACTGTGTTCCTTTTTTTGTGATGATTTGTTCACTATTGTTCTCTAAAAAATTTCTGACGCCTTCACAGAACAGCTGTAATCATGAGAATAAACTATTCACAGCAGGACTGAATTTATTAATTAGGGAATGCCTGAAATCAATTAACTGAACTGGCTTTTGCGTAGCGTTATCAGATTAAAGGGCCCTGAATATAAATACATGCAACACCTTTTAGACTTTTATCACTAAGGGGAAAAAAACAATTGTCAGTTTGTATTTGTTTGTTTATTCCTAAAAATATAAATTGAGGTTTGTGCTTACAGTATCATGTGACAAAATCAGAAAACATTTAAGTAATATGAATACTTCTGCAAAACGAATGTATTAAATATACATTTTACTTTATTGTTGAGCTATTTTAAAATAAATTCAGTTGTATGAAAGGAAATTCCATATCATTGGATATGAACTGGACTGATTTGTTTTATAAAGTGTCTTGAGATGACAATTGTTATAATTTGCCACTATTTAGATAAACTACATTGAATTAGATTATTTTAACTATAAATGAAATAAAAGGTGACTGTTTTATCAAGAACATTTTCTTCTGATTGGTAGATGGCTTGCAGACTAAGAATTATTTTTCCAAATACACAAAACTCTGTGGTTGAGTTTTAATCAAAGCGTTGTGGGGCTTTAAGAGTCTATTAAAATCAACTAAATTCGAATTAAGTTTTATGAGATTAACTAACTTCTATATGCAGACAAATTAGCTTTGGTTTTAGAATATAAAGCCTCGTTTAGAAATATTTTGAAAAGAGTTGGTAATGACATTTAACATGACAGAGGCACACCCCATTCAGAATAATGTAGTTCTGAAAATGTGCTAATAGCAGGGGTGCAAGGAGGGAAGCAGTGACTGTTTAAACAAATGCATGCCTTTAAAATACATTTAGACCATGGAATGGAATTGGTTCTGGCTGCCCTGCTGTTTTTCAATATGAGGATCATAGGGAGATCTACACATGAGGGATTTTGAATCAGATCTGTTTTTTTCTTTGTGACACAGTAACAGCTTCTTCCAGGATTATTCCCAAATACTCCAAAGAAGTGTATGTATAAATTTCTGGAGCTGCATTTACACTTGTCTATTTTTCAATAACACTATAGCAATTTAAAAATAATTGCTATTCAACAAAATAAGGAAAATGGTCTAAAACAATGTCGTAGCAAATAAATTTAAGCGACAAAAAGGGAATGACAGGATCAAACTTGCTGAAGAATAAATTTGTATACTGCATACATGGGATTATCTCAGTTTAACACAGAAGAAGAATAACTGAAAGCTTACACAGTAAATGTGATTACCACTGCTCTTTATGAGATTTGTACACAGATTTTAATTAGATCCATCAACAGAGTGAACGCTGTGTCTGATAAACTGGGTCATTCTTGCAAAGAAGGCCTTCTTGCTATAGCAGAGGATTCACCCCGAGGAAGAAAACCCACAGCTGCCACTGCAGCAAGGCAAAATAATCAGGAGGGTTGAGAGGGACAGATGAGTGGACAAGAAAGCAATTCATGCTTGTTTTGTCTGTAAAGATAGATTTCTGTATTTAGAAAAAACTAAAGGTTTGGTCTGTTGTCCAAACTTAAAAGTAGCAAGTGTTCAAATTGCACTTCTGAAATTTCTTTACTGATTTTTAGAAACTGTTACTTTTACTGAGAAAGCCAATTGCTGACTTAAGGTGGAAGTATACAAGTGCAGGCGACATTAATATTGTTTGTTTATCAGACATACATTTCACCTTTGATCATACTTAAAAGTCTACCTAAATAAAAATCCTCAAAACTGTGTTGCAACTTTTAGGATTCAGTGTGCCACTCCAAGATTCTTAGTGACCCCCATCTGGTCACCGCTACAAAACTTTGTGACCTCTTCCCTATCTGCAAACACAACAATCTGTTTTGGTGATTTCCATGATTTCCAGTCAAAATATTTCCCAGTACTCCTGTAATTAAACCTGCTTACAGTTTTTCCTATGTGTGGTTATCTCCTCTCCTAGAAGTACAAGAATTTGAACATATTGCATCAATTTCTTCCTTTGTGTGTTGGTTATAGCTGTACGCACTGCATGTGTGAAGTGTAGCCTTGCTTTCTGGGCATCAAATCCACTAATCAAGTCTAATCTTAGTCTTTTCCAAGCCTTCATCTTCATCTCTCTAAATGTGTGAGGATGTGTCTGTGTGTTTGTGTGTATATGTTGGTGCATTCACACTCATCTCCCTCAGACAGCTGCTCCTGAATAAACATTGTTTACTTCCTAATCGAGCAGGGAGAGCGCAGAGGGCCTGAACTCTCTCTGTTACCTTTTGCACATATACACACACACAGATCCACATGAATATCCACAAGCAAATACTAACTAATCCACATTCTCACTCATCAAATAAAAAAAAAGAGAACACAGGTATCGCTTTTATCAGATATGATTGTCTCCATATACGTCATTTGCATTAGTCTCAGACATCAAAGTTATTTAATTCAAGTAATACCAATATTGATAAGATATGTATGTTAATCAAGAAACATTTCTGACGCCACCCAAAAATTCATAAATATGCAACAAATCAAACATATTAAAATTGATCTCAAAGGTGTAAAGAGATGCACTCATACCAATACAGATAAACTGATGCACATATGCCTAAATACAAACATCCTGGCTGCATTAGAGGCTTGGATTCACTTGGTTCTCCTGCAGGAACAGATGGTCTGAACTCTGTAGGGATGATCACAGGGAGGATGGAGGTCAGGAACCAGCAAGGGAGAGACAGAAGGAAAGGGATTGAGGGGATGGGGGGATGGGTGAAAGAAGGAGAGCTAAAGCTGGAAGGAAGGAAGAAGGAATGATCAGAGCAGGTCAAATGGGATAAAAGGTAGTTTAAAATGGAGTGATATTTTATGGGATAAAATTGAGGGTAAGAGGTCAACTGGCAAACAAAGAAAGTTGAGAGCCTCCAGTCTTAGAGCAGGAAAATGAAACGAGAGAAATAGTGATCCAATCACAAGAAAAGACAGAAAGGAGGGAGAAATCTAAACAGCAGATGAGCAGTTAGAACAAGGAGGGTGGATATAAGGAAGGGCAAAGTAAGAGTGATTGGTCATGGGAAAACTAATGTAAGTTGTCTGAAAGTTGGGAAAGGAAAGAATGTATCATTTGAACAGATGGAAGTAAAAGACAGGATGGATAACAATGACAGGGCAAGGGGTGTTGGGAGGGTGAGAACATGGTATGCTTACCAGATGACGGAATACCCATTTGTTGCTGATCCAGAAAAAACAAACAAAAACAAAATCCAAAAGGCCAGAGTTTGGCTGAATTTATAAATGAGTAATGAAGTCAAATAAGTAAAATTGTATAAAAGAAAAATTGTGTATTGCTGAAGCATTTAGTCATTTCGTAAATGTAAAATATATGTAATTCAATGTTTTTGTCATTGTCACTTGATGTAATCAATGTGCAGTTTGTTTCACTCTTCCATTTCATTTACAGTAAAATTTTGCAATAAAATAAAATGTTTTGTTGTAATGCAATTGCCTTTTTTGCTTACATTTGTTCCCCCCAAAGTTATAAACTTGGCCTTTTCATGCATATGTACACTTGGAACACATCCACCCGTCCATCCTAATGCAGGGTTGCGGGGGGGCTGGTGCCTATCTCCAGCAGTCAAGTCCATCGCAGGGCAACATAGAGACATACAGGACAAACAACCATACACACACTCATACCTAAGGGCAATTTAGAGAGACCAATTCACCTAACAGTCATGTTTTTGGACTGTGGGAGGAAGCCGGAGTACCCGGAGAGAACCCACCCATGCACAGGGAGAACATGCAAACTCCATGCAGAAAGACCCCAGGCTGGGATTCGAACCCAGGACCTTCTTGCTGCAAGGCAACAGTGCTACCAACTGCAACAGTGCTACCAACTGCACCACTGTGCAGCCCACTTGGAACACATACCTTTCTTAGTTTGAGAGAAAAGCTGAGCAGAGGACAGTGTGACCAGTGCCTTCAGGATGCATACATGTGTATAGTCTCTATGGAACACCGGAATGATCAAAATGAAACAAATAAATAATGCAAGTCCAACCCACTGACCCTGAAGGGCAGATGAACTCATTCAGTTAAAATGTGTCATTATGGAATAAATAAGCTGGGGAAAACTGGGAAAAACACGATTATGAAAATAAAAACTGATTAATTTAATAAAAACTGATTAAATAAAATAAAAATTACTAAAAAATAATATATATTGGTAGGAAATATTTACAATTAACTAATGTTTTACATCAATTAATACATTTTTAATACATTTTTAAAGGAACATGAAAAATGTATAATTCTAATGAGCTTAGAATTTTGTATGCATTCATTTCTTTCACAATTTTATTGACAAATATTTATTCAGGTAGATATTTATTTCATAATGTTGTGGTTAATTTCTTATTTATTTTGAGCATTTTGGTGTTCCTAAGGTCTCGGCCTAGTTTTGCTTTTTTTTTTTTTACTTAACACTTACTAATGTGGCATAAATGGGTTTTTTACTTTATACCACATAAAATGATATTAAATATTTAACCTCTGTACCCAACTGTTGTTAAATGTTGATAAACTTTGTCAAATAGATTTGGGGAAAAAGTATTTGACAGCCTCTTATTGTCTGAGGTCTGTAATTTTCATCATAGGTACATTTCAACTGTGAAAGACAGAATGTAAAAAAACAACCAGGAAATCACGCTAGGAATTTTTAAAAATGTATTTGTATAATGGTAAAGAAAAGAAGTAGTTAGCGCCTACAAACAAGCAAGAATTCTTGACAGACCTGTTACTTCTTCTTTAAGAAGCTCTTCTATCATCTACTTGTTACCTGTACTAATGACACCTGTTTGACCTAGTTATCTGTATAAAAGACACCTGTCCACACCTTCAAACAGTCAGACTCCAACCTCCACCATGGCCAAGACAAGAGAGCTGTCTAAGGACACCAGGGACAAGATTGTACACCTGCACAAGACTGGGATGAGCCATTCTACAATAGGCAAGCAGCTTGGTGATAAGAGATCTACTGTTAGAGCAATTATTACAAAATGGAACAAGATCACTGACAATCTCCCTCGACCTGGAATTCCATGCAAGATCTCACCTCATGATATACAAATGATCTTGAGAAGAGTGAGGAAACAGCCCAGAATTATAAAGGGGGTCAATGACCTGAAAAGAGCTGGGACCACACTAACAAAGGTTACTATTAAAAACTCCCTATGTTGTAATGGATTAAAATCCTGCTGCGCTCAAATGTTCCTCCATCTTAAGACAGCACATGTATAGGGCCAGTAAAGTTTGCCAGAGACCATCTGGATGGTCCAGAGGAGGATTGGGAGGATGTCATGTGGTCTTATGAGACCAAAATAGAACTATTTGGTATTAACGCCCTTTACCATGCATGGAGGGGCAAGAATGCTGAGTTGCATCCCAAGAACACCATACCCACAGTGAAGCATGGGGGTGGTAACATTATGCTTTGGGACTGCTTTTCTGCAAAGGGAAAGCGTGACTGATCCCTATTAAGGAAAGGATGAATGGATAAAATGAATGATAAAAATTACAGGCCTCTCATCTTTTAAGTGAGACAACTTGCACAATCAGTGGCTGTCAAATATTTTTGCCCCACTGCAATATAATACATTTGTTATTAATGTATACATTCAAAAACAAAAAGGAAAAATACAAAGCCTTGAAAAAAAAACTGTCTTGCTAAAGTTAAACCAGTGCTATGCCAATTCTTGAAAGCCAAATATCCTTTTTCAGTGGGTGAGTTGCAGATATCCGCTTCAGGTTTTCCCTGCACCATGATTCCTAGAGTAATGCATTACTAGCATTATTGCTTATTAAAAGCCATTAAATTATACTAGATCAGTATATTTTTGCTGTTCTCTTACCTCTTTGCTACATTTAGTTAAAGAGCAACTCTGCCCACATGTCCAGTTTGAAAAATGCGCCAAAAAGACATGTTGCCCGACAGACCAAGGGATGGCGGGGGGAGAGGTCTGGGGGCGTCAACAATTCCTTGCTATTCCAACTCAAAGTTACTAAGGAGGCGTGGCCGAGACGAGGCTTGTTGCATATACCACAGTGGCAGGACGTCACCGGCTGACATCAGCCATCACCGCAGAGCGAACAGCAATGCCCGATTCAAATTCAAGTGCAGTGTAGAGTTTCAATCTGAAGAGGGCGCCACACTGATGGTTTTTGGTAGAAGATAAATATTTTTACCAAAATGTACTAAAATGCTAAAAATAATCTCCAGACATGTATACAGCACTATTAGACACTACTTTATACAGTTTATCAGAAAAAAAAAGTTGATTTGGGGGTTAATTGCTCTTTAAGCTGTATAAGGTCACTTTTTTAACTGTGTTCAAGTTTTGAAACAAGAACGTAGAGTGAAGCTAAGTAAATAGTTCTTAATTTTTTTTCTTAACTCTTCATACATACCTTCAAAAAATAACAACTGCAACAAAACCCATGTTCAATCTCGAAGGAAACTTCTGGTCCCATATTGCCTGATGTCCACAAACTCCATGAGAATGAGTCTAATTACCTGATTATCTGACTCTTCAACTTGATTAGTCAGCTATTTAAAAGATGTAGTACTACAGTGTGCTTCTGCAATGTTCTTACAGATGTCTATTCACTGTTTAGATAAAACCCTGAGAGTCCTTTACCGGTTTTCTTTTCCTTTTTTATTTTGTATATTAATTCAAGCCATATTTATAGGGTCAATTGATGGGTCATTCCCTTTGTTCAGCCTGTACACATTGCAGACATGCTGAGTAAATCCCAACTCATCCACCTTTACAGCAGAGCTCTTTTCCTGCCTCCAACCTTCTCCTGCCTTCTCTCCAATCATAGCCTCAGGGGCCAATGAGCGGGCAACTGGGGTTAACGCTCACCAGAGAAGAGGAGTGTGTAAATGAGGCTAAGGTGAAGATGAGCAGGTGAAAAGGCAAATAAAAAAGTGAGGGACAAGGCAGACATGTAGATAGTGTGGCTTGAAACAAACTGACAACAAAGATAGAAAGAAAATGAAAAAAGAGAGAAAGAGACAACCTGAGATAGCTATGATCTTATTTTTCCCTAAAAACGCATGATTAATGTTGTAATAGCATTTCCCCCAACTATGGAAAGCCGTTTGAGCATTTATTAGATATCTTTGATATCCAACTTTAAATCCATGTACTAGTACACACTTCATCCTCACTAGTAAGACAATTTGGCACACTAGTATAATGACTAGGGTGCACTAGTATAACGACTGTGTCTTACTTGTCACGTTTTTCCACTACTAGTGCCACTTTTGGACTACTAGTATGCGATCAAACCTTACTAGTAAACTACTGTGCAGCACTAGTGACACTACTAGACCCAACTAGTAGGCATGTGTCATGCACTAGTAGCCTCCTGGACCTTGACCTCACTAGTGCTACTAGTAAGAGACAAAATGAACAATAGTAGTACTAGTGGGGTGTGTTTTCCCTTACTAGTAACAGCGAAGATGCACACTAGTAGTACTAGTGAAAGCCAAAATGTCCACTAGTAGTTCTAGTGGACATTTTGGGTCTTACTAGTAGTACTAGTAAGCTTAAACGAATCCCACTAGTACTACAAGTGGACATTTTTGACTACTTGTAAGGGCCAGAGCAACCACTAGTAGCACTAGTTGGGGCATTTAGGATCTTACGAGTGGTACTAGTGAAGTCAAAAATGTCCACTAGTAGTACAAGTAAGGGTCCAACTGTCCACTAGTAGCACTACTCGAATTAATTCAATAAAATGCTAATGAGGAGGTGTGGACAGCTTGCGCTGAAAATTCATGCTATTGGCTCTTCAGAAAGAATTGCACTCAGCCAAAATTTAACCCTATAAAGCCTGATGAACTTTCACTGTTGTTGTTGGCAATAACAATAATGATAATTAATAATCTAATTAAAAATACCTATTATATATATACTATATAGATGATGAATTAAGTCATACTAATATATCTCTGAGAGGAAAATGATTAATGATTATGTTATTGGCATATCTTTCTCATCATGAGGAAGTTTAAGCTGCAGCAGCAAATTACAGCTAGTACTGATTGGGAAAGAGAAAAATTTAATGGTAACTGGTAGTCTTACCTTTTTACATAACCTACAATGGTTGTTTGCTGATTATATAATGAATTTGACATTCAGATTCAAGTGTATGGTTCATAATTATTCACTGTCCTGAACACTTAAAATACTCTTTTGGAAACATGTCATTTGATTTTGGTGCCCACTAGTGGCCTCTAAATGCCCACTAGTAGCACTTAACGGCCACTAGTAGCACTAGTGGGCATTTTGAGGCCACTAGTAGGACAAGTGGGCACTTAACGGCCACTAGTACCACTAGTAGGCACATAGTGGCCACTAGTACCACTAGTGGCGCAAAGCTTAGAGGCCACTAGTAGCACTAGTGGGAGTTTTGAGGCCACTAGTAGCACTAGTGGGAAGTTAACGGCCACTAGTACCACTAGTAGGTACATAGCAGCCACTAGTAGCACTAGTAGCGCTAGTAGCACTAAGCTTAGAAGCCACTAATAGCACTTGTGGGAACTTAACGGCCACTAGTACCACTAGTGGGCATTTTGAGGCCAAAAATAGAAATAGTGGGCACTTAGCGGCCACTAGTACCACTAGTAGGCACATAGCGGCCACTAGTAGCACTAGTAGCACTAAGCTTAGAAACCACTAGTAGCACTAGTGGGCACTTAACGGCCACTAGTAGCACTAGTGGCGCAAAGCTTAGAGGCCACAAGTACCACTAGTGGGCATATTGAGGCCACTAGTAGAACTAGTGGGCATTTAACGGCCACTAGTACCACTAGTAGGCACATAGCGGCCACTAGTACCACTAGTAGCACTAAGCTTAGAAGCCACTAGTAGCACTTGTGGGAACTTAGCGGCCACTAGTACCACTAGTGGGCATTTTGAGGCCAAAAATAGAACTAGTGGGCACTTAACGGCCACTAGTAGCACTAGTAGGCACATAGCGGCCACTAGTAGCACTAAGCTTAGAAGCCACTAGTAGCACTAGTGGGAACCTAACGGCCACAAGTACCACTAGTGGAAATTTTGAGGCCACTAGTAGAACTTGTGGGCACTTAACAGCCACTAGTACCACTAGAAGGCACATATCGGCCACTAGTAGCACTAGTAGCACTAAGCTTAGAAACCACTAGTAGCACTAGTGGGCACTTAACGGCCACTAGTAGCACTAGTGGCGCAAAGCTTAGAGGCCACAAGTACCACTAGTGGGCATTTTGAGGCCACTAGTAGAACTAGTGGGCATTTAACGGCCACTAGTACCACTAGTAGGCACATAGCGGCCACTAGTACCACTAGTAGCACTAAGCTTAGAAGCCACTAGTAGCACTAGTGGGAACTTAACGGCCACTAGTACCACTAGTGGGCATTTTGAGGCCAAAAATAGAAATAGTGGGCACTTAGCGGCCACTAGTACCACTAGTAGGCACATAGCGGCCACTAGTAGCACTAGTAGCACTAAGCTTAGAAAGTGCCCACTAGTTCTACTAGTGGCCTCAAAATGGCCACTAGTACCACTAGTAGGCACATAGCGGCAACTAGTAGCACTAGTAGCACTAAGCTTAGAAGCCACTAGTAGTGTGCACTTAACAGCCACTAGTACCACTAGTGGGCATTTTGAGGCCACTAGTAGAACTAGTGGGCACTTAACGGCCACTAGTACCACTAGTAGGCACATAGCGGCCACTAGTAGCACTAGTAGCACTAAGCTTAGAAGTCACTAGTAGCACTAGTGGCCTCCAAGCTTTGCACCTTTGGCCGTGAAGTGCCCACTAGTCCTACTAGTGGCCTCAAAATGCCCACTAGTGCTACTTGTGGCCTCTAAGCTTTGCGCCACTAGTGCTATTAGTGGCCGCTATGTGCCTACTAGTGCTACTAGTGGCCTCAAAATGCCCACTAGTGCTACTAGTGGCCTCTAAGCTTTGCGCCACTATTGCTACTAGTGGCCGCTATGTGCCTACTAGTGGTACTAGTGGCCATTAAGTGCCCACTAGTTCTACTAGTGGGCTCACAATGCCCACCAGTGCTACTAGTGGCCGTTAAGTGCCCACTAGTGCTACTAGTGGCCTCAAAATGCCCACTAGTGGTCCTAGTGGCCACTAAGTGTCCACCAGTGCCACTAGTGGCTGCTAAGCTAACATTAGCAGCTGACATTAGCAGGTACTGTATACAGCCAGGCCATGTTGCCATAACACTACACGCTGTCTTAATCCCAAAATGACTAATAAAGCTGGTAACAACTAGCTGTCTTATTTTCTCACATTGACAGCTTTAGAAAACTACAACTACTACAAATGACAACAATATACTGTCATGAACCAGAAAAATAAGAAATGAGGTACTATGGAGGGAACGACACAAACTATTACATTAGTAATTCTGTGCATATCTTAGCCACTAAAATGTCAAGAATGCCACATGGGTTATTTTATGGGTCTATCTGAATAAAATAGTTCTGATTAAGTTACCAAAAAAAGTTGGCACATCTTTCAGTATGACTGGTGTTAAACACTTTAGTATCCAGAGTGGCCACTTTAAGGCTTTAAGCACACAGTTTGAACATCCACCAATCAAAATCCATGTCCCACCTTCTTCATTTGCATGCAGTCCACTAGTCCTACTAGTGACACTAGTGGCTGCATGTTGCAACTTACATGTTAACTAGTAAAGGCTAGAATGTCCACTAGTAACACTAGTGGAAATTTGTAACACACAATATTATGGTTTTACTAGTACCACTAGTAAAAGCCAAAAAGTATACTAGTAGCACTAGTGAGACTTTTTTGATCTAACTAGTACCACTAGAAGAGGGCAACATGTCAACTAGTACTACTAGTAAGGGCCAAAATGTTTACCAGTAGCACTAGTAAGTGGCAAAACATCCACTAGTAGCACAGGTAGGGGACTTTTACACCTTACTAGTAGTACTAGTGAGATCAACAAGGTTCACTAGTGTTACTAGTGGCACGATTTTGTTTTTTACTAGTGTGACTAGTAGAACAAAGTTTGTCTCACTCGTGAGTTTCTGAACGTCACATCTAAATGCTTTGGCTGTACTAGTGCTCATCTGTGCATCACTAGTTTGCAACTAGCACGCCACTAGTATGCAAATACACACTACTAGTGCGTGACTACACACTACTAGTGCAACATTTCTGTAACGTGAGACATTTCTGCACACTGGTAGGACAACTTTGGCATACTAGTAGGACAGCTACATCTTACTAGTGAGGCAAAACTGTGCACCACTACTGCTACTAGTGACATTATAAATTCCTACTAGTTAACATCTAGTGCTGCATACTAGTAGCATACAGATGTCAACTAGTGCAAAGTTTTGCCTCACTAGTAAGATGTAGCTGTCCTACTAGTATGCCAAAGTTGTCCTACTAGTGTGCAGAAATGTCTCACATGTTACAGAAATGCTGCACTAGTAGTGTGTAGTCACACACTAGTAGTTTGTAATTGCATACTAGTGGCAAGCTAGTTGAGAACTAGTGATGGGCAGATGCGCACTAGTACAGCCAAATTCAATTCAATTCAATTCAGTTTATTTATATAGCGCCAATTCACAACAGATGTCATCTCAAGGCACTTAACAAGAAGTCATTTCAATACATTTATACAAACATTCCAATCAGTTAAAAAGTTTCCTATTTAAGGAATCCCAGCAGATTGCGTCAGTCATTGGCGTGAGGTTGGGCAGACTTTCCAACCACAGCAATCCTTCAGCAATCCCTCATACTGAGCAAGCATGTAGCGATGGTGGAGAGAAAAAACTCCCCTTTAAAAGGAAAAGCCTTTACATGTGACATTCAGAAGCTCACAAGTGAGACAAACTTTCTTCTACTAGTTACACTAGTAAAAAACAAAACCTTGCCACTAGTAACACTAGTGAGCATTTTTGATGTCACTAGTACTACTAGTAAGGTGTAAAAGTCCCCTACTTGTGTTACTAGTGGATATTTTGCCACTTACTAGTGCTACTAGTGCACATTTTGGCCCTTACTAGTAGTAATAGTAAAGTAAAACATGCCTCACTTGTAGCACTAGTAGACATGTTGGCCTTTCCTTGTAGTACTATTAATATGATAAAAGTCTCACTAGTGCTACTAGTAGACTGTTTGGCTTTTACTAGTTTTACTAGTAAGGTAAAACACATCCTCACTAGTACCACTAGGGGATATTTTAGCTTTCACTGGTACTACTAGTGAGCATCTTCGTTGTTACTAGTAGTACTAGTAAGAAAAAAACCACCCCACTAGTACTACTAGTGGACATTTTGTCTATTACCAGTACCTCTAGTGAGGTCAAAATGCCTTACTAGTGCTACTAGTGGGTATTTTTGCGCTACTACTAGGGTCCAGGAGGCTACTAGTGCATGACACATGCCTACTAGGTGGGTCTAGTAGTGTCACTAGTGCTGCACAGTAGTTTACTAGTAAGGTTTGATTGCATACAAGTAGTCCAAAAGGGGCACTAGTAGTGGAAAAAACGTGACAAGTAAGACACAGTCGTTATACTAGTGCACCCTTGACATTATACTAGTGTGCCAAATTGTCTTACTAGTGAGGACGAAGTGTGTACTAGTACATGGACTTAAAGTTGGATATCAAAGATACCTAATAAATGCTCAAATGGCTTTCCATACGAAACAGCTCATTAATATGATCAACACTCACACACAGCTATTATCTGTTCCCATATTGAAGTGTACAGAGACAAAGAATTTAGGTCAGATTTGAATTTAAGATCAAGAAATATATAATATGTAGTTGCAAACCAATAATCAGTACTGATGTGTTCAAATGACTAAATATCTTGATAAAGAAACCACTGGTAATTTCAGCAAAAAAATAAAATAAAACATTCTTAGTTTCTGAAGAACTAACATGCTAAACAAGTCACTAGTAGTTTTCATCCACTAACAAAAAGGAATCACTTTGTTGTTAATTACTAAAAGTCATAGACTGTCTTTGTTTTGTAAATCCAGTTACAGTTGAATTGGGGTTTCTTTTGGGAGAGCTTCCATGTTGCAACTATCTTACCTATAATAGACACCACTTTCACTGTCTTTGTGTGGATAAACAAAATGTTTTGACCAGGGGCTAACTCAAGACATTTGCTACTTGTCTTTCAAGAACACTGCAAATAAAGGCCACTACCGCCACAAGATGTTTAAGGAAAGAAAATGAACTAATTTCAAATTCACAACATGAGCAAGTTATATTAATTTACATAAATGTGCATTTTATCTGAGCTGTAGCGCTGTTTCTTTTTATCTGAGCTGTAGCTCTGTTTCTTTCTCCTCTTTATAACCTGATAAAGAAGACTAGTTCTGTTCTTGGGACAACTGTGGAACATCTGGAGATGATAATGCAAAGAAGGGTTCATCATAAAATAAAAAAAATGATGGACAACCCTGAGCATCCTCTTCATGAGACTGTCATCCAACAGAGCGTCTTCAGTCGGAGGCTTCTTCAGTTTCGCTGCAATACAGACCGCTACAGGAAATCCTTCCTACCCACAGCCATCATCATCTACAACAACTCCTTAAAGAATTAATTATATGAGCTATACCAACACTTAATTTCCCTCTGGGATCAATAAAGTATTTTTGAATTGAATTTGAATTGAATTTAGCTCTAAAGAAAGAAACAATCATGTGTAATCCATTCAGACCCTGGTGTACACAGCTAAGCATAAACTTTCATTATGATGCTTTACTTTCAATCAAGAAGCAAGGCCATACATTTTATCAATAAGGGCTCTATGAAAAAATCAAGTATACTACTAACAAATGTATATGTATGTTACAGACTGACTTTACAGACCTCAAACGACATATTTTTGTTAATGAAGAACCTAGACTTTATTCTAAGTTAACCCTAATTCGAAGACGGTTTATTGTTACCATTTCGAGCAATTAAACATCTGTTTAAGTTCTTCAGCTAAAAAAAAATCAGATTGGCAAAGTTATATGAATAAAATTGAATGAATAAAACCATTTATGATTGTACATGTGCAAGAGATTTGAAATACTGCCTGGTAGCACTTTGGCTCATAGCAAAATGGATTAAAGTCATTCTAAAATGCCAGCCTCAAACATTTCATAGTAGTTCAAGGGAATATTATTTTATTAAGAGTCACACGACCTTCACTTTTGCAATAGACTAAAGGGAACATGCAGTCATCATTGACATCTATGGATACTTACACTAAAGACTCTCTTTGTTTCATGTGTAGCACCTACTGCAAAACAAAACAAGTTGTTAAAAAGTATAATGAGATTTCACTGGAGTTCAAGTGAAGGGGCTTTATTTATTTATCTACTTGATAAGTTGGGTTATTTGTTTACGATTACGTTTATCAACTATGGAAGTAGCGCTATTCTTACAAGCTTTTTGAATCTGATATAAAAAATAAAATTACTAAAAATTAACCTGCTTTGAGTGAGATACTTATCTCCTCACTGAACCCCATTGAAGAAAAAAAAAATATATATATATATACATTTTCAACTCTACTTCAATTTTTTTGTTCATTTACTCCTTTTGCATTAAATCCATTTGTATGATGCTTATGTTTGTTTTGTATGTATTAAAAATGTAATGGTTTTTCAAGCCATAGATCAAGTCATAAGTCAGTATAGCCTAACTTAGTCTTGGGTTTCTAATTGATTCCCTATGCATAAGGTTCACACACAGAGACACAAAGGGGTCTTTATACTCTATTTTCATCTAGTCGCATTAATGCAGTGGTGGCTCTGCATTTTAACCACTGACTTTTTACCACATTTTACAGATTATTTTCAAATCTGAACTACTTTTTGGCAATACAACCAAATTACAACCTGCAAACGTTAAATACAACTTTTATGTTCAGATTTTTTTGGACTCAAAATTGTCTCGGACCTAACATGCAAATTCCTCCAGTATTCTAATGCATGAGTACAAGAAAATCACTTGATACCATTTATTTCACTCCATTTTACACACGCACACACACACACAGAGAGAGAGAGAGAGAGAGAGAGAGAGAGAGAAAGAGAGAGAGAGAGAGAGAGAGTTTGTATTTAGAATTATATTAAACAAGTAATTTATGCCAAAGTCATGTAACCGACAGTTTTCTCTGGGAATAATACACGTTTGCTTTGAAATATTAAAGTTACTGTGTGCATCAGATTGCGCTTATTTCTGCAGTGGCAGGGTGACTGCATATCAACAGTATAATAATCCCATTTATTTGAAAAGCCCTGGAGCTGTAGAAGACAGCGTAACCAAAATGAGGCAGTCTCAACTGCACTCATTTTAGCACAAAACGAGAATAAGGGCCTTATTGTTTCGGACATATATAAATTCCTTCTAACATATGTAATGGAGATGTTGTGAAACACAAGAAGAAGGAGCCAAATTAAGAGTGGAAATGAGACAAACGGTGAGGGTCTCTGCAAGAGAACAAAGAAAAGCAAGTATGGAACTAACTTTAACAATATGGTCTTTGTCTCTATTATCTATTTTAAAGACTGAGTTTATGTCTTGTAGTGTTTCTCTTAAAGTTATTTCCTAAGGGAGTTGAAATTTGCATTTTACAGGTTGAATGGCATTTTTTACTTTGAGAGGGAATAATTTATAAACCAGTTAAACTGTTGGAGACAGTAAATACATAAAGCCTCGTTTCCACTGAGCAGTACGGCCCAGGTTGGTCCAGTACATATTCAGTACGTATTCAGTACGTATCCACTGCCAGCTGGACTCTCAATGGGCGGGCGGGGTTACGCCTAAAAATTTAACACTCCGTCATATTTAAATTGCTTAAAGTAACACATACGAAATTAACAAAAATGTCAATACAGCAGCTTGTGCTTGGTTTTTGGGTCTTTCTTCACACAAACCTTACTGCAGTGTTTATTAGTGAGCTCCGTGCTGAAACATATTCCGTGTACAATGAGGTGGGATGAAACAGGAGCACTTTGGTGTCTATGTCTAATGCTTGTCGCAAGCAGTGATGTGTTGTGTGATGCCAGTAGCTCCGCCCTAACCGTACCGGACTATTGTCTTATTGACCTACAACTGAAGGGGGCCATAAATGGACTAGTACGAACCTGTTGTATGGGCCACTTTTACAATGGAAACAGACAAAAAAGTGGACCGCAACATTCCGCTCAGTGCCTTGTGGTTTTGCTCCTTGACCCTTTTCACATTATGTCACGTTGCAAGTACAACCGGTATTTTATCATAATTTAATGTGAATGTGACAAGCTTTTTTTCAGCAGAGACATAGAAGCTGATCAGAGTTGATGAAAAAGACAGCATGCTGAAGATGCAATATGATCATTTGAAACAGATGGAGCAAGGTAACATCCAAAACATGCAGGACAGGGCACAGAGGACCAGGCGCTGGGATTGCTGTTGTAGGTGACTCAACTCTGACCAATATTGAGCTTCTCGGTCAGCACACAAAACGCTGTTAGTCTTGAACAGGCTTGAGACGGGGTGGATGTTCATCTCCCAGGAGGACAATGACTCTGGACATAGAGTACAGCCAGAGCTACAATGTAATTGTATTCACCTCGTTCTTGGTGGTGTGGATTTTCTCTGTATTTACTGAACTGTATTGTTAAAGTAAATGATTCGCAGTTTAGGTAAATGTCTTCTTTTGATAACTGTACACCTACAGACATGTCCCTGCAAAGTTTGTCCAGATATGACTTCAAGCTGGACTGTTGGTGGCTGCATCTATAATCAGACAAAGCTTAACTTGTGGCTTCAGCAGGTTCGTGCAGACCTGCACCCAAAAGGTGAAAAGGGATTGTTCCCATGATCAGAGGATTATATTTTCATCAGTTACCAACTAGGGATGGGCATTCGATTAAACTGTCTTCATCAATCATAGGGGGAATTAACGATCGATTTTCGATTAATCATTGATATTTTTATATTAAAATCCAGTGAAAATAGAAAAATAGCATGTTTCCTCATTGAGATCTTCATTACAAGTGGGACACCTCTTGTGGCAGTTAAACGGAATTAATTCACGGTAGTTGCACAAAGAAAATATCCGCTATAAGCAGCGGAGCCAACAGCTAAAAGACGGTACTCATTAACACAACTGACGCTCATATTTCTTTTCTATTCGAAAAAAGTAAAAAAAAAAAAAGAAGTCATGTTAAACAATAACTCAATTAAAAATATATAGGCTAAGACTTATAGGTCTGATAGTTTTGTGTTACATTTGGCAAAAACAGTCGAGAAACAGGATGAGAGAGATCAGCGTACCTAACAATAAATTAGGCTCATTAACAGAGTAAAAAGACAAAAACAAAAGAAACCGTAATTTATTTACAACTTTAGCATCAGTCCACTGATTTTTGTTGAGAAAGATGAGCATGTTAACATGCGCTGGGGTCAGAAGCGAAAGCAGCCTGGTGACCAGACTGACGGTCATCAGGCTGCTGTTGCGTCTGACCTGCAGCGCCGAGATCACCTGCTGTTAGGGGACAGACGTCGCTGTGATACACATACCTCCATGCTAACTTGGCAAGCATCTGGAATTGTGTATAATTCATTTTCTACCAGTCTGTAGGGGTGCAATCCAGGGGTGGCGGAGCCTCCCTCAGAAAGTAATTGGTGAGTAAGTTTCTCTGCCCGTTGTGCATCTCGGCTCCTCCGTGCTAACAGGGACTTGATGCTAGGTTGAGACCAAGAGCTGGATGCTCCGCTTCTAACCAGGGTTGGAAGTGCGTTCAGCTTCACAGTGTTGGCAGTGAACAGATACTTTTTTTTGTTAGTCTTTTTAGTCAAAGTTGTCCCACGTCACACTTTGCTGCGACCTCTTCATGACAATGCTACTTTTGAAATACACAGAAACTTGCAAGAAACTGAGTCGGCCTGTGGGTTTTATTTTCAGTCATCGCCCTCGTGTGGTAAAGAGTTTAATTACTGCCACATAGCAAAATTAAATGCATTCCTTCAAAACTCACACTGCGCAATAGAACATGCATTAAATGATCGTAAAAAAAATGTCATCGATGAAATTCTTAATGATCAATGAATTGATCGTCGATTAATTATGCCCATCCTTATTACAAACAGATGAGGAATCAGGGCAGTTGGAGGTGAACAATCTAAAATTAAAGCAACAACTTAAACACCTGCAGGTGAGCTCTCTTTACTTCATAAAGAAATCATTATACCACATTGTGCTTGGTACATGCAGTCAGAGAAAAAAACAGGATTCACAGCAATGCTGAGCAAGTCTGGTATGACTTTAGATTTAAAATGGGCCAGGCACAGCCAAAAGTTAACTAAATTGAACTGAACTGAATTGAAAATCTGTGGCAGGACTTGAAAAATGTTGTTCAAACATATGTTTAATACAACAAGACCAACCTTGAGCTATTTCCCAAAGAAGAATGGGTAAGGAAAGCAATTTATTTGTATAGCACACTTTCAACAACAAGGTAATTCAAGGTGCTTTACTCCCCTAGGGACCCCGAGGATGTAAAAATTAGGGGTGCACCGATCCGATATTAGGATCGGATATCGGCCGTGATACTGACAAAATAGCTGATCGGGGATCGGAAAAATGAACAGATCCACTGGCTGATCCAGGTTTTTCGTTGCAGCAGAATGCATTTCATGCGTCAGCTTCACGTGTGTCGCATGCTAGAAACAACATGGAGCGAACCAGAGGGTTGGCTGTGTGGAGATATTTCACGCTTGCCACTCCAACTAGTTCGTCAGCTGTTTGCAATGTCTGCAAAGTAAATGTTTCGAGGTGAGGTGGTATTACTGCAACGTACAACAACTTTAATCAAGGTCATCCAGAAACATTATGCTAAGGAGCACGCTGAATTCCTGCACCTCAGCAAAACAAAAAGAGCGGGATCAAAAAGGAAAATAAAAAAAGTCTTAGTAATGTTTAGTTAGTAAAGTCTGGTACCTTTAGTCTCCTTAAGTAAGGTATAACGTGGAGGGTATACAGATTAATATTAATTGAGCAATATAGTATCGTATCGGTATCGCGTATCGACAGATATACAAAGCCCAGGCATCGGTATCGGGACTGAAAAAGTGGGATCGGTACACCCCTAGTAAAAATAGCAAGAAAACACAGACAAAGCATATGACATTTAAAACATTACATGAATTTAGGATGAAATAAAAACAGCAATAAACCATTGTGCACACACAAAACAAATGATACGTGAAAACATTACTCAAAGGCAGGGGTGTCAAAAGTATTCACATTCAATACTCAAGTAGAAGTATAGATACTAGGGTTTAAAAAGACTTCTGTAGAAGTTGAAGTATCAAGTTATGTTTTTTACTCAAGTAAAAAAGTACTTGATTCAAAACTACTTAAAGTATAAAAGTAAAAGTAATGTATTTTAAAAAATGACATTAAAGAATAAAGCTTAAGCCCCCCCCAAAAGAGAGGCCATAATTATCATAATGTTATATAAAAATTTTAATTTTGAAACATTTGGGACACACTAGGCTACCTGTTTCAGCTGCATATATGCCTATTAAAATGTATTAATTTTAGTGCAATGCAATTACATTGCAGAACCATATGTGGACTACTGAGCATTAATAAGTATATATATATATATATATATATATATATATATATATATATATATATATATATATATATATATATATATATATATATATATATATATATATATATATATATATATATATATATATTAAGAATAATATCACCAAAAGTCTTACAACCTCAGCACAGACAAGATTGTACAGACCCCTGCAATTTCTAATGACCCCCTTGTAGCACACGAACCTCATGTTGGGAACCACTGTTCTAGAGGCTGAATCCGCCCCAATGCACTGGAGACTGGAACTAAAAGCTCCACTTCAGCCAAAGTTTTGAAATCAGGGAACATTTCTCTGATTCAAGTGATCAGAAGTCGGGAAGACTCTCTGAACCGAGCTTCATATCGCTTCAGCAGCAGAAAATGTCGGAGTATGCGCTCTTTGGCACGGGTCTTTGGTACAACACCGGGCTCTTTGACGTGCGTCTTTAACTAGCCGCACCGGTAACAGTAGCGTTCCAAAGCCTCCCGGTCTGAGATGATGCTCAGATAGCTTCATCAGAATCTTCTTATTATAAATTTATTGATTCAGTTACTTGTACTCCGCGCGCTAATTCAAACCTAAAAATGTCTGCGCGTCTGCACAAAATGGTCTGGGGTATGAATAATCTGTCAAAAGTGGCATTTGGATTTTCCGTCACCGTTGTAAAAAAAAAACCCAAAAAAAACGACTAATATGGAAAATATTTGGTTAACGGGACCCCTTGTGCACAGTACGCAATGGATCGCATATAAGCGGTGTCCGAATGGTAGAAGTTTAAAATTATGATAAAACCACTGTGAAATTCTATCCAGTTGGCACATTTTTAGATCGTTTTTTTGTGTGTCTTCTTAATAAAAGAAAGAAGCAGGAGTAACGAGGCTATTTTTAAAATGTAAGGAGTAGAAAGTACAGATAATTGCGTGAAAATGTAAGGAGTAAAAGTAAAAAGTAGGCCCATAGATAATTACTTCAGTAAAGTATAAAAACCCAAAATTTCTACTTAAGTAAGTTAACGAAGTATTTGTACTTCGTTACTTGACACCTTTGCTCAAAGTCACAAACATTTTCATTCTCTAGATGAACAGAGCAGATAGAGACCAACTGAACCAAGAACCAAACATGGAGAAGCAGCTCTCAGTTTCTATAACTATGAACTGCTTTAAATCAAGACTAAAAATTCATCTGTTTAGAAGTGCCTTTGAGTAAATGATTGTCATATGTGTCAAATGTGTTTATGCTCTTTTGCTTTACTGTTGTTTTTCTTGCTTTATTGACTTTTAATTTCCAATGTTATATACTGTTTTTATGTCTCTTTTTTAATCACCAATCGTGTAAAGCACATTGAATTACCCTGTTCAAGATGTGCTGTACAAATAAAATTGCCTTGCCTTGCCTACTGCTATAATTAGTGAAAGGTGGTTCTACATGGTATTTGCTTTGTAGGGTAGGATGATTACAAGTGGACAGCATTTGGACAGATTTTTTTTCTTAAACTGAGAACCATATATAATTTTTCTATCAATTCCCATTTATGCACTACTGTGTGTTAATCTATAACAGATAAAAACCTGAATAAATATTAATTTGTGGTTTTTATATTACAAAATGTAACACAGTCCAAGGGACGTGAGTCATTTTACAAGACAGTGCAATCTGTTCCCAAAAAATTATGACAAATCATATTTATTAAATCTTAATTTTAGCTAAGAATGTTATGATGGATTATGCAGTCGCAGCATTAACCTTCACATTGTTATAAAACAGAACACATTGAAAGTGCTTGTTCTAATAGTTAAACATGTAAATCAAATGTGCAAACAATCATTTTCTCTTTGCTTGCCAATCCATTCTTGTTAGCTCATAAAAATAAATAAACAGAAATCATCCCTCAGGGCAAAATGCTCCAAACACAGAAGTAGAATGTGACTTTGTGACCTTTCCCAAAATTCACAGAGGTTGCAGTTCAAAGGTTGGAGCTTGTCTCTGTACCCAACCCTCATTGAGTGGGACATGTTTTGTTTTGCTGTGCCCTGTGGCTTTCATTTCCCTGACCTGATATGCATGTAAATATCCTGCCTATATTCTAAAACCACACGCCTTGCATCCTGCCCCCCCCCCCCCCCCCCTTACCATGGCTGCCCTCAAGCCAGGCTCTGTCTAATTTAATTAGTCACACTCACCTTTTTTTTTTTCAAACTAACCCTACCATGATTCTGTTCTTCATTTAGACATGATTCTTTTCTGCTTATTGTTTGTCCTTGCCAACCTCATTTTCTGCAGCTCGATTTTAGCACAGCCAAAAGAGTTGCTGCAACTCATGCACTTAGGTGTGGTTTAAGCATTTGTTACCTGATGGCAAATACAGTACCTCAAATGTTTCTCAGTAGTTGATTTGGCTCTTTACTTCCATGGTTTTCTGTTAAGATGACAAGAACAAAACAAGGAGAAAAAAAAGCAAAAAACAATGTAGATCATTCTCAGCAAAGACGTGTTAATGGAGAGTTTGGCAGGATGCTGAATGATGGAGGAAAAGACATGTGGGTGTCAAAATGAAAGGTAGCCATCAAACTGTTGTTTTTTTAACAGACTGTCATTAACTGTAACCTTTTAGTCATGGTGGAACATAGAAACTGATCTCGAAACATACATAAACACATACTTCTAAGAGAACAGGACAAATTTAGTTCAGACTAAGAGAAAACAACATGCAAAAAGCTTTTGGAACTCCGTAAAAATTTTATTTCCAATTTTGCTCCTCCCAGCAAATTCCCAGTCAGCACACTGACATCGCCACATGATACTGAAAAGGTCTGGAAGACAAAAGAATCTGTCAGTCATACTGCTTATTCACTAGCTTTGACATGCATTGGTATTTGAAACCACTGTCAGACAAATTAGGCTCACACACCCACACACACACACACACACACACACACACACACACACACACTCACTCACTCACATACAGTCTGCCTAATCATCTGACAACAAGGCACCCATTGTGCCATGTTATGATTTTGTACAGCGACCAACCACCCAGAGGGTAGTTGCATCTTTGAATCAAAAACACATACTTGCCCCTGAGGAACCAGATATCACAAGCATAGCATGTGGGGTTAGAGGAATACAGATGTAACCACAGACCATGTTAGTCAGCTGAGAACATTCCTCTTTCCATCACTCCCCTTGACCTTCACTAAGTGCCAGATGGCTTAAAAAGATATTCAGAAGTCATGAGAAAATGTTTACATGTTCCATCCAAATAACTCTGGAAGCTTAGGTCAAAAAAGAAAATGTACTATTTTTTCTGTCTCTCATTTTTAAATCTCACGGACACATTGCAACACCTAAACTGGTCTTTTCTGCAAAGAAATGTTCAAATAAAAAGTATCTACTTTTGAAACTAACAGCTACTTCATTCATATTTACTGTCGATCAAGAAAGTCCGCACAATCAAAAAAAATAAAACATATTCATTCTAATAATATTTATAATAATGACAATAATAATTTTACTTTATTGATCCCACGGGGGGATATTCACATGCTACGGTAGCATATACAAACAAGAAAAGGAATAAGGTGATGAGGTAAAGGACAGTCAGCAGTATAACTATGGTGGAAGATGAAATAAGTAGGATAAGATATGATAAAATAAAAACAAATATGTTCACAAAAGGAACTTCACAAAATAAATATAAATATACAATACACAATGGGATATTACACTGAGCGGGTGATAGTAATTAGCCAATAGCAGTTTGTGGAAAGTGTGGAAAAGTAGATCCAGTGACATTCTTTGCTCTGATGTGGCACCCAACGCACTGGGCGAACGCAGGGTAAGCCAGCACCCCAATGTATACACGTTTCATACACACCCTGAGTCTTTGCCCTGACAAATATCACAGCAAGGATCCAATAGTAACATCACATGATCTTGCACTATACTGTGCTGTTTGCACTGAAATGGTAAATGGCCTGTATTTGTATAGGACATTATCTAGTCCTGAGAATCCCAAAGTGTTTTATACTATATTCAGTCATTCGCCCATTCACGTATGTGCCACCCGGCCCTCTGACCGCCACCAGCGGGCAAGGTAGGTGAAGTGTCTTGCCCAAGGACACAATGACCGAGGTGGACGGAGTGGGCATTTAAACCGACAACCCTCTGGCTACAGGACGAACTTCTAACTCCTGGTTCACGGTCACAAAGGACTACATGCAGGTTCTTGAATCTGACCATACCATATGACTAATTTGACAAACTAGGAATTTACCATTTAGTCAAACAGCACAGCAGCAGTTTAAGAACTGAGCCCTATTTTTTTTCTTTTCACTAATTAGTTTTTTTTTAAATCATAAACATAGTTTAAAATAATCTTTTATCAGCATATAATATTTCGGTCCAGGTTAAAATACACTCAACAAAAATATAAACGCAACACCTTTGTTTCTGCTCCCATTTTTCATGAGATGGACTTAAAGATCTAAAATTCATTCCAGATACACAATATCACCATTTCTCTCAAACATTGTTCACAAATCAGTCTAAATGTGTGATAGTGAGCACTTCTGCTTTGCTGAGATAATCCATCCCACCTCACAGGTGTGCCACATCAAGATGCTGATCTGACATCATGATTAGTGCACAGGTGTACCTTATACTGCCCACAATTAAAGGCCACCCTGAAATGTGCAGTTTTTTGCTTTATTGGGGGTCTGGGGACTCAGAACCGGTCAGTATCTGGTGTGACCACCATTTGCCTCATGCAGTGCAACACATCTTTTTCGCATAGAGTTTATCATATTGTCAATTATGGCCTGTGAAATGTTGATCCACTCCTCTTCAATGGCTGTGTGAAGTTGTTGGATATTAGTGGGAACTGGTACACGCTGTCGTATACGCCGGTCAAGCACATCCTAAACATGCTCAATGGGTGACATGTCCGGTGAGTATGCTGGCCATGCAAGAACTGGGACATTTTCAGCTTCCAAGAATTGTGTACAGATCCTTGCAACATGGGGCCGTGCATTATCTTGCTGAAACATGAGGTGATGTTCATGGATGTATGGCACAACAATGGGCCTCAGGATCTCATCACGGTATCTCTGTGCATTCAAAATGCCATCAATAAAATGCACCTTCTTCATCCATAACAGATGCCTGCCCATACCATAACCCCACCACCACCATGGGCCACTCGATCCACAACATTGACATCAGCAAAGCGCTCACCCACGCGACGCCACACACGCTGTCTGCCATCTGCCCTGA
Source organism: Valencia hispanica (assembly GCA_963556495.2). Classification (NCBI taxonomy): domain Eukaryota; kingdom Metazoa; phylum Chordata; class Actinopteri; order Cyprinodontiformes; family Valenciidae; genus Valencia; species Valencia hispanica. The sequence continues at coordinate 29,034,149 of OY747703.1, forward strand.
ACAATGTAAACCGAGATTCATCCGTGAAGAGAGCACCTCTCCAACGTGCCAGACGCCATCGAATGTGAGCATTTGCCCACTCAAGTCTGTTACAGCGACGAGCTGGAGTCAGGTCAAGACCCCGATGAGGACGACGAGCATGCAGTTGAGCTTCCCTGAGACGGTTTCTGACAGTTTGTGCAGAAATTGTTTGGTTATGCAAACCAATTGTTTCAGCAGCTGTCTGAGTGGCTGGTCTCAGACGATCTTGGAGGTGAACCTGCTGGATGTGGAGGTCCTGGGCTGGTGTGGTTACACGTGGTCTGCGGTTGTGAGGCCGGTTGGATGTACTGCCATATTCTCTGAAACGCCTTTGGAGACGGCTTATGGTGGAGAAATGAACATTCAATGCACGAGCAACAGATCTGGTTGACATTCCTGCTGTTAGCATGCCAATTGCACGCTCCCTCAATGCTTGTGGCATCTGTGGCATTTTGCTGTGAGACAAAACTGCACATTCCAGGGTGGCCTTTTATTGTGGGCAGTATAAGGTACACCTGTGCACTAATCATGATGTCAGATCAGCATCTTGATGTGGCACACCTGTGAGGTGGGATGGATTATCTCAGCAAAGCAGAAGTGCTCACTATCACACATTTAGACTGATTTGTGAACAATGTTTGAGAGAAATGGTAATATTGTGTATCTGGAATGAATTTGAGATCTTTCAGTCCATCTCATGAAAAATGGGAGCAGAAACAAAGGTGTTGCGTTTATATTTTTGTTGAGTGTAGTTCATAAATTGAGGTTTTAATGGTTGTCTCGTTCTAAAGGCGGTCCTGAAGCTGAAAAAACACTTTTTTGTTTAAAAAAATAGAATGTTTCCTGCCACTAGAAAGCTTTTAAGCAGATGCTAAGTTTTGCGTGTCTTGTATCTAATGGTTAGCCACATGCTGCATTCTCAAGATGTTTACTATTTTTGTCTAGTCACTCTTGTCACGATACATTGATTGTTTTCTGCCAAGTACCTAAATGCTGCCACACAAACAATTTAAAGGTTTTGCCACATATTGACAAGTAAATGGCGTTTCACGAGACAGACTTCTGATTAGACCAGAAATCTTGGGATGTTTTAATGTCACGAGATCTCATTACCCTATTGTTACAGATCCAAATACACTCCTTTAATGTTGCAAAAACATCAGATAGTATATGCACCACTGTGAGTGTTAGGGTATGCGCTAGATGTCATTGAAGTAAAAACGCTTTAAAAGCACAAATTTACCAAGTTTGTCATACAGTTGGTTAAACATGGCAGTGTAAAAAATGGAGTCTTAGCACCTGGGAGAAAGGATCTGATTGTCAGTTAGTTACTTAAAACAAGAAGCTGGTAGACCAATACAAGAAGATGTTGATTTGTGCCACACTAAGACATTATTGCAAATTTTAAAGTTATCTTTTAATTTAAAGGTTTATAATTGGGTATGGACATGCTTATCACAATAATTTTAGGGACATGTCTATCAGTTTTATTTTGTAAAAAAGATAATATATCCACAGAAGAGCAATAAAGCCAGCACAAGAAAATATTTTCTAAACAGTTGGGAACTTTTTTTCAAGCCCCATGGCATGTAAATCATTTAAAATCATTAAGAATACACACACACACACACACACACAGACACACGCACACACACACCTATACACACACACTTAAGAAAAGAACAGTTTACAAGCAACGAGGTAAAACTTAAAGTGTGTTTCAATATAAAAAAATTCTAACATGTACCTTTAGTCCTTGAATAAATGCATTACGAATGTATTCTTTTTTTTACTTTGGAAGTATATTGAAGGTTCCATTGACATGATTATGTGGCTGCGTGCTGGAGAGTGGGTGTTCTCGTGTTTCTTACCTACCTACTCTGCAGGGTGTGTCAAGCAGCTGCTACCCAGGTGCTTCCAATCAGGACCACATTAACTCTCCAGCTCAAAAGGGTAGTGGATCCTGGAGGCTGGCGCAGGTTGATTCTCGCTCCTAGTGTGGTACATGGCCAGATTAACTCCTGTTCTTCCAAGTAAGACGGCATCTCAAGATTTAGAGAATCTGTGTACTCACCTCCTTGTTCTCGTCGTAGATCCTTTCTGGGACTCCAGCAACCTCACCCCAGATCCTTCCAAGAGATTCACTTCATCAGTTCTGGTTCCTGCCTCGTCAGCCTCCACACCGCTCCCCGCTGGTAAATCTCCACAATACTCTCCATCGTCACCTCCAAGCAGCTTGCCTGTCTGCCCTGGACCACCTTCACCTGCAAAATAAGAAAACTTACCTTCGCCATTATCGCTTCTGGAAATCCTCTGGGGATCCTCAGCCACTCCTTCTGCAGAAACATAAGGAAAGTCTATGATCATCGCACACTTCTCAAACCTTTTAAAAGAGAAAAAAACATTTGTCTGCTACCCTAACCCTCAGCCATCAAGCGTCTGCACTAAGCGTTCTCAGCCATTAATGGCGTTACTTTGTCAGATAGGCATCTGCCCTGCTATTTTGGGTTTGTGAAATCACTCTTGTTTTGTTGATGTCTGTTTTGCTAGCTGCATCACAAATTGTTCCAGAGCTCAGCTAAGTATGAGTGGGTGAGGCTTGTAGTCTGAAGGTATGCCGTTTGTGTTCTGTTATTCACGTACTTGGGCGGCCTGTATATTCTCTTTTTGTTTTCTGTAAAGGGTGGCAGCCACATATAGGTCTCCCTTACACAAATCATAATTAAACGTGACGCTCAAGTTACAGTAATCAAAGACATCAGTGAATGACGTGAGTGACTGTCTTCTTTTTCATGGAACTGTTCACTTTTCACGTTCTGTCCGGTGTGAAGCACATCATCATTTTTATTGAAGCAACCCTTCCCATAAGTGATATGGGTAGGGATTTCCATCTAGCAAGATCACCTTCCACTTTATTTAAAAGTGAGATGTAGTTTAGCTCTGTTAAATCTGCCAGTCTTGGTGAGACATTGATACCTCAATAAGTAATATTCCCTGACGGCAGTTGTGTATTAATTGGATTCAGGACAGAACAATTGATTGGAAGAACTGTAGATTTTAACCAATTTATAGAATAATCTGAACAGGGAGGGGGAGAGAGGACATCCCTGTCTGGTACCTCTCTGAAGACAAAACCTAGATGAAGTTTGGTTATTAGTCCTAATATATGCTTCTGGTGAACTGTATAATATTTTCAACCAGTTTACAAAAGAATTTCCAATGCCAAATTTATGTAAGGTTTCAAATAAGAATTTCCAGTTAACTCTATTAAATGCTTTTTCTGCATCTATAGATAATATATTAGTTTCTACATTTTTACAGTAAGAAAAATCTATAAAATCTATTAATCTACGTGAATTTGTGGATGAATGTCTCCCTTTTATAAAACCAGTTTGATTAGGATGTATTATAAGAGGAGTTACTTTCTCTATCCTTTGTGCGAGAGCTTTGCAGATTATTTTAAGATCAACATTAATGAGGGATATGGGATGATAGCTGGTAGGAAACAAAGGGTCTTTACCTGATTTTAGTAGAAGACTAATGTAGGCAGAATTCATATTTGGTGAATGTCGGCCATTTTCCTTGGTTTCCTGCAGCATTCTGTGGAATGTTGGTGCCAGAATATTCCAGAATTCCTTATAGAACTCTGCTGGAAATCCATCTGGGCCTGGAGCCTTTTTATTGGGCATGCTTTGGAGGGCCTCCTGGAGTTCAGCGGCTGTTAGTGGTGAATCCAGGGCCATCGCTTGACTATCTGATAATTTAGGATGTGTTATTTTATCAAGAAATTGTTCAATATTATCATCTGCTGGGTTTATCTAAAGTGAGTTTAAAGTTTGTAAAATTCTTTAAAGGGTGTTGTTTATTCTTGCAGGATCATGTACTGTATTCCCGGTCTGATCTTTAATAGCAGAAATAGTTGTCTTTTACTTATTAATTTTAAGCTGGTTAGCCAAAAATCTACCTGATTTATTACCTTGTTCAAAGTTTTCCATCCTAAGTCTTTGAATTAAGAACTGGGTCTGTTTATTAATAATTTCATTTAATTCTAGCTTTGCTTTACGGATTTTGCCTAGTCTCTCCTCATCTAGAGAAGCTTCTAATGATTTAATAGTTTCTTCTAATTCCTGAATAATTTTTTTTTCTATTTTCTTTTTTTTTTGAGGAGAGTGAGATTATTTTAACTCTAATCACAGCTTTCCCTGCCTCCCAAAGAATGGATAGCGACGTACCAGGGAGGTCATTATACTCCAAATATGAAGCCCACTCTTTTTCGAAATATTTAATAAATTCTTTATCCTTAAGTAATGATATCTTAAATCTCCAATTTTTGCTTCATTTTCATTTACTAAAGTTAGAGAAACAGGAGCATGATCGCTAACAGCTATAGGGTGTATCTCAGTGTCTGAAATGTCAGTCAACAGTGAGCTGCTGACTAACAAATGATCCAGTCGAGAATACGAATGGTGGACATTTGAGAAGAAAGTATATTTTCTGTCATTGGGCTGAAGAGATCGCCATGCTTTGCAAACTCCATAATTGCTAATGTACTGTTTGACTATATCTATAGATTTCCAGCTGCGCTGAGTCCCTGCTGTACTGAGCCTGTCTATTTCTTCATTCAAACCAAAGCTGAGCTCGCCCCCAAGAAGAAGTGAGCAATCCATGTGTTCCAAGAGCACCGAGAAGAAGGAATGAAAGAATGAGGGGTCATCAACATTTGGACCATATATACTGACAATACATAACTTTTGGTTATGTATAGATAGTTTTACTATAATAAATCTACCCTCTGGATCTGTAACTGTATCTATTACTGTAAAATAAAATTAAAATATTTATTAATATTGCTACTCCCCTTTGTCTAGAGTTATAGCATGAAGAAAACACATTAGGAAACTCAATTGATTTCAGATCATCTGCAGCTGAGGTAGGTTTAGAACTGCAAAATTTTAAATCTTCTCACTGTGTAAGAAATCTGGGCGTCCTTTTGGACTCTGGTCTCAGTTTTATTCCTCATATCAAAAAACCCAACATAGGATTTTATCATCTTAAAACAATGGCCAGAGTCCGTCCATTTCTCTCTCTTGCCAGCAAAGAGGTGTTTATGCATGCTTTTATTTTCAATAGATTAGATTATTGTAATGCACTGCTCTCTGGTCTTCCCAACAAGAGTATTTTAAGTCTACAACTACTCCAGATTTCAGCTGCAAGTGTGCTGACTAGGACTAGGGGATGGGAACACATTACACCAGTTTTAAAGTCATTGCATGGGCTCCTTCTGCATTTTAGGGTGGATTTTATGGTCTCTATTCTTTTTAAATGTCTTAATTGTCTTGGTACATCTTATTTATTTGACCTTCCTTTAAAGTATGAGCCCTCGAAGTCCCAGAGGTCCTCTGGTACTGGCCTTTTAGTTGTTCCACAACTCAGAACTAAGACATATGGTGAAGCCTTGTTCTATTACTGCGGCCCTCCCCTGTGGAATAGTCTGGCTGAGAACCTCAGGGCCACAGAAACTGCTGATGTTTTTAAAAAGAAGCTCAAGACCTAACTTTTTAGCTTGGCTTTTAATTGAGTTATTTTATTTATCTAATTTTTTGTAGCCGTATGGATGTGCTGTGGATACCTATCTGCCCTGTTCATGGCTGTCCCTGTGGTGACTGTTCTGTGGCTGTGGCGGTGGCTTCCAGTGTGGCTGCATCTCCCAAATATTGTTTTAACTGGGTGTACAGAGAGCTTAACTGGTTGTGTCGATTTTGGTTTAAAAGTGTTTACTTTGTTTATTTTTCTGTTTTCATCATGTACAGCACTTTGTGCTGATTTTATCATGACAAGTGCTCTAAAATTGAAATTTTATTGATTGATTGATATTTTAATACCTGAGGCATGCACTGTGAGGGTTTAGTATTGTGACAAGATGAGTTTCAATCTGTAGAAGGGTGTTCACCTGCACCAGTGATTGATGGACGAGACTTTTTAAAAACATCTGTGAACTGGACAACTGATCATTCATCAGATCGTTCTCTGGCTACTGCTTACTGCAGCCATCAGGCGTCTGCACTAAGCATTCTCAGCCATTAATGGCGTTACTTTGTCAGGTAGGCATCTGCCCTGCTATTTTGGGTTTCTGTTTTGTCAGTTTGTGAAATCACTCTTGTTTTGTTGATGTCTGTTTTGCTAGCTGCATCACAAATTGTTCCAGAGCTCAGCTAAGTATGAGTGGGTGAGGCTTGTAGTCTGAAGGGATGCCGTTTGTATTCTGTTATTCACGTACTTGGGCGGCCTGTAAATTCTCTTTTTGTTTTCTGTAAAGGGTGGCAGCCACATATAGATCTCCCTTGGAGGAAGTCCTAGACTGTCTTCTGTGGATGATTGGCAACTGCTTATGGCTGCTGATTTGGCTCCTGGCTAATAGACCAATGGTTCCAGCTTTGGCTGTTACTCATTGGCTAAGCGCTGTACCCCAAAGGAAAGAGAGGGCAGGGTTACTCAAGACCAAATTCTGCGCCCCAAAATTGCAGATGTGTGTGAAAGAGTGTGTCTCTGAAAATTGTTTTAAAAATGGTATTTGCTTGTTTTAACTGTTTTAACTTGTAAACTTCAAGGGATATTAACGTAATTGTTCAGTTTATTGTGAGCAGCTACAGATCCGAGCAGTGGCTGGTGGTGAATTTTTTAACCCATTTGCAGTGATGAGCATGTTGGGTGATTTGTGTAATGTGCTTTTTTTGGTTTCTGTCCTGCCTTTTAAGTTGTGTCCTATTCATTTACAAATAGCCTGCCGAAAAAGTGGACTTTTAATTGCCTCTGCAATTACAATATATTGTATTTTGTGTAGTAAATTACTTTGTTGAGTGATCTCTGAACTTGGGGCGAATTTAGTTACTGCTTTTAACCCTTGAAAGGCACTACCCCATTACAATATTAATATGTGCATCGTACCAACACAAATAAATGGCAAACATAAATGAACAATGCAAGACAAAAAATATCTGTCCCTAATGGGGTTTAAAATCAAGACCTGAATTCAAACTGTGTGTAGAGTGTCCTTATTGGTAGCCCTGTGCGGTTCATTCATCCATCCATTCCAAGGGAATTTTGAACAAATAAAGTCTGCCCCTGGGGTGGTGGTGGTAGATCTCCATTTTCAAAATCTAAGACCCAAGTGCAATTCACTGTGTTTTAAGTGACAAGAATGGAAAATGTATTTTCCAATCTTGTAATACCTTTGTTAGAGGATGGTGTCCTTTCCTCTATGAACAATGTTAAGCACTCTCCATCTTGAATGGATAAAAATACAGTATGTAACCTGAATAAGTTTAATGCAAAATCTAAAAACTTCAGAGATGGTTTGCTCTATCAATTTTTTTAGATCTGGATGGCATTAATCTGATTATCACAAATCAAATCATTCCTTAACAAAGTCTTTGAAAAGAGAGATCATATGTTCAGTAAATCACATTTAATTGTTTTATTTTTCTGTTCAGTAGAAGTTTATTTTAGGGGATTCTGATGATTGGATATTTTTAGATTAGTGTTTAATGTATTTGATTTGAGTGGAAAAAAGTACAGAAGCTGCAGAGAGGTGTGTTAAACCATGACTCTGCCTCCTGGTCTGGACTCTGCATTCAGTGCTTGCAGACCATGCACTGCCCTTAGGGCATGGGATCAGGCTCATGATAAATCATAATTACAGTAATCATAATATTTAAAATAAAAATGTGTAAAGGATGTTAACTGAAATAACCCAGTGGTGGGGCGTCAGGGCCAGCAACTCCTCTGCTGGCCTAAACATATGTAGAAAAGTAAATATATTTTGGGGGATAAATATTTTTAAATTATTTTTTTATTTTTTTATTTATATATATATATATATATATATATATATATATATATATATATATATAATATTATATAATTACTCTCCCTCATCTGATCTATGAACATTGCATGTGACCAACAGCTTCAGAAAAATGCTGCAAAAATGACTTACTCATGAACCTGAAGCACACAAATAAACTGTACAACAGAGCCATTGAGGTCTTCTTGAGGAAACAAAGGATGGATTTTACAAGTTTACAGTCACATTTCTCACATCTCTATTAACATTTGCACAACAGTTGGTGCATTTCTCAGAACAATTAGTATTAACTGCAAAACCTAGTGCATAACCTGCAAAAGTGCATCACTTGCTCAAAATGAATAGTTGATTCCCCAAAAGCAAGTATTCATGTCAATGGAAGTGTCTGTGTCATCACATAATAAGTCCTGAAACCATTGTTTATGAACAAGACAGTCAAATGGCTTTGTCATGTGTTCATTGTAACAGTTTACTCTCTCTGTGTTTTCCAATGCAAAAAAACAGATCTTGGTGACACTACCTGAAAATGCTCAAGACAGCACTATACACCTGTACAGCTATTTGAAAACTACAGTAAAGATACACATTACTGTATTTAGTGAGCTAACTGAATACAAGACACATATGTATGTTTCATATATTTACTGCATATGCTCTATGAAATTCTACAGCATTGTGCAAAAAAAATACACAGTCACTTATTTAGAACAAACATAAGAAATACCATTATGGTAGAACTGTGCACACATGTAAACAATATAACAATACATATTATTGTAAACTGAACATAAATTATTCCTGGACATCCACACGTTCCTGTCTGTCCTTTATGGCCACATATTTTCATCTACATCACAGCGGATGTCTTCTCTTGCAAGGCAACGAGGAAAGTATCTCCATGAGTGGCGTATCCACCCTCTGCAGGAGTTCACTGTGATGTCATCACATGCAGCATCCATGGCTGCTAGCAGGGCCATTTGGGCACGTGGACGCCGGTCATAAACCTTCCACCTCCAGGCAGAAAAAAACTATTATATTGGATTAAGGAATGGGGAGTGGGGGGGTGGGGGGAGTATTAAACCACTATCCTGCCATGTGCTGCAAACCACTCTCTGACCAGATGTGAGGGTGAAACTTCACATTATCCCACACCACAACATACTTGCTCAGATGGTCTCCGGTTAGACCCTTCTCATTCTCAGGGACTATGGTTCTGTAAAGAATGTCCACACCATTTTCTGAGATGGCTGTACACATTGTGACATTCCCCCCTCGTTGGCCTGAAACATCAATCGTTGCTCTCTGTCCAATTCTGTTTCTTCCACGCCTTCTGCCTTTGGCAAGATTGAAACCTGCCTCATCGATGTAAATGAATGTGTGCAGTGGTTTCCTGGCCTCTAGCTCCAGTATACACTTTATCCCAGAAGAGAGGGAGAGAGAAAACAACCCAATTGTAAGAACTTTCCCTGTGTAACATAATGCATTTTTGACAACATAGTGTACAGTATGTAGCCTAATGTGAATATACAGAACTGTTAAGTGTACTGCATGGAACTACACAAAGTAAAACAGTTTACAGTGCTGAACATTAGAGTATGCATAGAACCCACACTCAAGCTTTACCTGTACATACTGGTGACGGGTCTCCTTCACTCTTTCACTGTTCCTTTCAAATGGCACATTGTAAAGTTTATTTCATGCGCATTTCATTCCTCCTTAGCACTCGTTCAATTGTTGCTATTGAAACAGATTCAATATTGCCAAAGATATTGTCATCATCTATAACAGCGCTTTGAATCTCTCTCAATCATATTGCATTGTTTGCAATCACCATTGCACAAATGGCTTCCTCTTGTTGTGGAGTAAAAACAGCCCCCCTTCCACCTCTGCGAGGTTGTCTTGCAGTCCTATGTGTTGCAGAGTAAAATTATTTTATCCAAGTATTGGATTACTGTCCAATACTATACACACCTGTTCTCCCTACGAAATGTTTGAATGATGGAATTCACAGTGGTTCTCCCTACATTTGGTTGCACTCGTCGACCAGCCTCAGCCATAGTGAGGCCTTGATTCACAACATGGTCTACAAGTGTAGCCCTAATTTCATCAGGAATTTGCCTATGTACTTCACCTCTTCTTCCTCTGCCCCTGTTTTGTCCCCTTCCTCCACAGATTCTCAACCCTCCTCCCCGACGCTGACGTTCCATTTTTGTGTCACATAATTGTAGAAATCGTACACACTATGTCCTGGTTGGTTCATATGCTTGCCAAGTGAGGGTTAATGGGATTCAGCTCTGAGAGACTGTGGCAAGTGGCTTGTCATTTGGTACAACTACAGTATTGCTTCACTCACCTCCTCATGAGTGAAAGCTGAAGTTCACCTGAGAGCAATTGTTCAATTTAGGAGACATTTTCAGGAAAAAAAATGATAAAGGAATGTATTAAATTAGCTTGACAGATTTTGACGACTGGTTCAACAATTTTGTATGTAATGACTCAAGCAATGAAATGAGGACTATTAGTTTTATAGAGAATGACTATTCAGCAAGTATGTTTCATTTTGACTGACATGACATAAGCAAATGATAATGTTTTAATACAGCAGAGAATTGTATGAAAGTAACTGATACATGTCCGAAAGCATTTGCAATTTATTCAAAGGAATGAGTAACTGCTACGATGATGTCCACAAGTGACTCAGTGTTGTGGAGGTTGAACTACATGTAATAGTTCTGAGAACTTTCCTTCTGATCTGAGAAAAGCACCAAAGCGACTGAGAAAAACTGTTACTTAGATTAGACTAAGTAGGATATCACTGAATGCCTAGAGGTGAGATGGACGGCCCGCCACTGAAATAAGCACTATAATTATAAAATACTTGCTAGAGAAAAACAAAAACAAAAGGATCTCCTGCGTGGCCCTCTCTCCCATCTCCCATATCACCCCCATAATCGAACAGACCACGTTCAAGTCTGTTCGATTATGCCTTAATCCGAGGTTTGGCAGAAACTTGTGTTTGGACATGCCCTTGAAAAAGCATCAAGAGTCCGGGGCAGAAAAGAGAAATAAGAAAAGACAGCGGGATAACGCTCACGCGTCACTTGTACTCTCTCCTCCTCGTGTCCACCTCTTCTCTTATTCTGCACTGTTTGCGGCTGAGAGTGAGGGAACCAGGAAGAGTTATTTTCCTGTTGTTAACCAAAAAAAACAAAACAAAAACCGTAGTAAAGCATAATTTTACATGAAGTTATTCTCTACTAGTTATTAGACATTGTTATCATTGTTCATGTTTTTCATTTGTTCATAGACATTTGTTCAAGCTGTTACATCTATCTTGCTTCAAAAGAGATTTACTTTGAACAGCATTGTTAAAGTCTGTTAATCTGAAATGATATGTAATTTAATAAGAAGTTCTGGTGATTGAGGATTTTTGGTTTTAATAAGCTCCTCCCAGTGAATCTTCTTCAGGAAAACTCAAATTTGTAATGATTGTATCGCTCATGCTGGGTACACACCAAAAGATAATTGGGCTGATTTTGGGCCGATTTCCCCCCTTCCAACAATCCTAGCTATATCCAGATTATCTTGATGGTTCTATAGATTATTTTAACAGATTTTCCCTTAGTGTGAGGTGTGTTAAGAGTGTCTGAACATGCTCAGAAGAACGTCGGAGCCGCTAGATCACAAATCGTAAATATTAAATATGTTTAATATTTATACATGTTTAATATTTATTTTTTATATTTATTTTAAACATGTCTAATATTTACGATCAGAAATCCTGATGTGTGGGGGGAACTCCAAGGACAAACGTGTGCACGGTGTGGAGATTGTCACGTGAAATGAAACAATATCCAATCAGAAAGCAAGTTGATGGAAGCAGTCATGGCGCAGCACAAAGTGAAACTGATGTGGACAGTAGAGATTTTTTTCCCTAAATGTTCTGTGAAAATGATTCCAAACACAATCATTGCAATTTCTTCCTGCTTATCATCCGCCATGCTTATTCTGATGTAAAAAATATTTTGATGTGTACCCAGCATTTGCATCAAGTAAATATCTATGAAAAATAGCACAAAAATAAATGTTATTCTAACAGCATTTTATAGGTTGAGTCCTAGTACTATATTACACTACCCATAGTTAAATTCATTGTACTTTGTTCCTTCATTTTAATCCCACTTAAAATCGGTTGTCTTTGTGAGCCTTAATTTACCACCACCAAATGAAAAATGAAGGCAAATACCGGTTCTGGGGGCTGCCTCAAACATTTGTGCTTAAGGCATCCAAATGGCTAGTGCCACCCCTGCCTGGGTCGTCAGCATTTTGGAGAACTCATAAATTTTGCCAAATTCCTAGAAAGAAGGGATGCTCCATCCAAAGTGGGATGGATGCCGTTTCTCCGGCTCAAACCAGGTTTCCCCCGAAATGTTCGCCAATTATCAATGTAGCCCACATCATTTTCAGGACACCACCCAGACAACTAGCGGTTGAATGACAGCATGCGGCTAAACTTGTCATCACTGATCAGATCAGGGAGGGAACCAGAGACAACTGTGGAGTCCAACATCCACAGACAGGTTGGTGGTTACCCATGAGCTGGGATTTAAGTATGCTTCCTACTTACCGTGACCCAGTCAGCTTGAGGTTCCAACTGTGTGGGCTCTTCTAGTACTCAATAAATACTAATATAACTTTGTGTTCCATTAATGGAAGATAACACCACAACAAATATCAAATCTCACTGTGTTTTTCAACTTTTAACTTGCATGTCACATCATTCCCAAATCTAAGCTCTAACTTCTGATTTAAAACTCACCATGAAACTAGACAAAGGGAATGAAACGGGAACAATAATACTGACATTCCAGCTAGTTTAATACTGAAAATTTCTGGCACTTTTTGGCACATTTAATGCTTTAACGATTTAAATTATGCCCCTTTTTTCACATGAGGGACTTTTGCAAATTATAACGTTCTATAAAAATAAAAAGCAGAGTAAAAACACTAGTCATGTGCTGCACTAGACAGTATACAGTCTTGGGGTAAGTAAAGTAGCAAAGATTGTTCATTTCAGTGTTCACTTTTTATATCTGTATTCATGTTTCATCTTCTAATGCAGCATCCTAACATAATTGAGCAATTTTCAATGTTGTCTATTTAACTGTGATTACCCTTTATATACTTGAACTTTACCCTTATTGTTTATTAACCTATAAATAAGTCAAACCACAGAAGTATTGTTAGAACACTGATAGTACAGTAGTGTGTTATCAAAACTTTCATGCTGTGTCTCCAAAAACACTGTGAAGAAGGAGTCAGTTTTCTAAGATCCATTGATAATGACGATGCAAAGAACTACCAAGCCTTTGCACGTTCACCAAATCATGTCAAAAGCAGCCAGATTTGGTAACAGACAAAATGCGCACCTGTATATGACATGCTTAAGCACCAAAACTAATTTACTTTAGACAGCAACTATAAATGTCAGAGTCTGATAGAAGACCGGGCTCTCAACACCTTAAATTTACACTTTGAAGAAACTGAACAAATTAAATTTGATATGGCAGCTATTGTTTTCCAACAACACACTTTTAATGCGTACCATCATATATTGAGCCGTGATTAAAAGCAACAACTTGTAAATCACACAATTATAGAAGCACTGATTATAATGTTTTGTGATGTGATTTTCAATTTTACATAAAAGTAAATCAATATGCGGCCTCTCAGCCACTCCACTGGCAAGTTAATTGTCAAATCAAGTAAACTAAATAGGTTAAAATAGCCTTCTTGGGTGTGTTATTGGCTTGCTAGAGGTTGGTTTTATTGATGTGTACTTGCAGTGTGGGAAGCATGCATACAATGCCTATAAAAAACTATTCAATCCAATGGACGTTTTACCCTTCTCATTGCATTTACTAGTCAATTATGTCAACAATTTAGTTTTTTTGACAAAAAGAAAACCCCTTTAATGTCAAAGAGAAAACTGATTTTTTATAATGACAGTTGAATAAAAATATCAACCATAAAATAAGTGATAGCATAAATATTCACCCCCGTTAAATTGACCAATCTCATTCAACAGAGGTCCCGCCAATTGGTGGTAGTAATCTCACAATGAGAGGAATGGAGATCACCTCAATGCAGTGTGTGTTTCTGGAGTGATTGTAATGTCAGGGCAGCTGCAGCAGGAAGGTGCCTTTACTGGTGTATCAGTATTCTTGTGTAAGTCAGGTAATGGATGTAAAAAATATCTAACACACTAAACATCCTCTGGAGTTCAGTTAACTCCATCATCCAGAAATAAGGCACATGTTTAAATTGGCCTAGATCAGGCCGTCCTCACAAACTGAGTAACTGTACACAATAAAGACTAGTGAGAGAGACCACCAGGATACTAATGACTATGCTAAACAAATGACAAGCTTCAGCAGCTGAGGGGCTGTTTACACGACAACATTTTTCAGCAAAACAGAGGTTTTTCTCTCCGATTCGGCCTCTCGCTTACACGACAACGGGAAAACGGGGCGTCGAAAACGCAGCTTTTGGGAAACGCCTTCCAGAGTGGAGAGTTTTAAAAATGCTGAGGGATTTGTTGAAGTGAACGCAAGCTGGAGACTTTTGAAAACGATGATGTCACTGCCAGCCACCTACGGACATGTTGCACTTGAGCACTCCGCCTTTCTACAGAAAAACAACAACAATGGCGGATCCAGGTATGCCGTTACTACTGATGCAGCTTCTGAAGTTATTTGGTCTCTGTAAGCAAAACTTAGAGATCATCAGGCTTCTATGCGATCGCCAACGGAAACGCATACAGTACCTGCGTCAAAATAGTCAATATGCCTTTATTTGAGCGGAGGAGAACTACAAGAAGACCGCCATTGTTACTTATCATGAAATGTTTCTTTTCCGGGTTGTGAGAGGGGAACCTTGGAACACTGCATACACGGGGCACACTGCCATCTAAAGGCCGGGCAGATGTACTACATCGTTTTCCATTGCGTGCCCTGTCGTTTAAACGCAGTGCGTTTTCACCCGCGTATTCAAACAAAAACGGCAACGTTGTCGTGTAAACAGCCCCTGAGATGCGAGAGACTCTGCATAAAGCAGCTGTTGCCAGGGTTCTTCTCCACTGTTGAAGAAAACGCACATGTGCAAACAATTTGTTGTGCATATGCTCCAAGCATAGTGGGGCTCCTGTGTGAGGTGAGCCTCTTGTGAGCTCTTTGACACAGAAGAGGAGTGGAGATTAGCACCGCTTCTTGGTGGGTGGATATGTGCCTTATGTCGGATCAACCCCTAAATTTAATCAGTTGTTCCTGGTCCCATTCCCTGCAAATTTCATCGAAATCTATCCATAACTTTTTGAGTTATGTTGCTAACAGACAGACGGGCATTAAAACATTATCACCTGGCGGAGGTAATTAACTGAATTGAAATAAACTGAATGGTATCTAAAGTACCCTGCAACAGTGTTCACAACCCATGTAATTTTCTTATGTTATTACAACTACAAACATAAATGAATGTTATCAGAATGAAGAAGTACAACAACAAAGTAGTAGTGAATGGAAATATAAAATAGGATTTAATGTGTTTTTTTTACATATAACAATGTAAATAGTGTGGTAAATATTTGTATTCAGCCATTTTTCATTTATACTTTTAAATAAAATTATCTGTAACTAGTTGCATTCCACCTGTGTATCATTTAAATCTTGGTATAGTTCTGTGAAGGTCTCAGAGGACTGTTACAGAACATTAGTGACCAACCAACATCATGATGACCAAGGAACACAACACGGATAAAGGTTACAGATAAAGTTGCGGGGAACTTTATGGCAGGTTAAGGTGCGAAAATTATATCCAGAATTTTGAACGTCTCATTGAGTACTGTTCTGGCCATCGTCCCAATATGTAAAATTGCAAACATACCAAAACATTGACATCCATCTAACATTATAGGTTAGGCAAGGAGAGCATTTCCTGAAGAATCAGCAAAGCGGAACAAAATTACTCTGTAGAGGTTACTGAAACCCATGACCTTGCTGGGAGAATCTGTCAAGAGGGCAACCATTAGTTGTGCATTCCACAAATCTGGTCTCTATGGACGAGTGTAAGAAGCAAGTTGTTACAGAAAGAAACCTAAGAAGTCCATTTGTTTTCAAGTTTGCCTTCTGCTCTCCTTTAAACGCTACTCACAATAAGTTAGGGATATTGTTATTTACATGAATGCTATTCCTATTTGGTCTGAATTTTAATGAAATAAGTAAAAGTATCCTTTGATATTACTAATAATGAATGAGAAGAAACACCATTTTCATTAGTGTAATATTTATTACCCCGAAAATGTAGACAATAACAATGGTAGCCCCAAATAACACAAACTGACAATGTCAGTAGTGGGTGTTTCCACCATTTGCCACAATGACAGCTTGACAGCAACGTCTCATACTCTTCCCTAGCGTCATGATGTTGTCCTGAGGAAATGCATTCCACTCTTCCACAAGTGCTACACGCAGATCTGCCAGGTCACGTGGGGGTGGGGTACGATCATCCAGTCTCTGCTTCAGCTGGTCGCAAACGTGCTCTATGGGGTTCAGGTCAGGGGACATTGCTGGCCATACCATATGAGGCATTCCGACTTCCTAAAGTCGAGCGGTGACAATTCTGGCACGATGTGGTGGAGCATTATCATCCATGAACAGAAAGTTGGGGGGTGCTGGCGGATTTGGGGGATGATGATGGTGGGTCCTATGATGTCTCTGAGGTAAGAACATGCAGTGACTGAGCCATCTACAATAACCAAATCAGTTTTGGGCTGACTGGTGATGCCTGCCCAGACTGTTACACCTCATCCACCAAAACTAACCCTGGGGACCATGTTGACCTCGGCGCATCGCTCACTTCGCCTTCTCCAGCAACGCTGCGACCATCATTTCTGTGCAAGGTGACCCTTGTCAATGAACAGGACGGTAGAGCACTGCTGCATTGTCCAGGTCACATGGTCTTGTACCCACTGCAAATGTTCACGGCGGTATCTTGGTGTGTCACCTGCAACGGTCGTCTGGCATTCAAGCCAAAGCGGTGGAGTCAGTTGCGAATGGTTTACCTGGAAACCCTAGTACCCCTCACATCTCGTAAACGGGCTGTAGCTGTGTGGCAGTTGCATGACAATGTCTGAGTGCATAGGTCCTTAGGTACTGGTTATCGTTGCGGTCTGTCACTCGTGGGGCTCAAATCCGGGGTCTGTCACGAAAACTTCCAGTAGTTCTGTGTCTTGATGCAATTCTGCTGATGACACTTTCAGACACACCAAGTTCACGTGCAACATCGGACTGCCTGCCACCAAACCTAAGGTGTGCTATGGCCAGGTGGCGTTGCTTGTCCGTTAAGTGACGTTGTGTGTTCATGGCTGTTTGATGGATGAAGTTGAAATGACTTACTGACAATACCAGCTTTTTAAACCCACAGAATGTTTAAATTGATGCCACATTGAAAAGGGTTGTCTTTAGTATTTTTTGGTGTTGGCCCCAATATATAAGGCACACTGTACACAGTTAGACCATTTCGTGGAAAACACAAAATGAGGTGTGTCGATCACCCCAATACAATTGCCTCCCTATCCCAAAAACCTCTGAAGTGAAACAAACACCATACATATGACATCCACTGAGTCTCTCACGATATCCCTAACTTATTGTGAGTAGTGTATGTAAGAACATTATCTGTAGGCTTAGGGCCTAATGCTTAAAAATGACTTTAACTTGAAGGGGTTATGCATCGCATTACAGTTTATGGGCAGGATACATTGTTTTGATCTGTAGAATTATCAAAAATGTGCAATGAGTGAATCCTTATGCCATTTTGTCCAAGAAAACTTTAACTGTCTATGCAATAACAGTCAAAGAGGCAAAGCAAGAAACTAAGGCCAAATCCTGTTTGTTCAAAATTAATGGCAATAAGGGGGATAAAAATGACTGCAATCTATCCCCACCCCCAATTTCTCACATCCCAAGACCCTATTATTGTATATTGTTGCATTTCTTAAGGGAGAGGAGATGGCCAGCAAGTCGGCAGTATAGAGCCCCAGTTTAACTGGTAATTTGAAAATAAAAATTATGGACTGTCCTGGGCATCCTCTTCATGAGACTATCCCACAACAACAGTGTCTTCAGTCGGAGGCTTCTTCAGTTTGCTGCAACTGAGACCGCTACAGGAAATCCTTCCTGCCCACATCTATCACGATCTACAACAACTTCTTAAATAATTATTTGTATGAGCCACAACAACACTCAATTTCCCTCTAGGATCATTAAAGCATTTTGAATCGAATTAGCTTGGGAACGCTGCATAAAACGAACAACCGGTTGCCTTAACTCCTAGCATTCACACAAAAGTAAAATCAAAATTCACTCAAATTATTTCATAGTCCTTGAGAAAGTCCAAATACCTGTCAGCAAGTGGATGTTTGTCCTTTTAAAAACTGGAAGTTATAAAATAGAAGCCTCACACAGCACACACTATTGGAAATGTGTTTTAATATCTTTAAAACTGAAGCAGAACAGAACTGTGTGTGTGTGTGTGTGTGTGTGTGTGTGTATGTGTGTGTGTGTGTGTGTGTGTGTGTGTGTGTGTGTGCGCGTGTGTGTGTGTGTGCGTGTGTGTGTGTGTCGGGGGTGTTTGCTGGTTGACCTTTGATTACCTCTAAGAACTCTTCATAGATTTAAAACAAAAGCAGCAGTTTTAGCTGTCCATCATACATGAGTGACATTGGACCCCATCCAGCTTCATTTAAGTACGATGTTCTCATTATCTGTACCTGATGTAATATGCCTAGAAATGATGAGGGCAGGGGGTCCTAACTAATTCCTTACCCGAAAATGTTTTTTTTCCAATATTTATAAAAGAGAATTTAAAAAATGGTTTTGCTTCTTTTCTTATTGTTAATATTAAATCTTTCAATATTGTTAAAACTAGATTAAATATCCACATGTCCAAAAATGTTATAAAAACATTCAGGCTGTGACAGGCCATCAATTCTTTACATTATTTTATGTCAATACACTATCAATGATCAAATATATTAAAGATACATAAGCAGCAAAGATTTATTCAATATGATTCACATTACCATTCAACCACAATTTCCTCTCTTTTCAATCAACATAATGCAATATGATTCTATGTGACAGTACTGTTTAGGATAAAGCTAGTGCATTTCAATTACTAGCATAACAGTGTCATTTAACATGAGGTTCAACAAACGAGCGCATTACAAACATTTGGTCTCTGATGTCTTGTGGTGAACTATACAATTATGCTAATATTACTTTGACTAACTTTGTTTAAAGGTTTTTTTGGCCACTATTAACAGTGGATAGCATACAGAAACAGGAGAGAAGTGAAGGAAGAAACACTTGGCAAATGTCCACAGGCTGGAGTTGAACCTGGGATGACTGCTTCAAAGACAAGGCCTCTGAGCATGGGGTGCCCCTTCTTAACCACTGCATTATGAGATGCCCCAACTTTGACTAACTTTAAAGAATGCTCATAGCAACATCAGTTTATTGGTGGACATATTAACCGATAACATTTTTTTTTCCATTTTCTTCAATCACAACTTAACAATAAAAAAAATAGATAGTTGCATTTCTCTGTTTCTAAAGTCCTTCAATTGTCAACTTACAAAATGTTTTAGACATTCAGTTTTGTCTTTGTTCCATCATTTGCACCAACTTGCATATTTCATTGGTACATGCTCAGTGTGTTCTCATGGGGTGGGCTCCAGGAGCTTGCATTAACAAAATAACACTTCAGCAAATCACAAAAGCAGTAAACATTTTCACACCTTTTAATCTGGCTAACCTGGTAGAAACAGAAGGGCAAAATGGAAATTGTGTCAGTGTGTTGAGGTTGTTCGTTTCCTGGAAATAATCTTTAAGAAGCAGGGAAAGTGAAAAGGTAAAAGGAGGATTAAAAGACAGTATGACAAAATGTGTGTAGGAGCTTGCTCTGTATCGATTCACTTAATTGAAAACCACAATCCAGCTTAAGTGTTCTTGCTAGTAACCCAAAAGGAACATCAGACTGCTTATTAACACAGTGTGAAAGCTGGCTGTCTGCTTGGGTGTGTGGTTTCATTGCCATAGTTAGACAGCTGACTTTGCCAGTGCCCGTGGCCACTGCCAGTGTTCCAGCACTGTCAGATCAGCTAACAGATGGCCTTCAATGGGCTGGTTATTGCTGCAACGTCTTGAGAACCAGATAAAATGTGATGACAAGTGATTCGAACTCAAACACACAGTGACAGCAGAGGGAAGTGGTTCTGCAGGCCATGGCAAAGAAATCAAGGCAGTGGAGATGTAAAGAATGATCTTAGCAGATTCGGAGAAGAAAAGTGAACAAGATATCATGGGAATGTAGCAAAATGTTGAACAAGATGGATGAAGAAGACAAGAATGATAAGATAATCGAGAAACTGTGATAGACAGGTAAGACAGTGGATTTGAGAGAGACAGTATGAGACAGGCAAACGCAAAAAGGGTGAGTGCAAAGGAGGAAAAGAGACAAGTGCACTCCAGACAGAAAAAAATTTGTGTGTGCGGGGAGGGGAGCATGATAGAGGTTATCTGCTGCTAAGCAGGGGAATGATTGACATGAGGGTTTTGAACTTTGACAAAATAATCTGATACCTTCCTCTTTACACAATAAAATGTCTTTTATACATCTTCTTGGATTTCATACTTGCTGGACAGTGTTTCTCTTCGTTCGTACTCATGTATTGATTATCTGCCAGATATTCAGATCTGGCTCCAATGTCAGCATGGCAGATCCGGCATCCTTCTTTCCAGTCATTTCATACATGTCTCTGTGGGTAGCTTTGAGAAAGTGAGAAATTCATTGCATTACGAAATACAAACCCAAATGTAGAAGGCTACTCACAGGCTTATTTAGGAATATGCGGGTCCCACTGGAGTAAAAAAAAAAAAGTGCTATTACAAGCGGTTTCCGTGCAGGAGGTAGTAAGTGTTAGAACATTGAACTACAGCTCATCAACAAGTTAGGTGAGCAAATTGGGAAATTACAATCTATGCATTAGATACGTGTTCTACAACATCACTGCATTTTCTCAAGCAAAATAAAACAAACAATGTTTCACTGGCAAAAAGTCACATTACTCCAATTCATTTCATCCATCCATCCATTATCTGTACCTGTCCATTCTATGCAGGGTTGTGGGGGGGCTGGTGCCTATCTCCAGCAGTCACAGGGCGAAAAGGAGTGGACACCCAGGACAGGTTGCCAGTCCATTGCAGGGCAACTTGGAGACATACAGGACATATTGATGTGCAAATGGTCCTTGCTCCTATGAACTCACCCCTGATTTTAACAGTAACTCACATACTGGACTTGGACCTTGTTCTACATCATTCATACATGTTATCAGCAGACATCAGACTAAAAATCATAAACCGGACAAATGCAATCCCAATAATCTCAAAACGTTACCAAAAGCCCCTCTTTCAGTAAAACATACAGTCACTCCATCTCCAATCACTATTAATATGACACTTTTAATGTTTGCTCTCTGTGGACAAAACTTTTATAATAAATTATCTGATTTTAGACCATAATCTTCATTGTTTATTTTGAACAGAAATATTACTGAGTGCAGATGCCCCTATTGCTCTTACAGAGGCTTCCCCACCAAATTTGAACTTCACTTATTCTACGAGGAGTAGCAAAATGGGAGGCGGAAATGCTTTTAAAAGTTCATCAACACTTTTGCCCAAACCTGTTTTTACTTGATAACTGTATTTGATTTTACTTTTGAATATACTGCAACTGTTTTTAGCACTCTTCAGATTTTATGTGTCACAATTTATAGACCTACTAAAAAGAGTGCACTTTTTATTCAATAATTTTCTGAGTTTTTATCAATTCTGCACAGCTCATTTGAAAGGATCATTTTAGCTTGTGATTTTAATCTACAAATGGATAACCTTTTAGACCCTTTATCAACAGATTTATTAAATATTCTGACTTATATAGATTTTAGCCAACATGTCATGCAGCTGACTCACAACAGAGGACACACCCAGGACTTGATCATCAAGTATGGCCTGTCCATCAGTGTGTCCTCTGTTGTTGACTTGGCTGTCTCTGACCACTACTGTGTGTTTTTTAACATCACCAGTTTTATCCAGCAGGAGACCTCTGTGAGAACTGTTAATAAGCGCCATCTAACCCCTGAAGTGGCTGCAGGTTTTCTGGAAGTTTTTGCTAAGATTCCTCCTATTGCTTTACCTGCCCCCAATGATTTTATTGTCAATGATCTTAACAGTAGGCTTCAGTCCGCTCTTGACCTGCTTGCTCCACTAAATGGTAAAAGTTTACACTCTAAAGCTGCAACGCTGTGGATAAATGAAAATCTCAGAAAAATAGAGATTGTAGGGTGGCAGAGAGAAAATGGAGAAAAAGTAAAACCACGATAAACCATCAAAGAAATTTTGTTACACCATTGACAAACTTTTTAACCATGCTACTACTGCATTTCAGAAAACCCCCTCAAACACTCTTTGTGAGGAGTTTGGAGACCACTTCAGAAGAAAGGTAGACACCATCAGATGCAATATTTTATCTTCTCAAAGTAACATGGTTTTATACAAATTTGAGTGTGTGTCTGTACCAGAGGAAATGCTGGACAGTTTTGTCCTGGTAGAAGCTGGGACTCTTGATAAAGTTTTCTCCTCAGTGAGGCCCACCACATGTGTTTTGGACCCAATTCCCACTTCTTTTTTTAAGCAATTTTATTAATCTTTTAGGGATGAGATTTTAACCCTGATGAATTGCTCCCTTCAGACGGGGGTCTTTCCTGCTGCCTTTAAACAGGCGGTAGCAAGGCCCCTGTTGAAGAAGAGTATTTTAGATTTTAATGATCTTAACAATTTATCTAACTTACCGTTTTTAAGTAAAATTTTAGAAAAGCTTGTTGTTAATTCAACTTAATGATTTTATTAACAACCACAATGTCCTATGGTGAAATTTCAGTCTGGTTTTAGGGTGAACCATAGCACAGAGACGGCCCTTTTGAAGATTTTAAATGATTTTAGATTAAACTATGATGCACAGAGGGTGACAGTGTAGGTTCTACTGGATCCAAAGTGCTGCCTTTGATACTCTAGACCACACTATTCTTTTAACCCGTTTAAAACAGACGGGCCTCTCTAATGCTGTTCACAAATACTTTACACCAAAAGAGCACATTGGCCACAGTGTAACATGCTGGTGAAAGCATCATGTTCTAGGGTTACATTTCTTCAGATTAGACCGAGGGTTTAATTTAAAGGTGATTAACTAGTAACAAATGTCGCTCAGTTTTGACCCAAACCTTAGGTTGTCTGTTAGAAAACTGAAGACGGATTATTTTATTCAGCATCCCCATATATCTAAACATATATCCAAATCCAGATCCACAGAGGGATGACTTTGTGGTGACTGAGCAGCCTTGGCGGAGGTCTGTGCTCTCCAAGTGCTTTTCTAGTTAAACTTGTCACAACCCCGTTGTACAACATTGTCAGGCAGTTTTTTGTTGCAATTTCACTATTCACTTTCACTAGCATAACTTCTTGAAAGAGCCAAACCATGCCTATAATTCCGCCTGAAGAGAGGAAAAATCTAAGTAGCTGGAAAATTAGGGAGACCTATAAATCTGTGGGATGAAAGAGGAAGTGAGAATGTTTCATTTTTCTCTAAAAGGAAACTTTCACCAAAGAGCTTGTCCCACTCCACATAGAACAAGCAATGAGCTATTTCTCTTCCCTTTTCTTGCCCACCATCTTCTTCCTTCCTCCTTACAGCACAATAATTCTAATTATGTTCAGACAACTAAACATGCCAGCTCTAACGACGGCACAGATACGCTGAAATTGGCTCATTTGCACAATAATAAATGTAGGTTTGAGTCCATAGAAAGCCTATTAACATTTAAATGATACAAGGACGTTATCTGTAAAGTGTGTGCTTATCCAGGGTGGCTTTCTGCTGGGATGTGGAGAGAATGATCAAACAGCCATGTGTCTGCCTATCCTGCATTCCTCAGTGCAACACTGACAACCCTGCTGACAGCACTTTGTAATTGGGGAGCAAACTGAAATCGAGGTAGTTGGGAAGGAGGTGATATTGAGAAGCACACAGATCAGGATCATGTGGGAAGGGAGGGAGGAGGTGGGAGATTGAGGAAAGATATGGAAGATGTTAAATTTCAGAGCAGAAAGGTTATAGCAAAAGCGTTAATAATAAAAAAAAAGGTCTTTCTCATGTCTCCTTAGTCTTTAAAGAGCAACTCACCCCCTATCAGAGTCTAACTCCACCCACATTTCCTGATAGAAAAATGTGCTAAAAGGCAGACCGATGGACAGCGGGGGGAAAGGGGCTGGGCATCAGAGTTCAGACATCAGAGCTCACTGCAGAGACAATGGTGATGGCTGATTCAAATTCAAGTGTAGTGGAGTTTTTAAACCTGCCACACCAACTAATTTCGGCAGAAAATTAGAAATTAGTAAATAAACAACATGCACTGAAATGCGACAATGATAAATACACATGTAAACAGTACTATTAGACACTTATTTATACAGTTTATCAGGGGAAAAAAGTTGATTTAGGGTTGAATTGCACTTTAAACAGCAGCAAAGATGTTACTCGATATCAAGGATGTCAGGGAAAATTCACGTACTTTTTTCATACTCAAACACGGAACATTTTGAAAAGATTGTTTGCTGTTGCTTTTCCTGTTTCCTGAAAATGTACACTGTAGCATTTTTTTTTTTACTGAAATGCAAAATAACTTTTTTTTAACCCCTCACAGGTTTCTTCCTTCCAGGTTTCTTTCTTCCAAACTGACTTCTGTAATTATGAAAGCCTGCTGCTAACCTAAAAACAGCTTGTATAAAAGGATTGCCATTTTCTTTGTTATTACTTGCATGGCCTTTAACCTACTCAAACATGATGACATGCAGTAACTCTTGAAATACCATGTATTTTGGGAAATGACATTAACAAAAAAGATAAAGAACAGAAGTCCTATTAAAGCTTCATTTTAGTATTACTGCAATAAACTGTGAATGTGAATGAAAGTTTAACCCTGTCAGCAGTAAATCCATTTGTTTCATGAAATTGATGTAGATGCATTCTTACATATGCAATACCTAGTGTTGTGATTCCATTTTTGTCATAAAATGAACTGAACAGACTATTGGATGGCTGGGAGCCATTTCAAAGATGGACTGAGCAGACCACATTTCCCAGCAATCCTAGCAGTGACCCCCAACACACTCCTATTAGTCCGTGGCCACCAATGGTGACATCAATGGTGACATCAACGATGACATCACGGCCAAAGGGCTATAAGAGTGGTAGTGGCGGCCATTTTAAACTGTTCTCAGCCAGAAGTTTCAGAGAGGACATCTCACCGGTGAAGATTCTCTATTGTTCTGACCCGCTGGACCGGGAATAACTCATTTCAAAGCTTCGAAGTGCTCATCCTGTTCGTGTAGCCAGGGTGAGCCATATCCGGACTGTTCCAAGACAGTTCGTTACAACGTCGATCTTCAGGCCATCCAGCCTGCAGTTGGGCCACACGGTCCTTAAAAATCCTGCACAGGATCCTAACTCTTCTCTTTTGTGCTCAACTATGGACACAATTTGCTTTCCTCCTAGTGGACTGGATCTCCTTCGAAGCAAAGTAGGACTGAACCGGTTCATTTGTACTAATATTGTGTCTGGGCGGAGATAAATAGAAAGCATAGAGTTTTAATGAGTTAGATCTCGTTCATTGTTGGTTTAAAGTATTTTTAAGTGCTGTACCTGTTCGCTCATTTAGCGTCGCCGCACGCATAAGTTTGAGCTGTAATTGCTGTGTTTGAAACTGTTTCTTTTTATCCTGAGCGGATCCCATATTTCCTTTCTTTTCCTTCCTCTCTTTGTCTGTCTGTCTGATCACCTGGTCGGCAGAGTCAGGCTCGGTCCGACCTGCGTTAGCTGGTCTTAGCTGAATGGTTAATTCAATTGTTCTTTAGTCTGTTGCTGAAGCAGATGCGTTCCACATGGATGCTTCACCCCATGTGCTCCTTTAGCCAAAGCTAGTTTTATGACCCTTTCTTACACTCCATGTGCAGTTCTCCATCTTAGCACAGAGCTAAGATTTATCACTCTTTGACCCACAGGCATCTGTGACTTGAGCCCCCTGAAGTGAGGGCCCCCCTCCTTTTCAGACCCAAACCTCAGCTGTTCTCCCTGATTCATTTCATGTTAATTGTGTTTAATGTTCACCTATTATTGTTTTCTAAGATCTGTAGTGGTAGTTGCATGTTTAGAATAGATGGGAATTATTGACCAAATGTTTTGGCTATAAGGTTTATCTCTTTTCTTATTAAATTCCCCTTAACTTAAAGAGAAGTTGCCTGGGATTACTTGGAGTAATGCGTACAAATAAAGTCCACAGCGTAAGAACTTATTCCTTCATCTATTGTTTAACTAGCTCAGCCTTATCAGGCAGGCAATCATAAACATAAACTGAGACTGAACAATTTGGCTATATGTATATTCCTGGAATCCACCAGGATGGTGCCCTAAACTTGGAAATTTTTACATAAAATTATTAATCTTATTAATAATGGCCCTAGGCAATTATTCATATTTATTCATAACCAAATCCTACCTATCTGTGGCACAACACTAGTATATGGTAAGTTGGAAAAGTAATCTTACCCCTTGAATTTTGTAGAACCGCAAACTTCAATGGCTTTAGTTGAGGTGTTTTGTGACAAACCAACACAAAGAAGTGCATTATTTTGAAGTTGAAAGAAAAGCTATGTGGTTGATGTATATATTGTTCTCAAATTAATTTACAAACAAAAAATCCCTTTTTACTTTGACATCCTTCAATTAGTAGTTGTGGGTGTCTAGCTTTATTACAAGAAAACTGCAATAAATTTACATTAATTGGCTGGTAACCCTGCTGCCAGTACTTTACTGTATAATTTACAGATATATTTTTTACAGCAAAACATTGTAGTTGCAGCATTATGCCACAGAGATACATTCCTATAGCAGGCACAGGTCAGGTGGTAAGAGCTGGAAAGATTGATGAAGCTAAATATAATAGCATACATCTTAGAAATGGGTGATGAAAACTTTAGGATTTCCAAGGTTTGTGAAGCTGAACACAGAGCAATACCAAAAGAAAGCTGTTACTGTCATGTTTTGCTTTTGGACTCTAGTGCAGACACACCAACGACCCAGCGACACAGAAGGTTGGAAACACAAAATAATTGTATTTATTTTTAAGCCACAGAGGAAATTAGGACGCACGGGGAGCTTGGAAGGAAATCTCAGAGTCTAGGCACTGGGATATGGAGACTGCCACTGGGGACAAGAGAAGGGAAAGGTGAGTGCAAACAGAGGATGAGCCACGGGGAACAGAAGTTGAGATCCTTACTTGAAATAGGGCGAGACTGCTGTTTAGGAGGAGCCAGAGAGGGTATGAGTTTGCCGTCGGCTGCGTTGGTGACTGAATCTGGGACGCTTGTCTCCAAGAAGGAAGATGAGGGTGGACAGGCAGGTGGAGATTTTAACCCAGCTGGAGGAGCTAGAAGGGAAGGCCAAAAGATGACCGGAGGAGAGCAGACACCCAGGCTTCAGACAACTGACCTGCTCACCAGGAAGGTGAGCAGTTGCTGGAGAAAGGAGAACGAGGCAGTGAGTTTCTCTTTATGAACATTGAAAGGGATCGACTGTTACAAGGTATAGGAAGCGGCCTGTTACCACACAATGAGATTAACCATCTGGCATCTGCTCCAGGTAGGCGCTCCCCTGTTAACTGGTCCTCCTTGGTTAGGCTGAGTGGAACCAACTGAGCGAGAGAGATCACCCAGCCGCACCCCTGGATGGAGAGAAGGTAAGGCAAGCACACACACTCACACACCCACAAAGATACACCTTCAAACAGGACGACAACCATACATATAGCTAGAAAAAAATCTGAAAATGATGCATCCTTTTCCTTTTACTTTATAGTTATGCACTACTTGGTGTTGTTCTTTTTCATAAAATGATGAAATATATTGAAGTATGTGGTTGTAACATGACTAAATGAAAAGGTTTCCAGGGTTATGAAAATTTTAATAAGGCACTGTACATGTTTTAGACTATAAGAGGAAGCGGAGAATAAAACTCATGCTATAAAACGGAGAATGTGACAATCTTCAATTAGTAAAGATTGAAACCTAAATATACTGAAGATGTGAATTAATGAAACAAATTTAATGTTTACAGAATAAAACTGGTTGAGGGAGTGTGATATGTGAGAAACGGCTCAGAGATGGTCATCATTGCATGAATTCACGGTTGGCAGTGTGCTCGGTTTATCACTTGTATAAACAAGAGGTGACTGCTTCCTCTGAGCCTGGGCTCATTTAAAATGATCTAGAAACAGCTTTTGAGTTGATCTTTAAAATGTCAGACTCACTTTTGCACAAGCTTTAACAGAATCATGATGAATGACAATAATCTATTTGTACGTCAATAATTATTAAAACTATTAAATGCCGCAACATATAAGGTTCGTGAATCACTCTTTCCCCTAAGCAAAGCAAAGCAAATCTTCAGTTTCTGCTTTTCTCGATCACAATTAAAAGCTTCATATCATTAAACAAAAGACTCAGACTGACACTCCATGTGTCGCTGCTCTTTGTCCATGAAATATCAAATTTATTTATATCATTTCTTATTTAATTAGGCTGTCTTTGTCTGGTATCAGAAGCTGTCTAATTATTCATGTGACAAAAAAGCCAAACAGAAGTAATCTGCTTTTGGGTGGAAAACCTTTTCACAGTACTGTAGGTTTTAGAGCTTCACATAACTAGATATTTGTTTTTATTTTTAAGTCAGGTTTTCTTATTTTAGCAGGACAACTTTCAACCTAACCTGACCTGGCAAGATCAATTATCTTGTGATTAAGATCTTGACAGTACCCAGACACCTGCCAATGTAAATGCCAAACCCTATTTTTCAAATGTTACAACAGCATGGCCAGGAAACTAAAAACTCTACATCCAAAACTGAACACTCAGCCAGCCATTAAAAACACCGTTCAAAAATATTTGGTTCATTCTGGAAATATAAACCTCAAAGATTGCCTTGAACTGTTGAGAAATTGAAAATCTTTATCTAATGGAAATAAAAACTTATAACAGCTGTTGTAATCACATTTAAAGCTTATTATTGGTAAAGAGGGAGGTGAGGAAAAACTTACAGGGATGCCCTTGTTTTAAATAATTTATCAAAAGTTGACAACTTATTTAAGTTTTCACAATTTTTATGCTGTGTAAAGTGTTTTAACTTTTGTTTTGTTTATCACAAAATCAAAAAAGTTGAAAAAATACTTTGTAACATATCAAAATAAAATGTCAAATAATATTGACCAGAGGCGTTTCAGACTTTTTAAATCTAACCATTTGTGATATTTTGTTTTATGCTAGTGTAAATTGAAGTCATGTGAATCATTAATTGCTGTTTAAAGAGAAAGCAAGGGCTTCTGTTTTGAGGCATGAGACACCAAAGCCTTTTTCTTCTTTTTTTTAAATTCACCAAACAGAAAAATAATTAATTATTTGATTGATTATATTTCCAAATCATTCACATAACCACATCAAATAACTGCAGCCATATTCAGATATGAAAACAGGTCAGAGTTGAAAAGAGTGAGAAGGACAGAACCCTAGTAGGGGTTCC
Organism: Valencia hispanica; assembly: GCA_963556495.2. Classification (NCBI taxonomy): domain Eukaryota; kingdom Metazoa; phylum Chordata; class Actinopteri; order Cyprinodontiformes; family Valenciidae; genus Valencia; species Valencia hispanica. The sequence continues at coordinate 29,063,838 of OY747703.1, forward strand.
AGGGGCATTCTCCCCTGGAAGAAAATTTTGGACATGTTAAATTTCAAAGATCAATCTTGTGCTCTTTGAGAAAAAAAATAAAAATCAAGGGGAGTTACAGGCCTGGATGAATATACAGGTCCTTCTCAAAAAATTAGCATATTGTGATAAAGTTCATTCTTTTCCATAATGTAATGATAAAAATTAAACTTTCATATATTTTAGATTCATTGCACACCAACTGAAATATTTCAGGTCTTTTATTGTTTTAAAACTGATGATTTTGGCATACAGCTCATGAAAACCCAAAATTCCTATCTCAAAAATTAGCATATTTCATCCGACCAATAAAAGAAAAGTGTTTTTAATATAAAAAAAGTCAACATTCAAATAATTATGTTCAGTTATGCACTCAATACTTGGTCGGGAATCCTTTTGCAGAAATGACTGCTTCAATGCGGCGTGGCATGGAGGCAATCAGCCTGTGGCACTGCTGAGGTGTTATGGAGGCCCAGGATGCTTCGATAGCGGCCTTAAGCTCATCCAGAGTGTTGGGTCTTGCGTTTCTCAACTTCCTCTTCACAATATCCCACAGATTCTCTATGGGGTTCAGGTCAGGAGAGTTGGCAGGCCAATTGAGCACAGTAATACCATGGTCAGTAAACCATTTACCAGTGGTTTTGGCACTGTGAGCAGGTGCCAGGTCGTCTTCATCTCCATAAAGCTTTTCAGCAGATGGAAGCATGAAGTGCTCCAAAATCTCCTGATAGCTAGCTGCATTGACCCTGCCCTTGATAAAACACAGTGGACCAACACCAGCAGCTGACATGGCACCCCAGACCATCACTGACTGTGGGTACTTGACACTGGACTTCAGGCATTTTGGCATTTCCTTCTCCCCAGTCTTCCTCCAGAATCTGGCACCTTGATTTCCGAATGACATGCAAAATTTGCTTTCATCTGAAAAAAGTACTTTGGACCACTGAGCAACAGTCCAGTGCTGCTTCTCTGTAGCCCAGGTCAGGCGCTTCTGCCGCTGTTTCTGGTTCAAAAGTGGCTTGTAGCCCATTTCCTGCACACGCCTGTGCACGGTGGCTCTGGATGTTTCTACTCCAGACTCAGTCCACTGCTTCCGCAGGTCCCCCAAGGTCTGGAATCGGTCCTTCTCCACAATCTTCCTCAGGGTCCGGTCACCTCTTCTCATTGTGCAGCGTTTTCTGCCACACTTTTTCCTTCCCACAGACTTCCCACTGAGGTGCCTTGATACAGCACGCTGGGACCAGCCTATTCGTTTAGAAATTTCTTTCTGTGTCTTACCCTCTTGCTTGAGGGTGTCAATGATGGCCTTCTGGGCAGCAGTCAGGTCGGCAGTCTTACCCATGATTGCGGTTTTGAGTAATGAACCAGGCTGGGAGTTTTTAAAAGCCTCAGGAATCTTTTGCAGGTGTTTAGAGTTAATTAGTTGATTCAGATGATTAGGTTAATAGATCGTTTAGAGAACCTTTTCATGATATGCTCATTTTTTGAGATAGGAATTTTGGGTTTTCATGAGCTGTATGCCAAAACCATTAGTTTTAAAACAATAAAAGACCTGAAATATTTCAGTTGGTGTGCAATGAATCTAAAATATATGAAAGTTTAATTTTTATCATTACATTATGGAAAAGAATGAACTTTATCACAATATGCTAATTTTTTGAGAAGGACCTGTATATTCAAGTATATATAATTGGGGTGGACTATATAGAGAAAAAGCCTATCAATAAAAAAAAAAAAACATCATTGATCAACAGAAAAGTATCTAACTTTATAAAAATCTATATTATAACTACAGCCCTGGCTATGTGATGCTAGTCTTTAATGACATACTTTTATTAAAGAACATAATCAATGAATTAAGTTAAACCCTGTCAACGACTTTTTTTTTTTTACCATTTCTGAAAGTTATAAAACCAAATAAGAGACCTGAATGACCTCAGTAAATAATGACCAGGGATGTAGCTTCGTAGCACTGGCGCTACAGAGGTTGATTGTTTTGTAGCACAAAGTAAAAAGTTTTAGCATGAGCATAAGATATAAATTACTTTTTTACAAACCAAATGTAATGCAGTTTAACACACTTAAACAAAAGTAATCTAATGCATAAACAATGAATGCATAGAATTACATAATCTCTAACATTCAATTTTAATTAGAGCAAAAACAACAGGGTTATCTCAGTAGTGATTATATACACCGAACAAAAATATAAACACAACATTTTAGTTTTTGCTTGCAATTTTCATGAGCTGAACTCAAAGATCTGAAACATTTTCTAGAAACACAAAAGACCCACTACTCTCAAATATTGTTCACAAATCTGTGTTAGTGAGCACTTCTCCTTAACCAAGATAATCCATCCCACCTTACAGGTGTTGGCATATCAAGGTGCTGATTAACATGATAATCAGCACCATGATAAGAATATTGCACAGGTGTGCCTTAGACTGGCAACAATTAAAGGCCACTCTGAAATGTGCAGTTTGATGACACAGCCAGGGGTGGGCTGGTGTTGAAATTCAGCCCGGGAGCTTAGATCAGAGAGGCCTTTAATCCAATCGCACAAAGGGTGCAGGTAGAATCATTTTAAAAATTATACTTTTCTTGGTAGTATAACAGAGGTGGGTAGAGTACGAATAAATTGTTCTCAAGTAAGGGTAGTATTACTTAAACATATTTTTGTTCGAGTAAAAGTTAAAAGTAGCTGTCCATGAAATTACTCAAGAGTAAAATAGTAATATGTAAAATGGCTGCTCAAGTAGCTTACTGAGTAACTGATCAGATCAGCTCTATAGGCAGTGATTTATTTGACACTGATTTCATCAGACAGACAAAAATAGAAAGTTATGTGTAAATTCTGGTATTTTAAAGAACCGATACCTATAAATATGATTACAAAATAACAAATTTAAAGGAAAGGAAACTTTTTCAAATAAAAATGTTCATCATAAAACTCGTAAAACTAATTCAATTCAGTTTATTTATATAGCGCCAATTCACAACAGATGTCATCTCAAGGCACTTAACAAGAAGTCATTTCAATACATTTATACAAACATTCCAATCAGTTAAAAAGTTTCCTATTTAAGGAATCCCAGCAGATTGCGTCAGTCATTGGCGTGAGGTTGGGCAGACTTTCCAACCACAGCAATCCTTCAGCAATCCCTCATACTGAGCAAGCATGTAGCGACGGTGGAGAGGAAAAACTCCCCTTTAACAGGAAGAAACCTCCAACAGAACCAGGCTATGTAGGAGAGGCCATCTGCCACGACCGTCTGGGGGTTTGAGAAGACATATCAGATCTTCTGTTCCTTCTGTGTTTCTGCTCTAAGAGAACTTTCTATGTTACAGAAAGTAAAAAGTTGATAACAGGACACAGTGGATGTTCAGTTACTGGGAGGATCATCCCAGTCGATGCCCCCCGTCGAACAGGGCATTGTAGCCAAGCAGGATACCAGACCAGGTATATCTTCTATGGAGAGAAAAACACTGAGAGAAAACAAAGTTAACAGTCGAAATAACAGAATGTACTGTAATACAACTGGAGAGTCGTAGGAGAAAAGGAAGTAGCAGAGTGAAGAAAATTGGTAAGTCTGTCCTCCAGCAGTCTAAGCCTATAGCAGCATAACTACAGAGATAGCTCAGGATGACCTTAGCCACTCTAACTATAAGCTTTATCAAAAAGAAACGTTTTAAGCCTGGCCTTAAAAGTAAACAGAGTGTCTGCCTCACGGACTAAAGCTGGGAGCTCGTTCCACAGGCGAGGAGCCTGATAACTAAAAGATCTGCCTCCCATTCTACTTTTAGAAATCCTAGGAATTACAAGTAAACCTGCGGTCTGAGAGCGAAGGGCTCTGTTAGGAACATATGGAACAATTAGATCTCTGATGTATGATGGAGCTTGATTATTAAGGGCTTTGTATGTAAGAAGAAGGATCTTAAATTCTATTCTGGATTTAACAGGGAGCCAATGAAGGGAAGCTAAAACAGGAGAAATGTGATCTCTCTTTTTAATATTCATCAGAACTCTTGCTGCCGCATTTTGGATCAACTGAAGGCTTTTAATGGCATTTTGTTGACTACCTGATAGTAAAGAATTACAGTAGTCCAGCCTTGAGGTAACAAATGCATGGCCTAGTTTCTCAGCATCACTCCTGGACAGGATGTTTCTAATTTTAGCAATATTCCGGAGGTGAAAAAAAAGAAATCCTAGAAACCTGTTTAACATGGGATTTAAATGTCAAGTCTCGGTCAAAAATAACGCCGAGGTTCTTTACGTTATTACTGGGGGCCAATTTAATGCCATCCAGATGAAGTGAATGACTAATCAGTTTCTGTTTAAGAACTTCTGGTCCAAAGACAGCAACTTCTGTTTTGTCAGAATTTAAAAGCAACAAGTTTAGTTTTATCCATGTTTTTGTCTTCCAGAGATGCCTGTAATCTACCTAACTGACTGGGTTCATCAGGATTTATGGATAAATATAGTTGTGTATCATCTGCATAGCTGTGGAAATTTGTTCCATGCTTTCTAATGATTCTACCAATTGGAAGCATATATATGGTGAACAGAATTGGTCCAAGCACAGAACCCTGTGGAACTCCACAAGTAACCCTTGAGAGTGAAGAAGATTTATCATTTAGATGAACAAACAGGAATCTATCAGACAAATATGATTTAAACCAGCCTAGTGCTGTTCCTTTGATCCCTGCAACATGTTCAAGCCTTTCTAAGTGAATATTATGATCGACTGTGTCAAAAGCAGCACTGAGATCTAACAAAACCAGAACAGACACAAGTCCATTATCTGAGGCCATGAGAATATAATTAGTAACCTTCACCAGTGCTGTTTCAGTGCTATGCTGAGCTCTAAAACCTGACTGAAACTCTTTAAACAGCTTGTTACTGTTTATATGCTCACAGACTTGATTAGCAACAATTTTCTCAAGGACTTTGGATAAGAAAGGAAGGTTAGATATAGGTCTGTAATTCACTAAGTCATCTTGATCAAGGGAAGGTTTCTTGAGTAAAGGTTTAATTACAGCTATTTAAATTTCCTGTGGTACGTGTCCGTTTACTAAGGATATATTCATCATATTCAAAATGGGGCCAGGAACCAAATGGAACACTTCTTTAAATACCCAAGTTACTTTAGGTTTTGTGTAGAAACACTTAGTGGACTACAACTGAAGAAGGAGAAAAATGGTCGTGAGATTAGCCGGCTTCCCCTTCTTCCTCCAGGACAAAGGAAGGAGCATTAAACGTGGAGAAAGCCAACATGAATGTGGAAAGTAGCAGCAATGCTGGAGGAGAAATAGTCGGTTGAGTGAGAGCCAGCATCCAGCTCCACAAGGTTTCGGTGAGTATTTTAAGTGCTAGCTAGCGTTAGCTCCGTGACACCATATATGCGACTTTTGATTTTTAGGCGTTTTAATGGTGAATTTTTACAATCAAATAAATCCCAAATCACTTGACAAACACAGTTGAAACGCACATCATTAGTTGTCATTTAAATGAATTAATCATATGTGTGATTCAGGATTTTCTACCAGGGGACTCATGGGCCAACAGGAAGGGGAGGAGACCTAGGCTCCCCATTAACCATAGCCATCAGCGTATTTTGTACGCTGGAAACCTATGGAATTTAACATTACTATTCCTTTTTCTTCTATTTGTGCAGCCTATAGTTCTGCAAGTGTTAACCTGATATTTTTTATTTCACCGCTATTTAGCACAGATTATTGAGATCTGACCACTAGTACAATAATAATGCAGTCTTTTAGTCCTCCAGGCAGAACCTGTGGGGCAGGAGCTTAGGCGCATGACATCACGTTTTAACGTGCACAAAATGAATTTGCCGTGTTAAGAGGCTACATTGCCATATAAGCCTTGGCAAAAAAAGGACACTTTAAATGTAATTTTAACAGATTGGTTCTCCACTAAAAAAAACATCTCTGCTTTTATTTTTGTGCGAAAACCCAAGATCCACACTGACTACTGTTAGCTCCTCTTTATAAACCTCCTAGATATACACCTGCTTGCTCAGCAGCACTGACTGTTTAGGAATAGTCAGTGATGAATAATTCATTAATAACTCTAATAAAATCACAGAGGAGCCTCTGTCACTTTCTGATTTTGGAGGAAGTATTTTTCTTCACTTTGGTCTGAGCATCCAGTCTGTTGATTTTGACGCTGTAACTTTACTTTTCACCGCACAAAAAGCACAACCAGCTGCATTCTTGGGCTCCGAGATCTGTTAATTTCTATTTTATTATGAACGCAGCACAGACTGTGTTTACTTAGTGCAAAAAAAGCTTTGTTCGGCTCATATGCCGAAGGCACTGTGAGATGAAATCCTGCAGCCAAAATAAAAGAAAACTGTAGAAATGCAGTCATAACAAATGTTTGTCCTAACTAACTCAGCGGGGTGTAAAAATTAAATGAAAGTCCAGCTCCTGTCAGTCAAATAAAGACTACTCTCCCGAAGACTTGGATCTTGCTGCTGTGTCCATGAGGGTCGCGCTTCACAGGTTCCAGCGTATTTTTATTTATTTATTTATTTTATTTTTACTTTTGGTGGTGTTGGGGAAGTACTCTCCCCCCCGCGCCACACACACACGAATCACCTAGGTCACCTGCTTCAGATTCAAAACAGTGAATTTTGCCAAAAGGTGAGGGATTTCTGCCTATTGCAGAGTAATTTTGGTTCAAAATTAGTTGGACTATTTAATTACATTAAAAATGTAGCACAGAAATTTTGATTAAAAATACCTGTGTTTTCATTTGAGGGAATTTTTCATTTCCTAAGTTGTCAAAAGAAAACTGTCCCATTAAATAAAAGCAGTTAGTTTAAGATGGTCTAATACATGCCCAAAGCCCTGAATTGGTGTAATTAAAAGGTATGTCTGCTGAATTAAATCGCTTTTCATTTATAAAGCATCTCAAATAAATTAAGCTGCTCAAACCAGACAACAATTTTTTTGCTGTCAAGGTGTTATGCTGTGTTGTCAATGTTGCTCACCACCGTTTTTAGTGTCAGGGTGTCTCTATATAAACATTGCTGGGTCAAATGAAGTCTGCATGCTAAAATAAGCAGAGGGTTTGTGACAAACACACACATGCACACCCACATAGGCACACACGTACTCTTTCTTCACTCCTCCGTTTCTCTCTCTGGTGGGAAAGCAGTTTACCTCTTCAACCCTCATTATCATACCAATAGCAAGAAGACACTTAAGGCTAGTTTGTCAAAGGTATTTTAATTACCAATTAGAAACTTGCTGCCTGTGCATGAGGTTGTTCAATAACTTTATTTTCTAATTGCGAAACTCATACCACACATTCACACACACACACACACACAAATATATAAATGCAGACCAGAGTGCAAGGTTTCCTAGTGCCAAAGCCTTGATAAACAATGTCCTATTCAGCTCCATATGAATAATTAAGGGTCGAGTGTTGAGAAAAAGCAACACTTATTTGCCGAGAATAGCCTTGTCAATGGGGCTGTAATAGTATTACAGAGATGCCAGAAGAACTTATGGCTTGACATTATCTAAATGGCACGGTTACAAAAACCATAAACAACACATAAAAATCCTTTGTGTGCATTGTGACACATTAAATGACATTCATAAATAATACACAAACTGGATAAATACTGTGGTAAATATGAAATATTGATGTGGATTTGACAGGGAAGAAATGTGATGTCCTTATTAGACCGGTTTTGGTGTTTGTGTTTGTAACCTGTAGCCTTTAGTATTTTTCTTCTGGTTGCTGGGCCTTAACCATATCAAGAGTTTACTTAACATCTTACAAAAGTCAAATGTTAGCGAACGGCTACCAAGCAAACTCACAAATCTTGCTTCTCATTTATAGATTATCACTCAATAGGTTCTGGTAATGAGAGTGGTAGTAGTGACTCTCTATGACAGCTTTAATCAAATCAAATCAAACTTTATTTATAAAGCGCTTTTCATACAAGAAGTTGCATCACAAAGTGCTTTACAGATTAAAATGACCCCACATAAAACCACCTTCCCTCCCCCACAGATTTAAAAGCATGGTCACAGTTATACCCCCCACCCCCCAACCCAACTCCCATGCACACACACAGTTAAAAGAAAAAGTAAAAAAGAACATTGGGCCGAGTGTAGATGAACCATGCAAGGAAACGCCGTCAGAGGAGCCATCTGCCCCGGCAGCGGTAGATTAACAGCAGCAGCCGAGGCACTTTAGAACCATCTAACCCACAAAAAGCACACCTTACACCTTAAAAGAGCATAAGAATATTTATAATACTTTCATGTGTTTGTCACTGTAATAAAATTCCTAAATGAGACATTATCCAGAAAAAAAATTAAGCCTTCATCACATAGATAAACTTTTTAAAGTGTGCTTTTAAAAGTTTTTCAAATTTTTGGGTAGATAAATACCACCTTTTTGAATGAAACACCTGTGTCCTCTAAGCTTTACTTCATGTTCCCAGATAACTACAGTTAGTCGTTTTCCTTTTTTTATTTAAATTCTTTTACATTCCTCTCCATATATTTAGAAAGTAAATATTACTGTACGTGCAAATAAAAATGTTAAAATATGTTGGAATTTTACTTAACCTGAAAAAACAATTATATTACCCTTTTATCCCTTACAGAATAATCAAGCTTGGTTTATACCTCTGGGTCATGTCAGTCGCGTAGGTTACGCCGTACCCGCCGTACCCACTGCTGTGTTTATACTTCTGCGTAGGGCTGAAAGCGTCGTGTTGCTGTTTTATTTCCAGACCTGCAGGTGACAGTAGGCTGGTATCGGTCAGCAAACTCCACAGGGCGGAGTTTTTCTGATGGTTGGCTTATGTTTGCTTCAGTTCCGGCAAGTATTTCCTGTTTTAGAACAACGATGGCGGCCGACTTGATGCACAGTCTCAACGAGATTGTGGAAGCACACGAACAATTTGTCCTTCTTTTGAACACTTTGCAACGCAAAAATGGCGGCTTCCGCATACATTCAGAGACAAAACTCAAACATCAGGAAATACATAATCTCGCTGACCAATAACAAGGGAGTACCTCCGCGTCTCTGCGTCGCCGGGCTGCACGTTAGGTCCGAGGAGGTGCACGTCAAGCGTCTGCTGACCTACGCAGAGGCTACGGCGGTTACGGCGTACCCTACGCGAGCGACACGACGCAGAAGTATAAACCGGCCTTCACACATTTTCACATAGGCAAAATCATATGTGATCACATGTGAAAAACATATGACCCATGTGAAATTCACATGTATGAAAAACATATGGCCACCTGTGTTTTGCAAACATTTCCCGTGTGAATTTGGAATATTTTCATGGTAAACTGTGAAACCCATGGACATTCACATGTGAAGCCCATGGGATAACATGTAAATCACATGTGAGGTGAGGTGAGGTGTGTAAGTTTGCCAAAACAATGTCAGACTCGGTAATCTTTTCTGGTCCCCTGCCTGATCGGACCAGTGACGACATGTTTAGCCGCATGCTGTCATTCCATCAATGGTTGTCTAGGTGGTGTCCTGCAAACGATGTGGGCTACATTGATAACTGGAGAACTTTTTGGGGAAAACCTGGTCTGATCCGGAGAGACGGCATCCATTCCACTTTGGATGGAGCAGCTCTTCTTTCTAGGAATATGGCCGAATTTATTATTCCTCCAAAACACTGACAACCCAGGGTCCAGACCAGAAAGCAGAGTCGTAGTTTAACCCACCTCTCTGCTGCTTCTGTACTGTTACCCCCCCATTACCCGATAGAAACAGTGTCTTGCCCACGGCCAAAATTAAATGGATTAAAAGTTAAGCCAACAAAAGCAAATTATGGAAGTCTCATAAAAATAAATACAATTTTGACTGAACAGAAAAATAAATCTATTAAATGTGGTTTATTAAACATAAGATCTCTCTCCTCAAAGACTTTGTTAGTAAATGACTTGATTTGTGATAATCACATTGATTTCCTTTGTCTCACAGAAACCTGGTTGCAGCAGGAGGATTATGTCAGTATAAATGAGTCAACTCCTTCCAGTCATTTAAATTTTCACATTCCTAGAAATACTGGGCGAGGAGGAGGAGTTGCAACCCTTTTTCGTTCTGATTTACTAATTAGTCCCAGACCAATTGATAGCTACAGTTCCTTTGAACATCTAACCCTTAATTTTCCTCATCCAAGTTGCAAAACATTAAGACCATTTTTGTTTGTGGTTTTGTATCGTCCACCAGGCCCTTTCTCTCAATTCTTGGATCAGATCTCACATTTTTTATCTGATTTAGTATTAAATACTGATAGGGTTATTATAGTGGGGGACTTTAATATTCATGTGGATACTGAAAGTGATAGCCTAAATGCAGCCTTTAGTGCTATTTTAGACTCAATTGGCTTTACTCAAAAAGTACAGGGATCGACCCACTCGGGCAAACACACTTTGGACCTTGTACTGACATACGGTATCGAGTGTGAGGAAATAACAGTCCACCCACATAACCCGGTCCTGTCTGACCACTTCTTAATAACTTTTGAATTTACTTTAACTGACCATCTTAAATCTGAAAGAAAATTTCATTATAGTAGAGCTTTATCAGACAATGCTGTAACAATTTTTAAAGAATCTGTTCCATTCTTACTTACCTTAGTGTCTCAGGGTAACACAGTGGATGGCAGCAATTCTATCTCTAACCCTTCAGAAAATGATGATCTGGTTCAAAGCGTTACGTCCTCATTGCGTTTGGCATTAGATAGTGTAGCCCCCTTAAAAAAGAAAGTGGCTAGCCATAGGAGGCTGACTCCTTGGTTCAACGCAGAGTTGCGTACTTTAAAGCAGAATACTAGGAAGTTGGAGAGAAAATGGCGCTCTACACACCTAGAGGATTCCTATTTAACCTTGAATAACAGTGTGCTGCTGTATAAAAAGACCCTTCGACAAGCTAGAACAGCATATATTTCATCATTAATAGAGGCGAATAAAAACAATCCTAAGTTTCTTTTTAGTACAGTTGCCAAACTTACACAGTCATAGCTCTGTTGAGCCAACTATTCCCCCAGCTCTTAGCAGTGATGATTTTATGGGATTCTTCGTAAATAAAATTAATTCTATTAAAAATAAAATCATTGGCATCCTCCCAAACATGAATATTTCTTCCTCAGTAAATGAGGCAATATCGGAAAGAACTGTAGATCCTCAGTTGTGCTTAGGCTGTTTTGATTCAGTCGAGCTTTCGGAATTATCAAAAATATTAGCCTCATCTAAACCTTCAACTTGTATGTTGGACCCAATTCCAACCAAATTATTTAAAGAAGTGTTCCATTTGGTTCCTGGCCCCATTTTGGATATGATGAATCTATCCTTAGTAAACGGATACGTACCACATGAATTTAAAATAGCTGTAATTAAACCTTTACTCAAGAAACCTTCCCTTGATCAAGATGACTTAGTGAATTACAGACCTATATCTAACCTTCCTTTCTTATCCAAAGTCCTTGAGAAAATTGTTGCTAATCAAGTCTGTGAGCATTTAAACAGTAACGAGCTGTTTGAAGAGTTTCAGTCAGGTTTTAGAGCTCAGCATAGCACTGAAACAGCACTGGTGAAGGTTACTAATGATATTCTCATGGCCTCAGATAATGGACTTGTGTCTGTTCTGGTTTTGTTAGATCTCAGTGCTGCTTTTGACACAATCGATCATAATATTCTCTTAGAAAGGCTTGAACATGTTGCAGGGATCAAAGGAACAGCACTAGGCTGGTTTAAATCATATTTGTCTGATAGATTCCAGTTTGTTCATCTAAATGATAAATCTTCTTCACTCTCAAGAGTTACTTGTGGAGTTCCACAGGGTTCTGTGCTTGGGCCAATTCTGTTCACCATATATATGCTCCCAATTGGTAGAATCATTAGACAGCATGGGATAAATTTCCACAGCTATGGAGATGATACACAACTATATTTATCCATAAATCCTGATGAACCCAGTCAGTTAGGTAGATTACAGGCATGTCTGGAAGACATAAAAACATGGATGACCCTAAACTTTTTGCTTTTAAATTCTGACAAAACAGAATTTGCTGTCTTTGGACCAGAAGTTCTTAAACAGAAACTGATTAGTCAATCACTTCATGTGGATGGCATTAACTTGGCCCCCAGTAATAACGTAAAGAACCTCGGCGTTATTTTTGACCGAGACTTGACATTTAAATCCCATATTAAGCAGGTTTCTAGGATTTCTTTCTTTCACCTCCGGAATATTGCTAAAATTAGAAACATCCTGTCCAGGAGTGATGCTGAGAAACTAGGCCATGCATTTGTTACCTCAAGGCTGGACTACTGTAATTCTTTACTATCAGGTAGTCCACAAAATGCCATTAAAAGCCTTCAGTTGATCCAAAATGTGACAGCAAGAGTTTTGATGAATATTAAAAAGAGAGATCACATTTCTCCTGTTTTAGCTTCCCTTCATTGGCTCCCTGTTAAATCCAGAATAGAATTTAAGATCCTTCTTCTTACATACAAAGCCCTTAATTATCAAGCTCCATCATTCATCAGAGATCTAATTGTTCCTTATGTTCCTAAAAGAGCCCTTCGCTCTCAGACTGCAGATTTACTTATAATTCCTAGGATTTCAAAAAGTAGAATGGGAGGCAGATCTTTTATTTATCAGGTTCCTCTCCTGTGGAACCAGCTCCCAGCTTTAGTCCGTGAGGCAGACACTCTGTTTACTTTTAAGGCCAGGCTTAAAACTTTCCTTTTTGATAAAGCTTATAGTTAGTGGCTAAGGTCATCCTGAGCTATCTCTGTAGTTATGCTGCTATAGGCTTAGACTGTTGGAGGACAGACTTACCAATTTTCTTCACTCTGCTACTTCCTTTTCTCCTACGACTCTCCAGTTGTATTACAGTACATTCTGTTATTTCGACTGTTAACTTTGTTTTCTCTCAATGTTTTTCTCTCCATAGAAGATATACCTGGTCTGGTATCCTGCTTGGCTGCAATGCCCTGTTGGACGGGGGGCATCGACTGGGATGATCCCCCCAGTAACTGAACATCCACTGTGTCCTGTTAACTTTTTACTTTCTGTAACATAGAAAGTTCTCTTATATCAGATCTTCTGTTCCTTCTGTGTCTCTGCTCTGTCTTCTCAAACCCCCAGACGGTCGTGGCAGATGGCCGCTCCTACTGAGCCTGGTTCTGTTGGAGGTTTCTTCCTGTTAAAGGGGAGTTTTTCCTCTCCACCGTCACTACATGCTTGCTCAGTATGAGGGATTGCTGAAGGATTGCTGTGGTTGGAAAGTCTGCATCAACGGGGCCCAACCTCACGCCAATGACTGACGCAATCTGCTGGGATTCCTTAAATAGGAAACTTTTTAACTGATTGGAATGTTTGTATAAATGTATTGAAATGACTTCTTGTTAAGTGCCTTGAGATGACATCTGTTGTGAATTGGCGCTATATAAACAAACTGAATTGAATTGAATTATTTTTCACATAAAACTTACATGTGAAAAAATGTGAGAAACCCATGTGGAATTACATGTGAAGCCCATGTGAACCCTATGTGATTACATGTGAAAAATATGTACAGTAAAACCATACATGTGAAGTCCATGTGTTTTACACATGTGGTTTACCAGTTACCACATGGGATAACATGTAATTCCATGTGAAGAACATGTTCAAACAATGTGACTTTTCGATATGGGATATAATATTTCTTTAATAGAAGTAGACACAGTGTTTCTGACATGTGCTTTCCCAGAACACCAACAGTCAGGTCTGTGGCATGGACTGCTGCATGGCTCATCTGTGGCTACACCACATGCCTGAATTACTCTGACAATTCACATCTTTTACTCAGCAGAGCATACTTTAGCATGGGAATATGTAAGCACAGGTAGATAGGTAATGAAACTTGTACCACTCATACCCCAGAGGTGGGACAGTCATTGTTTTGCAAGTCACAAATAAGTCTCAATCTTTGTCCTCGAGTCCCGAGTCAAGTCGAGTCAAAGATGAGGCAAGTCCCGAGTCGAGTCAAAGCCAACAAGTCTCAAGTCGAGTCAAAAGTCCTACCATTTTAGTTTCGAGTCATTTCAAGTCCTCTTACCACAGAAATAAATTTATGCAAATCATGTATGTCTGTAAGATTTGTATTTATTTAAACCTCTATTTATACAATAACATTAATGAAATACAGTAAAAAAAAGAAAATTTTATTTTCACAATAAATGCTTGTATTTCAACAGCATATTGCAGTAGAACAATGCACAGCAGCTTCAGTTCTGTATTGTATTGACCTCATATTGCAAAACTGTTTAACTTTCAAATAGACATGGGTCCTTATAACCTAAACTTTTTTAAACATGTCATCAATAAAATCCTAACCCCTCAAAATGATCACTTCTGAAAAACTGGACCAACCTGATAGTGTAATTGGAATGCCTCAATGGTGTGTAAAAAACATTTCCCCCAGTTTTCATGGGAAGTAGCAAGTCTTCTCAAGTCAAAAGGTGCAAGTCCAAGTAAAGTCACGAGTCATTGATGTTAAAGTCCAAGTCGTACATTTTTAAGTTGAGTCTGAAGTCATCAAATTCATGACTCGAGTTTGACTCGAGTCCAAGTCACATGACTCGAGTCCACACCTCTGTCACACCCTCCAAAACACTTTGGGTTCAAAGCCTCCCCAGAGGGTAGCTTCGACTTAACCTGTGCTGAGGTCTCCTTAAGAAGCCTCAGAAATTAAAGTAAAAGACAATAATCTGGGTTACATATTCACACATGGTGACACAAAATACATAGATTTATTTTTATTTTTTGCTTTAAAGGGTATTTTGATCCATTGTATCTTACTCCATAATTGTTAAAAAGGAGTTTTCAAATCTGAAGCTTTACAGCTAAGGATGTTTAGCTGAAGTTTTCTATTAGGCTTTTATTGAAAGTTGTATTTTGTGTCTTCTTTTTGGAGATGCCTTTGAAATATATAATGCAGTATAGTTGCGTTTTGTGTGCTCTTCGATTTATTGATGGCATAGCATACGTTACACAGCATAATCACTATCATGTCAAGAGCCTTTCAAGGAATGAGTCCCCTCGAAGGAAATTTAATCTTTTTTGACATACTGATGCATTTTGTTAATGTTAAACTGAAAGTTTGTTAAGATTTCACAAAACTCACTGAAACACAGATGTCCTTCAAATAAGTCCTCCAAATAATGAAAAAAAACAAAAACGTGAAGCTTAGCGCAAGGGTCAACGCTAGCAATTTTATGAATCGGGAGAACAACCGTTATGTAAGTTCTGTCAGCTCACACTGCTTGGTCTGCAGCAACACGAGAGCTAAACAAAAACACTGACATGTCATGTATTTCAGTGGAGTCTGGGACAGAGTTAGGAGATAAAAATGAACAATGGTCCTGCACATTATGGAAGTGAGCATAAGGATTTACTTTTTCCAGGTCTCTTTAAGAGACATGGTTTGGTGCAGAGTTCATTTAAGAAGGAAAGTTGCAAATAAATTAATTTCAGTTACTTATTAATTAATTCAGTTGTTATTTATGTTTGCTATATGCTTATGGAAAAGTAATGTATACAGAATGATATGGAGATGTGAAGACTCAGGATGTTTGTTTTAATATGATCTGAGTAGAAACATGTGCTCAAACTCCTGGGCAGATAAGGAGGAGTCAAGAAGAGCAAAACAGACTCATGACTAGTGAAAAATACCAGGAATGTGGAGGAGGGAGGAACAACCTCTCATGATATATACAGTTGTGTGCGAAAGTCAGAGCACCCCTTTAAAAACAGCATATTTTATATATTTAAAAATGTATATTCATATTTACTGTCTCTCTGGTATATGGGAAAAAAAGACAATATTGTCAGGAAACATTAATGCATAGTTACATTTTATTTTATAAATTGAACAAAATTACAAAAATTCAAAACATAATTTTGGCAAGTGCAAAAGTCGGGGCACTCTACAGCATCAGTACCTTCAGTACTTAGTAACACCCCCTCTGGCAGATATCACAGCTTGTAAATGCTTTTTATAGCCAACAACAAGTTTCTGGATTCTATTATTTGGGATTTTTCCCCATTCTTCCTTGCAAAAGGCTTCCAGTTCTGCAATATTCTTAGGACGTCTTGCATGCACAGCTCTTTTAAGATCTACCCACAGATTTTCGATGATGTTTAAGTCGGGAGACTGTGAAGGCCATTCCAAAACCTTCAGCTTGCGTTTCTTGAGGTAGTCCATGGTGGATTTGGAGGTATGTTTAGGATCATTATCCTGTTGTAGAAGCCATCCTCTTTTCAGCTTTAGCTTTTTTACAGATGCTGTGATATTTGCCTCCAGAATTTGCTGGTATTTAATTGAATCCATTCTTCCCTCCACCCGAGCAATGTTTCCTGTCCCACTGGCTGCAACACAACCCCAAAGCATGATGGATCCACCCCCATATTTAACAGTTGGCAAGGTGTTCTTTTCATGAAATGCTGCTCTTTTTTTTCTCCAAACATACCTTTGCTTATTGTGGCCAAAGAGTTCTATTTTAACTTCATCAGTCCACAGCACTTGTTTCCAAAAGTCATCAGGCTTCTGTAGATGTTCTGTTGCATATTTTTGACGTTGTATTTTATGATGAGGTCGTAGATAAGGTTTTTTTCTGCAGACTCTTCCATGAAGGTCTTGTTTGTGCAAGTATCGGCGCACAGTGGAAGGGTGCACCACCACTCCTGAGTCTGCTAAATCTTCCTGGAGGTCTTTTGAAGTCAAATGTGGGTTTTGGTTTACCTTTCTGATCAGACTACGAGCTGTTCTCTCCGAGAGTGTCCTTGGTCTTCCAGATCTCTTCTTGACCTCCACAGTTCCCCTCACCTGCCATCTCTTAATTATGCCTCGCACTGTGGAAACTGCAAGCTGAAAACGCTTTGCTATCTTCTTGTAGCCCTCCCCGGCATTGTGGGCATCAATTACTTTCATTTTTTCTGTCTTACACAGCTTCTTAGAGGAACCCATGGTTGCTGAGTGTTTGTACAAGGTTTGTGGAGTCGCCGTATTTAAGAAACCCTCAAATTGGCACCAGCTGGCACTCCCTAATGACAATTGTTGACACATGCTTCAGGACCAATGAGCTGGTAGAGGTCTGAGCTTGTAAAAAGAATCTGAAACTTTGAAACTCTCAGGGTGCCCCAACTTTTGCACATGCCAAAATTATGTTTTTAATTTTTGTAATTTTGTTCAATTTATAAAATAAAATGTAAATATGCATTAATGTTTCCTGACAATATTGTCTTTTTTTCCCATATACCAGAGAGACAGTAAATATGAATATACATTTTTAAATATATAAAATATGCTGTTTTTAAAGGGGTGCCCTGACTTTCGCACACAACTGTATGTATAATTGTGTTCTGTGATGATGCACCTTTCAGTGTATTCTGTACTTTGTACTGTTTTCACTCCTTTCTGCAAGTAAAAATCAATTGAATTCACTGCTTGTTTCCGGTTCTCCTTGGTGATTTGGTTATATTCTTTGTGTTCAAAGTGTTAGGAGTTTTACCCTGACAGTTCAACTAAAGCATTTTTGAATGGAGGTTTTATTTTATAAAATGTGAAAAACATTAGATTTTTTTTTGTTTTGCCCTAATGTTTTAGTTCTTTAAAAATTAAATGGAAATGCTTTCATGCCAGCACAGTTCTATTTGAGAAAATATTTGTAAATAAGTGTGGGTCTCTTTGGCTATTGATTTCTTAAATTGTTTTCATTCATTACATACACGTAATATACTATTAATAAATATTGTCAGAGTGGAAAAGTGGAATTCAGAAAAATAAAAATGGAAAAAGTGGAATTTTAGAAAAAATAAAACAGAATTGGGAAAATACTGTAAGCAATGTTTACAGTTTAACATTTTTTGAATGTTACTCTTTAGTCTAACAAGGCATATCCCAGTGAATCATTTGTGCCCTTTCTCTTCTGATAATCACAGACTGAGCAGTCTTGATTAAATGCTACCAATTGAGTTAATAAACTGAACTTAGAAATAGCGTTAGGATTTTAAACAAAATAATGAGCTGCAAGAACTTACAATTGAAGTTGTTGCAGCTCATTAATCTGTTTCAATAATCTGGAGATTGTATGCTGGTGCCAGTGGTTTGTGCAGATAAATATGATCAGGTACTGAATAGTATTTCAATTTAAAGGGGGGGGGGGGGGGGGCAGCAGTAGATCAACAGCAGCAAACGAGGCACCGACATCGGGCGCCCAGTGGAGGCAAGGCCAAGACCCCCACCTTTACCTAGGCGGCCGCAGGGAAACCACCGCTCCCGGGGCAGAGGGCTCCCACAGAGGAAACACTGGAGGGATTAAGATAACAAATTAAAATCTAAAGATAAACAGTAAATAAATGTGATAAGATTAGATAGTAAAACACTGATAAAATATAATCATTCATCACATCATTGAATATATTAAATATTTTAAAATATTAAAATAAAGAGTAAATAAGTATTAATATTTTAACACTAATAAAATTTTGAATCATTTAGTGTAAAACATTGATAAAGTTTGATCAGGTAAAACATGCAGAGCAATCAAGCAGATACTTAAAAAATAATAATCAATTAAAAGCTAGGCTAAAAAGGTGAGTCTTGAGCCTGCTCTTAAAAACATGAACGTTCTCTGCGGCCCTGAGGCCCTCAGGCAGCCTGTTCCAGAGGTGAGGGCCATAAAACTGGAAAGACGCCTCACCATGCGTGTGTCCTGACTTTTGGGATGACAACAAAACGGCTGCCAGAGGAGCGCAGAGACCGCGAAGGTTCATAAGGTAAAAGTCGTTCTGAAAGATAAGAAGGCTCAAGACCATTAAGACACTTAAAAACCATTAAAATAACCTTAAAATCGATCCTAAGACACACGGGGAGCCAATGCAGTGATTTTAAGATCGATGTAATGTGCTCCCGCCTCCTGGTCTTCATCAGGACACGGGCTGCTGAATTTTTTAGTAGTTGTAAACCTGATATACTCTTTTTGGGAAGACCAGAAAGCAGGGCATTACAGTAGTCAATTCTACTGGTGATAAAAGCATGCATCAGTGTCTCCGTGTTGGCCCGAGAGAGAATGGGGCGGACTCTGGCAATGTTCTTTAGATGATAAAAAACAATTTTAGTAATATTTTTAATGTGAGGGATAAAAGTCAGCTCAGAGTCAAAAATCACGCCCAGGTTCTTCACTTGTAAAGAAGGATTAAAAGACAGTAATTTAAGTTTTGGTAAAAGTTTCACTCTCTGAGCCTCAGGACCGAGGACTAAAACTTTTGTCCTGGTTGAGCTGGAGAAAGCTTTCTGCCAACCAGGATTTGATGTCTAAAATGCAGTTAAAAAGTGCATCCATTGGCCGTGTGTCATCGGGAGACACGGAGATGTACAACTGTGTATTGTCAGCATAACTGTGAAAGTTAAATCCTTGTCCTCTGATGACGCTGCCAATAGGGAGCATATACAGGTTAAAAAGCACTGGGCCTAAAATCGAACCCTGGGGCACACCACATGCGATCTTGTGGACCTTAGAGGAGCAGATATCTACACTTGCCATAAAAGTCCTGTCTGTGAGATAGGATGTTGACCATTTGTGAACAGCACCAGAGAGATCAATTTGTTTTAAACGGGTTAAAAGAATAGTGTGGTCTAAAAGTATCAAAGGCAGCGCTTAGATCCAGTAGAACCAACACTGTCATCTTCTGGGCATCATAGTTTAATCTAAAATCATTGTGCCATTACTTTTTTTCTCTAATCAAACAGAACTAGAACTCCAGTTGTATTCCAGTAAAAAAAATAGTAAAGCTTATAGACTTTATCAGACTTAAAAACATATGTTTGTTTGTTTTTAATTTTTGTTTTTTATCAAATAAGTGCAATACCCAGACATATGGAAATACAGTATATCTTGAATACTTTACCTTTAGAAAAACCAGTAGCATTAAAAAAAACGGAAACAATTTGATAGACTCTTTAGGACAGTTATTTTAATATATGTCAGGGTTTCATTCAATATTTAAAACTTTCACATGTTATTTTTTACTTGAAGGTTATCATTTATTGTCATTCACTCCTGCTATTTGAGTTGAGCTTCTGTTCATTTTGACCAGTTTATCAAAAATGTTTTCTTGCGTCTTCCAAAAATATCCTAAATCAGTGCTTTAACTATGACAACTGCTTACTGTTGTTTCAAACTGTTAGTTCTGATTATTTACCAGCGTTCATCTGGCATCCCAACTGCTGGTGTATAACCTTGTGTTGTGTGTTTTATCAAACAGTTGTCTTTAAAAAAGCAACAATATTTTCATAAATATTAAGTAAAAGTGTGAGCTAACACTACCAAGTGATGGCATACAATTATTTCATTGGTACATGTTTTTCATATAAGCTAGCTACTCTACCAATCCACAGCACTCTAAGACCTGGTTCACACTGGACGTTGAAGCGGCGCAGAACAGAGGCCGCTTCCATTCGGCGCCCTTGTTAACCTAGCGCCGCATTCCTCCACAGCCGGCTCTTGGAGTGAAGCGATTGCTCCTGCGTCTGGTCGATTTTTTTGCGCAAGCCGTGAGCGATCCACGTCAATTCTGGTAGGAAGTCACACCAAGATACACCAGACAATCTGATCAGTTTTCAAAATAAAAACCTTTTTTTTTTTTATAAAATACCGCGATTGACAACTGCGCTCATATTTGTGTATCTAAACATAGACTATAGAGATTAAAATAAACATACACACACAGAGACACACTTTATGAGGTTATTTACTTACCCACGATGAAAAAAATAGCTCTGAAAAAAACAACAGCTGAGCAGAAGCACTTGTCGACCGTTGCAGAGAAATACTCGTCTGGCGTGAACAGGGGGCAGTGGATAGCACGTGTTTTTCTTGAGCGCACCGCTTTGCAGCGCTTCCGCAGATGGTGTGAACCAGGTGTAAGCAACATAAAATACAGAGATAAGCTCATGTTTGATGGGTCCTTTACAAAAAAGCCGATTCATTATTTATTTAATTTTCATTAAAAACGTAAAACTAAATTTTGATCAAAAACTTAACTGAATATATCAAGCCCACAATCCATGTGGCCCTAAATTTTATTCAGCATGAATGGTTGTTTGTTAGCTTTATCAGAGACTGTCGTAGGACAAAGTCTTTTTGTGTGCTTTAAAAACAATCTGCACTGCAGCCCACTTTATAGCATTAGAGTTGATCTGCTGTTAAACTGTGGTTAAAAACATATTTGAGGAAATATGCTCATGGTATGTGTGTCATTCGGCCAGATTTATCACAGGAGAATATACAGACTTGACTCCCTGGAGCAGAGCATACAGCACATTTAGCGACATTTCAAAAAAAAGAAAGAAGAAAAAATACAGCATTACCCACACACACTTGCAACAATCCTTATCTTACCATCCATCTCACTACAGTTTAATCGCACTTATTTGACATAAGCTGAGGAGGTCAAAAGGGCGGACAGATGTTCAATGATAATGCTTTGTGTGTTAGGTGGTTTTAGTACCATGCTTGCTGCTGCTTGGGAGTGTCTCCTCTCCCCTTATGCCTGTAAGTCAAAAGAAAAAAATCATTTCATTTTCACTTTAGATTCATATTAGTGGATTTTATCTTACAGTGTTTATGTGTGTATAAATGTAAGACAAGGTAAATTTACCTGAATGGCACTATTCATAAAAAAGGTAATTTAAAGTGATTTACAGAAAAACACGAACAGAACTAATTAGATTCAATTCAGTTTATTATTCTCAAATCAAACTTTATTTATAAAGCATTTTTTCATACAAAATAGCATCTCAAAGTGCTTTACAGATTAAAATGACCCCACATACCCCCCAGAATAAAAACATTATCACAGTTATACCCCCCTCCTCCCAACCCATCTACCAGGCACGCACACACAAAGTAGCAGTAAACAAGGACATTGGGCCGAGTACAGATGAGCCAGGTAAGGAAACGCCATATAGTGTCGATTCACAACAGATGCCATCTCAAAGCATTTTACAAGAAAAATTAATTCAATGCAATCATACAAACATTCCGATTAGTTTAAAATTTTAGTTAGTTTCCTATTTAAGGAATCCCAGCAGATTGATAGAGTCATTGACTTGTGGTTGTGAATAGAAGTTCTTTACCCCACTTCTTCAGTCCTACAGTGAAAGGACATCTAAATGGTCTACCTTTCTATTGCTCTGCTTCTGACAGTATCAGATAATGATAGACGAAAGTGAGGGAGGTGAAATGGTGAGATGAAGCTAACAGTGATAAAACTCAAGGAATTCAGTGACACACTTCTTTGACACGAATCTTCAAAGATGTTCAATATGAGGACTCTTTTCCTGTAAGGCAAAATTGTTTTTAGTCATGTCGTTAATTAATCAGCATGGATGCCGTACCAGCAGATGGCAGTAAGTATAAGATGCCTCTGGGGAAACTGGCTAATCAGGTATGAGGAAGGAAAGGTGCAAAAATGAGCCAGTCCCCAGACTCCAAACAGGTGACCGCTGTTGCAATATGGCAGCCTGTTGTACATGCTGGTGAACTCACATGGTCTCAAAAGGGCAAAATTTGCATGCATCTTTCTCTGTAATAAAGATGTAAACACATACTGTCATGTATGCAAAAAACAAGTCTGACAAGCACATGTGCATGCAGTAGACGTGCAATTGCAGTGCAGAGACTGCACATCACTATCTCCTTTGTCCCTCCCCACTGGGCTGGTTGACTATAGTGGTTACTGTAGTAGTCTAATAGGTGTGGGGAGAGAAATTAGTACTGCTTTGGGGGCCATCACACAGATGGACGGTACCCGGCGCATATGCTGACAGAACATTATATGTCTCTCTCCACTTCAATGTGTGAGAGCCCTGCTCAGGTGCACAAGGGCCCAAGTGGAATATTAATGTTCCCAATTCAATTTGTAGGAGCCGACACTCCTTCCTCGATGAGCAGTGTTGACACTTCTGTGTAATGGATGAAGGGCATACAGGAATTGTGTGTTGTTGACATATTAACAAGATAGGAAAAAGAATAAAAAATTGGGTAAAGTATAAACTGTTAGCATTGTTCCATCTTCATAACAGAATCTGTCATGAAAATCTGATCAGTTAATTTCCCCTTACTAACTTTGATACATCATTTGTCTGCACTTCAGTACGTAACAAGTGGAATAAAAAAATTAGATTATGTGTGAATGCTTTCATTCTCTACATTTTTCTTGATCTTTATATCGTTTGTCTGTTTTAGAGTAAAATTACATTATGAAAACTAATAAATGAGGAGAAACGTGCGAGCTAGTTCATGCAGTTAAAACACGCTGTGCTGCTGCTTCAGACGTAAGCCCTATTAGAAATGCCTTACTTGAATGGTTCATTAAAGCTGCAAAATGTCCTGCTTCACTCTGCTTTATCATGCATCGCTGCTGCCCACCTCCTTTTTTAGCCTTTCCATCAGCCCAGCATCCAGCCGTGGACTCTGAGGTGAGACACTTTTCACACTCATTGGCATGTTGGGAGACATGTTCAGGCAGCAGCAGTGAAAATATATTAATCACTCTATTAGGGGTGTTCCATCTTGGGTACCTCACAATTTCGAATTTCGATTCGAGTATGATGCGGGTGCTACAATTTGATTATAAAACGATTATTTTTGTTTTATATTTTTACCACATTTAGGGTTTTTTCTTCATTCCTTCCATGGCTAATTTCTACTCTTAAATCCATCCAGTTTCCATTAATTGAAGTATCCAAACCAATTGATGTCCTGTCTTTTATTTATTTGAAACCACAAATAAAAACCAACACATCCAAAACATTTCCTTTAGCTTTCATTGAAAATATGACCTCAATATGATTATGAAGCATGTGTTTAGGCACTTGGTCCAATCCTTAAACACATCAATCAGCCTCTGTTTACTTAAAGAAGACTTTTGACTTACATATTTAAAGTATTCCTGCTCTATGTGGTTGAAAAGAATAATTAAACTTCAGATCAGCTTTTAAAAGTCAAGCATTACAGAAATGAAATCTAAATATTCGGAATGATTAATCTTCTTTACTAGAAAATAAACCTATAACAATAATAGCTCCCTTTTTAAGTAATACAGGACAAAACTTGCACAAAAATCTGAAATTATGTTCTGAGAAAATAAGTATTATTTTTCTATTCAATGTAATGGAAAATAAAAAGCAGCATTCTCCCAGTGACATTTAAAGTGTACACTCCAGTCCACTAGATTTGTACAACGTTTTCATAGTTTTTGCATCAGTTTGACCAATGGGATGTTTGCCACCTGTCAGAAACGGAAACTAATCTGCTAGCTATGAGTACGCTGCTCTCTGCCACATATTAGTGGCGACCGGAATGGAACAAAGGAAACTTCCTTCGTGCTTCATACTTAAAGCTACACTTGGGCTCACGTCTGGTAAACATAAGCTGCCCTGCGCTGCGCTTGGGGAGGGCACCCTGGATAGCACCGAAAAAGTGGACATGTCTGGGGAAAAGAAGATGTTGCTTCTAACTTGATACACAACAACATAGACAGTACTTTCACAACTATAGGCACGTTTTCACTATCGGAACTTCAGGGTAATTTAACCAGATCTTTTCCTGAAGGGGTAATCTGTTGGCCCGCTCCTCTCAGCCGCCGTATCTCCATACACAATCTGCCCTTTCAAGACATCTGCATATCACAGTTTTTAGCAGCGAGCAGCGTCACTGATCAGCGCAAAAAGGCGCCCATAGCAGCAGAAATATCAGGAGATTGACATGGAAGAATCAGGGCATGTTGCTGTGTTGTTTGCTGTTTGTTATAAACTGCTTTGCCAGCAACTCTTTTTCCAAAGCCAGTTATTCGGCAATGTTTGCTCATCTCCCTTTGAATAAGCGTTTTCTAGGGGACAGTTCAGTAGAAACCTTTAAACGTATTTATCCTTCCACCACATCCCCCTCATCTCCCAACTCAAACTCAGTAAATAAGTTGGTAGAAAATTTCCTTGCGAAAATCTCAGACATCATGGATTCCATTGCTCCAACTAAAGTGAAAGTAGTCTCAGGTAGAAAGAAGTCTCCGTGGACACGTAATCCACTGGTACGTAGTGAAAAAAGAGAGTGTCGACGAGCCGAGAGAAAATGGCGGAAAAATCGACTCCAGGTTCACTGTGAGATCTACAAAGAGAGACTGAATAGATATCAGCTAACTATAAAAGATGCTAGGGAATCGTTCTTTTCTGAAATCATCAACAGAAACATTAATAAGGCACGGACTCTATTTGCAACAGTGGAAAGACTAACTAATCCTTTAGTGACAGTAGCCCCTGAACTAAACTCTACCAGGGCCTGCAATGAATTTGCCAGCTTTTTCACTGAAAAGATTCTAACAATTAGACGGTCAATCTGTACCTCAATATCGAACCCACAACCAGTGCCATCCCCAATCGACAACAATGTAGAGAAAATGTCTGAATTCCACGAATTAAACCAGAACAACCTTGAAAAAATCATTATCCAATTAAGCTCCTCCTCCTGCTGTCTTGATATCCTACCCACAGCTTTTCTAAAGAAGGTTCTTCCTGTTATTGGTTCTGATCTTGTTCAAATAGTAAACTCATCACTGCTATCAGGTGTCTTCCCTCAGGCTTTAAAAACAGCAGTTATTAAACCACTGCTAAAGAAGAAAAATCTGGACAACACGTTAAGGCAGAACTACAGGCCAATCTCTAATCTCCCATTCATCAGTAAGATTATTGAAAAAGCTGTGTTTCAGCAGTTAAATGGCTTCATAACAATGACAAACCGTTTTGATGTTTTTCAGTCTGGTTTCCGTGCTCACCACAGGACCGAGACTGTCCTCGTCAAAGTATTTAATGACATCCGCATAAATACAGACTGTGGAAGAACCACAGTGCTGGTTCTGTTGGACCTCAGTGCAGCATTTGACACTGTTGATCATGATATTTTATTGGAACGACTGGAGAGCTGGGTCGGACTCTCTGGTACAGTACTTGGCTGGTTCGAGTCTTACCTAAAGAACAGGGACGTCTATGTTTCAATAGGAAACTTTTCATCAGAACGAACAGAAATCACTGGTGGGGTGCCCCAGGGCTCCATCCTGGGGCCCCTCTTATTTAATATCTACATGGTCCCACTAGGCAAGATTATAGCGACCATACCATAACTACGCAAATGACACTCTACATTACAATGTCACCAGGTGACTCTGAACCCATTCAAACCCTAAATCAATGCATTGACCAAATAAATGGATGGATGTGCCATAACTTTCTCCAGCTGAATAGAAACAAAACTGAAGTGATTATTTTTGGACCCAAGGAGGAACGATCAAGAGTCAGCACACAGCTTCAATTAATACAGCTAGAAACTACTGATCAGGTTCGTAACCTAGGTGTAGTAATGGACTCAGACCTGAACCTCCAGGGTCACATAAAGGCAATAACAAGGTCAGCGTTCTATCACCTGAAGAACATCTCTAGGATTAAAGGACTGATTTTGCAACACGACCTAGAAAAACTCATCCATGCGTTTATCTTTAGTCGGATTGATTACTGCAACAGCATCTTCACAGGTCTGCCTAAAAAGTCAATCAGACAGCTGCAGCTGATCCAGAACGCTGCCGCTCGCGTCCTCACTAGAACCAGGAAAGTAGAGCACATCACCCCAGTTCTAAAGTCCTTACACTGGCTCCCTGTAGCTCAGAGAATAGACTTTAAAATACTTTTACTAGTTTATAAATCATTACATGTCTTAGCACCAAAATATGTTGAAGACCTGTTGTCATGGTACCAACCACCAAGACCACTCAGGTCCTCCAATTCTAGCCTACTAAACATCCCTAGACTCAGAACTAAACATGGAGAAGCAGCTTTCAGTTTCTATGCTCCCCTTATCTGGAACAGACTTCCTGACGAGTGTAGAGCTGCTGAAACTCTGAACTGCTTTAAATCGAGACTAAAAACCCATCTGTTTAGAATTGCCTTTGAGTAAACGCTTGATGTTATATGTATGAAATGTGTTCATGCTCTCTTGCTTTTTTTATTTTTTATTTTTCTCTTGCTTTATTGTGTATCATGTGTAATGTGTGTTTCTTTTAAATCACCAAATCATGTAAAGCACCTTGAATTACCCTGCTGTTGAAAGTGTGCTATACAAATAAAATTGCCTTGCCTTGCCTTGCCTACAACCAATCAGCGCGACTTAACCACAGCTCCCGCTGAGCGACTTGATCGGGCCATTCCGAGTACATACATACCCCCATACAGGTACTACGTTGGATTCTGAAATGGCCCCAAAAACGGCCCTGTCCGATGAAGTGGACACATGCGCGTGTCGGGAAGGTCCAGTCAAATTACCCTGTAGTTCCAATAATGGAAGCGCGCCTTAAAGTGCAAAATATTTGCTGTAGTTTGTGAATTTTGCGCTGCATGGCTGAAACACTAGCTGCAGCAACCCGTCGGTCCCCTAAAGATGTCAGTGTGGCCAGTCGGACTTTTATGTTTTTCTCATTAAATTATAAAGAAAAATGATCGATTTTCTTTTATTATTCGCTATTGATTTTGCACGTTTCACATCGCAATTAATCGATTTATGGTGAATCGGCACACCCCTACACTATTATAATTGGAGCAACATCTCATAGAGAGGAGAGACTAAAGTCTAGATGTCCAACTAAGGTTGTGCATTTAATTAAATGTTTAAATTTTGATCAATGATCAAAAAAACAATGAAACAAACAAAAACTACTATTATTAAAACAGGTTACCCCTTTTTCCCACTGACTTCAGTAATTGTGAGAATGAGGATGGATATATCCTAAGAATCGGGAATTTGATAGTATTCACATGTTAACTAATGAGCCTGAGGTTTCCCAACCTTTACAATGATATTCACAATAAAACAGTATTGACAAACAAAGAAAAATAACTTTCATGTTTTGTGCTTTAATTGAAAAACCTTGACAGAATACAAATAACCTTTTGTGCTTTGTGGATTAAAAAACCCCTGAGAAAATGAAAAGAAAAAGCAAATAAGACTAAATTAGTGTTTTAAAATGTCACTGTTTTTCATTTGCTTTTGATCATGTTTAACTTGGACTTTCATCTTTCATATTTACTGTATATAATCTTAGTATTTGATGTTACTTTAGTTAGTTACTAATAGAAGGATCTTGTAAGAGTTCAATTTTTAATAGATTTATTTTCATAAATTTTAAATGAAATGACCCAAACATTGTATTTTAGTGCCAGGTCAAAAAGTGTTTCAAATGTATTTGTAAATAAATTTACAATAAGAAAGATGATGAACAAGTTATTCTTAGTTTCTCAACCCTTCAATCCATGGTCTAATAATTTATCTCAGTTGAGGTTGCAGGAACAGAAGGTCCAAGAGATAAACCCAAACAATCCTCTCAGTCTTAGCGAGGCCAATGCTCTCCCAGTCTAGAAAGGGTATCCATCCTTCCATCGTCTATACCTGCTTGTCTGTGCAGGGTCAAGGAGAAGCTGTTGCCTATCTCCAGCGGTCATTGAGCAAAAGGTGGGGTAGACCCTGGACAGGTCACTAGTCACAGGGCACCACGGAGACACACAGGTCAAACAAGCATGAGTGCACACATTCATTCTTAAGGGCAATTTAGAGTGCCCAATTAACTTCAAATTCACATATTTGGACTGTTGCAGGAAGCCGGTGTACTTGGACAGAACCCAGACATGGTTGCGGAGAACATGCAAACTCCATTTAGAAACACACCTGGCCAGAATTCGAAACCCAGGGACATGCCTGAAAAACCTCCAAAGGGAGGCATCCAGGAAGCATCCAAATAAGATCCCCGAACTCCCTCACTTGACTGTTTTTTATGCAAATGTCACAATGCTGGTTTGTTTTGGGGTTCTGTTTATGTTTGGAGTGTACACTCACTGGCCACTTTATTAGGCACACCTAACCAACTGCTCGTTAACGCAAATTTCTAATCAGCCAAGACGATCTGCTGGAGTTCAAACCGAGCATCAGAATAGGGAAGAAAGCTGATTTAAGTGACTTTGAACATGGCATGGTTGTTGGTGCCAGACGGGCTGGTCTGAGTATTTCAGAAACTGCTGGGATTTTGTACTGGGATTTTCACGCACAACCATTTCTAGGGTTCACAGAGAGTGCTCCAAAAAAGGGAAAATATCCAGTGAGCTGCAGTTTTGTGGGCGAAAATGCCTTGTTGATGCCCGAGGTCAGAGGAGAATGCCCGCACTGGTTCGAGCTGATAGAGGCAACAGTAATTCAAATAACCCTATCGTTACAAACAAGGTTTGCAGAAGAGCAACTCTGAATGCACAACATGTCGATTCTTGAGGCAGATGGGCTACAGGAGCAGAAGACCACTCCGGGTGCCACTTCTGTCAGCTAAGAACAGGAAACTGAGGCTACAGTTCGTACAGGCTTACCAAAATTGGGCAATAGAAGATTGGAAAAATGTTGCCTGGTCTGATAAGTCTCGATTTCTGCTGCGACATTCGGATGGTAGGGTCAGAATTTGGCGTCAACAACATGAAAGCATGGATCCATCCTGCCTTGTATCAATGGTTCAGGCTGCTGCTGGTGGGGGTGTAATGGTGTGGGCATTTTCTTGGCACACTTTGGGCCCCTTAGTACCAATTGAGCATAGTTGTAATGCCACAGCCAACCTGAGTATTGTTGGTGACCATGTCTATCCCTTTTAATGACCACAGTGTACCCGTCTTCTGATGGCTACTTCCAGCAGGATAATGCACCATGTCATAAAGCTCGAATCATCTCAGACTGGTTTCTTGTACATGACAATGAGTTCAGAGTACTCAAATGGACTCCACAGTCACCAGATCTCAATCCAATAGAGCACCTTTGGGATGTGGTGAAACGGGAGATTTGCATCATGGATGTGCAGCCGAAAAATCTGCAGCAACTGCGTGATGCTATCATGTCAATATGGACCAAAATCTCAGAGGAATGTTTCCAGTACCTTGTTGAATGTATGCCACGAAGGATTAAGGCAGTTCTGAAGACAAAAGGGGGTCCAACCCGGTAAGGTGTACCTAATAAAGTGGCCAGTGAGTGTAGATTCTTCCTAATTTGAGTTTTTATTTGTGCTTTTGTGTTATTGTTTTAGGTCAGTCTGGTCATTTGTAGTTTGCTTCGCTACGTTTGTTTCTGCCTTATTATCGCTATACATTTAGAATTATCATTTCTCTTTGGAGTCTCATTCTGCTTAGTGTTTTACGTGTCCTTCCTCTGTTCCCTCTCTTTGTTTTCCTCCTGCCACTCTACTTCCTGTTCTTTTGATTTGAACTTTCCTTTCTGTTTTACAATTCATTATGACAAAAGATCATTCACTGTCAAATACACTCATGTTGGGGTTGGTTGTCCCTTTTAATTTCATTGGTGTTTTTATTGAAAAGTGAAGATTTTATGAAAGTGTGTAAACTTTTTTATTAAAACAACAAAATATAACAAAATAAGTTTTAGTTTAGGAATAAATAATCACTGTATTCCTAAAATTTAGAAAAAATGTATTAGGTATTGTAACGGAATGTATTATTCTGGTGAGTGGTGAAGTGAAGGAATGTATAGTGCTGAAACATATTGCCTTGAACAAAGTAATTAGTTTTATTTAATATGAACACTCAAAAAAGTTAACCCTATATTGTTCCTAATTCTCAAAATGCATGCACATGTATTGGGACTTTAAAATGTTTCTCCAGTGGATTTTCTGAACTATTATTTTAACTGTTTAGTCTTGTGTCAAAGTACAAAATCATTCAATCAAACTTTATTTATAAAGCGCTTTTCATACAAAGATTGCAACTCAAAAGTGTTTTGCAAATTAAAAATGACCCCACATAAACCCCATTCCCATCCCTTCCCCACAAATTTAAAAGGATGATCACATTTATACCCCCCTCCCCCCAACCCAATCCCTTTGCACACACAAACTCAAGAGCAACATTAATTAAACATGCATAGCAGTTAAACAGACTGTTAATATGGGGTGTTGCGTGGCGTAGTGGTTAGAGCGGGCACCCCATGTGTAGAGGCCTTGGTCCTCGACGTGGCTGTCCCCGGTTTGAGTCCCGTCCCACCTCTCTCCCCCTTCAAAACTCTGTCCACTATCAATAAAGGCCACTCAGGCCCAAAAACCTTTAAAAAAAACCAGACTGTTAATATTAAATTATAATTAGTTAAAAGCTAGGCTAAAACGGTGAGTCTTGAGCCTGCTCTTAGAAACATGAACATTCTCTGCGGCCCTGAGGTCCTCCGGCAGCCTGTTCCAGAGGTGAAGGCCATAATAATGGAAAGACGCCTTGCCATGAGTTTATGTCCTGACTTTATGGATGACAGGGAGACGGCTGCCAGAGGAGCGCACAGACCGCAAAGGTTCATATAGTAAAAGCAGTTCTTAAAGATAAGAAGGCCCAAGACCATAAAGACACTTAAAAACCAATAAAATAACCTTAAAATTGATCCTAAAACATAAGGGAGTCAATGCAATGACTGTAAGACGGGTGTAATGTACTCCCACCTCCTGGTCTTCGTCAGGACACGTGGATTTGGAAGACCGTGGTGGCAGCCGGCTTTACTAGCACCGATTTAGCAGATAGAAATGATTCACAATAAGTAGGGGGTGGGAGGAGGGGAGAAAAAAATGCATCTAAGTCCTGTCCCCTATTGAAGGACACAGCTTAGGTGCTAAAAAAACCCCACCTCAATACATAAAAAGCACATATTCAGAACACATAATAACACAAGGCAGGAAGGGTGGTTCTGGGAAACCCCAATTGGTAGACTGGGTTCGCGGCTTGGCGCTCTCCACTAGCCCAGTTTGCGGGAGTGGGAGCGAGAATCTTAGGGTACGCGAGCATGTTGAAATCCAGGAGCGTGCATGTCTGTAGTTGTGGCGTGAGCGTGCGTGCATGTATGTGTGCATTAATGCGAGACCATGAAACTCCTCTCAGTTCAATCCCAGAGTCTGTCGCCTGTGATGTAATATACAACCTTGGGGCTGAGTCAGGGAGCTCACATGTGGGAATGGGGGAGTGGAGTGGGATGGAGCGTCCTTTTGCACACACATTCAAGTTTTTTGTTTGGTCTTCTAAGACCATGGAGTCGAATTCCAGTGGATAAGAAATTGTTTGCCTTAGAGTCTCAGTGGTCCGAGTTCAGTCCAAAATCACAACCAAATTGTGGGTCAGATTACCTTCCAGCTGGCCGAGAACTTCTCCAAGTTATTACCCATGCAACAAAACGAGTCCAATTTTGCTCTTACAGCACAGTAGCCTTCCTGTAGCCCGGGCAGCCTGCCATTTGCTCCCTTTAAGCTTGAAGTTTACGATAAACCAAAAATCCACCTGCGATAATCAGCAGATATCCGGTTATCATGAGTCCAATTATATAAATGATTCCAACCTCCTCGATGGTCAAAAGCGAGAGACTAGATCCTCCACGATGTTCCATCAGAACGACTCAGCTCTCCCTTTTAGCCGTTCTCCGGGAAAAACATTGATTAATTGTATTAAGAGACCAGCTGACCAAAACCATATCTAGAACCATGGTTGTTCTTTCCAGAGGAGAATGCAGAGAGAGGCTCCAAAAATAGTTGACAAAACAAAAGAATGCAGAAGTAGGCAACAGTAGGGGGGGAGGAGAAAAGCGTCCATCCTTGCAGAGAGCAGGAAGTAGTAATTTTGTAAGTAATTTTAATATATTTATGTGAATTTCTTGTGCAAGTAGAGACAGTCAAAAGCTGCTGAACTATGCCAGATAAATTTTATAATCATTTCTTATAGAGAAACATAAAAGGATACGTTTTTACAAACAAAACATAAGCATTTCTGTGAAAGTAACAAGCATATTTATTGTCTGTAACTGATCATCTCACAGGACATCGATCTACATCCAAGTGTATTATTGCTCAGACTGAAAAATGAGTGTATAATGTGTACAAAATGTTCTTGAATGCTCAGTTTGAAATAATGTTTTTAAAATTATACAGCTGTGTACTCCTCCCTGATCCCTTCATGTGATGGTGGGATGCCTTGTGTTTGCGCTGTGTTTGCCCGCCTTTCAAAAGCCCGATTTAAGGCCTGACAAGCAGCTCGCCCTCCTTTTATTTGCTTGGATTCTCAGGAAGTGGGGCAATTCTCATCATGGCCTTTGGGCACAAATTCACTTCTTTGGAAAATCCCTGTTGATCACAACTTAGTAGAGAACACACAAACACCCCTATAATGTTAAAATATGACTGAAACAAGATATTGTCCCTGTCTGTGCTGCAATAAATAAGCAGAACAACCATAAATACATTTAGTGGACAAGGATTATCTGGGACATAGATCTGGAATTACACTCATAAAGCTGCAGGATGGGGGTTGGGGGTGAGTGCCATGCAGATAACATTTAGCTTATCCTCATTGTAAAATCGTAGTCTTGGCTATAGCTACGGAGCTCTACTTAATAACAGTTTAGGCTTCCTGTTTCCATGGTAACCAACAGTTGATTGCTTGCCCTAATCTTCTTTAATGTGGCTTAATGCTGTTTGTATCTAAAAAAAAAATTTATTTTTGCTTTAGTCTATTCAGCTCTCCATGATGCAGGACAGAGTAAATTATGAGTTGCTGGGTTAACAGAAAAGGAGGCCTTCTCTGCTTAACTTCTGACCTATAACTCCAAATTCTCCAAAGGGACTTTTGTTGTCCCTGTTAAAGCCTGCCTGTTTGATGGTTGTAATTGTGTTTAGTTGAAGCTTCATACTATGTCTATGGTACATTCAATGTGAAAGTTGAAGATAGTAATATGAAAGTAATATAATTATACATTTTTGGACCTCTTTGTGCTGTCCACCCACAGTCAGGTTTTCTTCCTCTGTCTCCTTGTCTGGCTTCTTGTCTGCTGAGACCTGGACACGTCTTCAGTTTTGTAGTAAATGTCTTCCTAAATTTCCACATGGAAAAAATAACGGATCAGTTTTTTGCAATTGTAAGCAGCTCAGTTTATTACTGTTAGCTTGGTGACTTGGAAGTTATATACACTTGTTGGAATAAACCAAAAATAAAATTATACTAAGCCCAAGTCATGGAATGTAATATTTCAGGTGTTTTGCAACTGAATACAAACAGAACCACCTAAAGGCCTAATTAAAATGAAATTGACCCTGTCACTCTTTGCAAGAACTTCTATGAATGCTGAGATATCAAATCAATACTCATATCTTTTAAAATACCCATGCGATCCTACAGACACCATCTAGAACTGATAAATGGAGCCATACACTTTGATCCAAATCGATGTTGTACCTTATTAGTTGTCTATGCTGTAGCAAAACTAAATATTTGTAAACAACTACATATGTATCAAAGATACACAGCTCCACCTGACAGTACACAAAGAGGTGATGTCTGAATGAAGTGAAAAAATTAATACAAAAGAAAAAGAACATTTCGGGCATCCATTGAAAAAAAAACCCTCTACTATTTACATTTGATGCTGACACAATTTATACTTTGGAATCTTGTGGGGATTTGTTAGTATACCCATTATTGTGAATGAGTGGCTTGCAAAACTATTCACAATCCTTGACCTTTTCAAGTTTTGTCGTTTTTGCAACCACAAACTGCAATGAGTTTTAGATTTACTGTATGTGATACTGTAGATCATTTTGCAGGACTAAAATGGAACGCAAATTATAGATGGCTTTCAAACAATTTACAAGTAAAAGGTATTATAGATGGTTTTCGAAATTTTTACAGATAAAAAGTTTGCCTTACATTTGTGTTACGGCCACATGTTTTTACGAGATCGCAAGGCCCCTGTAAAAACAGGTAGTCGTGACAATTTGTATTTAGTCCCTCCAAGTCCATATATGGTAAAACCAACATTGTCTCCATTCTAACTCTTAAGGCAAGGCAATTTTATTTGTATAGCACACTTTCAACAACAAGGTAATTCAAGGTGCTTTACATGATTAAGGGGTCAAATAAAAATAGCTGTAAAAACAGACAAAGCATATAAAGTAAAAACAGCAATAAAGCAAGAAGCACACACAAAACATATGATACATGAAAACATTACTCAAAGGCAGCTCTAAACAGATGTTTTTAGTTGTGATTTAAAAGGTGCGTCTCTGCCAGCTTTCCACATCTACAGACTGAAATATTTTCCTACTTTTCTTTGTAAACTGGCAAAAGCTTAGTACCATTGAATGGAGAGCATCTTAAAACACCAACTTTTAAGTGTTGCCACACGTTCTCAATTTGGGCCTGATGATCAATTTGATCTAAAACTTTCTACTCAAGCTTTAACTTTATGTTTTGGGTCCTGCTGGAGGATGAACCTTTTTTCCCAACTGGAATTTTTTTGATGATTTCTTCCTGGATTGTCGTCAGCCCAATCAATCTTTCTATTACCTCTGAACTACCTCCCTGTCCCTGCTGACAAAATAATCTTCACATCATAAGGCTACCACCCCCATGTTTCATTGGTGGGGGATGTGCAGAGTTAAATGCATTGTTAGTTTTTCACCACAAACAGCAATATTCACATGCAGGACTCAAAGCTCAGTTTTCCTGTGACCAGACCACCTTCTTCCAAATGTCCTACACACCTTGTAACAGACTGCAATTTGGACTGTTAGTTATGGTGGATAACCTTGTCTAGGTAGGCTTGCAGTTGTGCCATACTCAAGTTTTAGATTATGCACTGAACAGTGGTTGGTATGGTGTTCTATATCCTAAACTTACTCTAAATCTATTCAGAACTTTAATTCTGAGATGTCTGGTTGGTTTATTAGTCTTCATATTCCTGTTTGTTCTCTAATGTTTTCTAATATATCTTCAAAGACCTGCTGTATATATTATAAGATTACATTACACAAGGGTAATTTGCTAATCATGTGATTTCTCAAATATAATTGGTGGGAATTGCTTTTTTTGGGGGCATCAGAGTAAAAGGGTCTGCATACAAATGCATGAAATACTGAGGTATTTGTTTGAAAACCATTCACCCCTTTCCTTCTACTTTCAGATATGCAATACTTTGTGTTGGGCTATGACATAAAAATCCACTGTAAAATACATGCACTTTTTTTATGACATGATAAAATAAGAAGAAGTTAATAGAGTATGAGTACTTGTTTATGGCACTGTACCTCAGGTTGATTAAACCAAATAATGATGTGGCCAGGACAAATGTTTAATCTTACTATCCAACAGGTTTAGGTGCCACATAACAACAGAGGCTCATATAAAGTAAATGTAACTTAAGATACCGATAGGTTGCATTTGCACAGTAAAGAAAGGTGAATTCAAAATGTAAAGCTGCAAGGGATCACAACATTCAACTCAGGAAATAGCCTTATCATATTATTAAACCAGATCCAAGCATCTCAGCGGAGGAACAAATATTAAGGAATTTAGAGCCTGCATGAAATAAACGTGTTATACATTAATATTTAGGTACTTACATGTACAAAGACAGAGAGTGTCTGCACAAGAGTAACCAGATGGATGTTTTTCCCTCCTTATCACATGCACACAAACACACCCACGTGCGCATTCAGTAGACACAACCCGTCCTCTGAACAGTGCAGATGTGAGGCTGGCAGAAGTGGAAGCCCAGCTGGCAGTGTGCGCATCTCAATGGCAAACTGGGGTTCTGTTGAAATTATAGATGTGGCAACAGATGTTTGGCAGCGATGTTATGGTTGCGAGCCACAGTCTGCATGTTTAACTTGTGCATGTATGCACATTTTCAGTGTGTACTGGCATTTGTTTGTGTGTTTCTCAGCCGTTTTACTTGTGTTGCTCTTCGAGTGTATGAGTGTGCAATTTTGTGTTCTACTCTCTTTATAGCTTAGAGATAGGGGCTGCATGTGTTTATGCATGCAGGGTCCATGGAGATGAATTAAAAGAGATTTGGACTTTATGTGAGTGGTTGAACACATGCTGCAGCCTGTGGTTTTCTTTGCAATATTGATAGTGCATTGTAACAGGAGGCAAGCAAAGCCTGTGGCAGAATAAAACAAAGGGGAAATAAAATGAAGATAAAAAGAAGAAGGAGATTGAGGCAGGGAGGAAAGAAAGCTGGAGAGTTTGACAGAAGAATTGAAGAGGATGAATATGGAAAGAGTAAAGTGTCACAAGGGAGTGGAAAGAATTAGATAGACAGGTTATATAATTTTATTGTATTTTCTTTCGGAAAAAAACAGTAAAAGCCTTTGAAAAAGAATCAATTTGAATGTGGATAAGAGAGACTGAACTAGAGAGGCTGAACTATGTCAGGCATGCAAAAAGGCAGTCAAGAAATGTCAGGCAAGATTAGATACAAAGCGAATAAAAAACTTGAGAGCCTAAAACAGAAAAAAGGAGGACATTATAAACTACTGTTGTTTGTTTTCCATATTTTCTTGTAATTAATAAAGCCTGAACAATAATTGTGCCCTCACACCCCACACTGACCTTTTCGCCTAATAATCAAATAATAGCTTTTTTTTTTCCTCGGTCCTGTCACTCATTTCACTGCAGACATTGACAGCAGTGACACACACTGTAAAGCATTGAACAAGACAATGAAGAAAAAATCCCCTACATAAAAGAAGAGAAGGCAAGGAAAGAGAATGCTAGACACTTAATGGGCAGAAGAGGTTAGAACAGAGAAAGAAATCAGGGAAGGGGTGGGTATAAAAATGGAGCTATCAGAAATATGAAGAAAGACACAGATGGTGAAGCTGAGAGCTAGTGCTGCTAGAGTTTATACAAGGTTTGAAAAAAAAAATAGGGCTGAAGAGAAAGTTGAAAGGGAGAAAAATTAGAGATGATTTTAGAACAAGTGAGAATGTGAGATGTAAGGGAGAGAAGCTAAAGGGGATAGACACTATTGCCATAATTAAAGCTGAGGATGAGGTCACTGGAGGGGACATGGTGCAACTTTAAAGCCCAGAGATTTGGCCAGAGTCCCATCGGCCCTTTAACTCTGCATTAAGCTGATTACTGCCACATTTACCCAAATATCGCCACCCACCTACGCTTCTCGCTTAATAACGCTTTAACTAAACCATTCTTTGGGAGTGGTGGGGTCTTTAGAGGAATATAGAAACACAGAGGTAGAGATCAAATGTCATAGCATAAAATCCATCTCATTTGAATGTCTTATCACACAGTGAAAGCCCGTGTGTAAGCTGTAAATTTCCTTTTAATATATGTAATATTTCTGCTTTTTATCACACATTTGTGGTTTATTTATTTATTTGTGCAAAGTGCTACA
Source organism: Valencia hispanica (assembly GCA_963556495.2). NCBI lineage: Eukaryota > Metazoa > Chordata > Actinopteri > Cyprinodontiformes > Valenciidae > Valencia > Valencia hispanica. Next base: position 29,102,226 of record OY747703.1, read on the forward strand.
AGTGGATCACTTAAATTACACTGTGTGTGCAAGCATGCATAATTTTCCTGAAATGAATGGTTGACTTGGTAAAGCACTCTGTTAAAAGGGTTAGGTGCATTAGGGTTTAATACCAATAATTGCAGCTTTCGGTGAATGAGTCATTGTTTTAATGCAGCTGTGGTTAACGTCACAATAATCAAAATGATTCTCTGCATGCTTGTTTAAAGCAACACAATGCAGATGGATAAAACGAGAGGGACAAAAAACACGTACAACGTAGAAGGCTCACTGTCTTTATCATACATTTATAACCTGTGGCCAAACTGGCCACTTTTGACCCCAAAAATCTTCACTATTCACAACATTTAGAACAATTATGTCATGTCTGTGAAAGCTACACAAAAGAATCAAATAGTGTCCTCAGAAGAGACACTTTAGTTGACTATTTTTGTTTTGTAGCAAATATACAAGATTACATTTGTTAATAAACGTTATGCATTCTTTTGCTGCAATTACATCTGAATGCCTTCCTTGGCATGCTGGCCAGCTGACAGTCATGACTGGGCCCAGCAGGACTATATAATCTAAAATACATTCAAAATCCCCCCCCACACACAAATGACATTCTACAACTTGTAGACAATTAGCTAATGTTTACCTTTTCAAGAAATTAAATTGTATTCTTCTTCATCTTTCTCCCTTCATGTTTTCTTTTACTTCCCTCTTCCCTTCTCTTCCCACCTATCTGCTCCATACTTTGGAGTTTTTAGTTTTCCTGTCTAGAACAATTTCTTGATGATATTCCTACCGCTGAAAGCTAACAGTGACACTAATCTAAAATTATTAATAATAATTACATTTTTATTGTACATTGTTATTTGTAATAATTTGAATTAAATCCGAAATATATATTGTAAATATTTTTTCAATGTATTTTTAAGGTCTATTACGCAATGCAGTAATATTTTAATACTTTTTTGGTCCGGTACTAAAGTACAACATTACATATTTGCTTAGTGCAGACTGGTTAACCTGCAGAGAAACTCAGCTGCAGACCACCTTATAAATCAAAATCACTGAGAGGGGCTAACATCACTATAGAAAAAGTAGTCTCAGCCATGCTGAGAGATTTTGAATTGAAAGACAGAGATAAAATAAAGTCATGATGTCCTCAGCACATGTCAGTGAAGTAAAAATATTTATGAAATTATTGCTAATTTAGGGAAACAATTTTTTACATATTAATTTAAGTTTATTTATCTCAAGACACTTTACAAGTCATTTCAATTAAGTCCTACATACATTCCAATCAGTTTAAAGGTTTCATTTGTTATATGTTTTAAAAAATATACTTTTATATGTATAAATATCAATTTAGGGACTTTTTTGTTTCTTGAATTGACTCTACATTAAGCATCTTTGGCTTTCTATGCTTCAGTATAGAAAGCAGTCCAAAGAGTTTGTATCCAAGCTTCTGCTTGTGTGACATATTTACAGTTATGCTCCAAATATCATGGGCTGAACCTTCCTGTAGTAGTTAAGGTTATACAGCAGTACCTTCATTTCATTCACAGCCGCTCACATCCAGCCACAGTGCTGATGTGAAAGTGCAGCGGTGAGTAACGCTTGGTAGTAATTGTAATGTCAATCTTGGGCAAGTTGGAAAACAATGCCGGTATTAACATTTACTAGTCTCCAAACATAACCTATCGGACCTGTTGTATGTATAGCTTCCACTAGAAAAGATTCACAACATGTCACTGACAGAAACTGCTCAGTTTGTTAGCGCCATTAAAGCAGAGGACTCAGAGATGAGAGACGTCCAGGTGCAAGGCAGTACCTGCAGCTTGAGGCATGTTCCTCAGATGACAAACATTGCTCTCTTTCTTTATATCAAAGTGATGGAGTGGCTTCTTAAATCAGAGCAGAAGGTCAGATTGAAGCTGCATATTTTCCGCTCACTGCCTGTAGCATTTAATACTTTACTAGAGCAGCTTAATGAAACTGAAGTCAGAAGTTGTGTCGGTAGCCAAACCTATTTTGTGTTTTGAACCGGGCTGGGAGGGTTATTCCTCAGTACTGCAACGACAGTTAGGAAGGAAAAATAAGGGGGGCCCCTCATTGGCCGGTCCCTTGTCGGCTCCCTGCTGGGGGTTGGGGCACATCTGGGCCCCGGCCCGCCCTGGTGCGGCTGGTTGCCGGCGGGGCCCTTGGGCTCGTCACTGCTGCCCCCCGGGCCCCTCCATAGTAGCCGCTGGACGTTCCCCTGGGGTTTTCCTTTGCTCCTCTCTTGGGGGATGCAGTCGGGGGGGTCTGGGGGTCTTTTGGACGTCTTGGCTCCGATCGCCTTCATGTCTGCATCGATTCCTGGGAGATGGATTGATGCCTGCTCACACCAGCTATTGAACACTCTTATGGAGAAACCTTATATGAACCAGCATGCTCACACACACACGTAGATGTGGGGTCTTTGGTGTTTACAGATATATTCTTGGGCTGAGGTTATCATTACTAGATCTTGATTAATCGGTACCATGAGTTTTTCTGTGACATTGTTGTTGTATTTTTATATCCATTTTTGTGTGATGTGGTTGTGTAGTTCCTAGTTCACGATGTTTGGTTTGTTTTGTCGATGTTCCTTTTTCATTTTGTTTTTTTCCCTCTCTCTGCCGTCCTATGGGTATGGAGGCAGACTTCAATGTTTTCCTGTGTTTTCTTTGTTCCCTTTCCTCTCTTGTATTTTCAACTCACCCTCTCTCTTGACTTTTTGTTTCCTTCCTCTCTTCCTCATCTTCTTTCTTTCTTCCCCTTAATTTTCCGTCTCCGTGTCCATAACATCAGGAAATAAAACACCCAGCAATTCATATTAAAGATTTTTCACACATATATCAAGTGGAGTACTATACTATGAAGAATCCTTCTTTGCATTATCATCTCCAGATGTTCCACGGTTGTCCCAAGAACAGAACCAGCCTTCTTTATCAGGTTGTTTAGCCTTTTTAAATCCCTGGCTCTGATGCTGCTACCCCAACAGATGACGGCTGAAGAGATTACACTCTCCACAACAGACTTGTAAAATATTTGCAGCATCTTGCTGCAAACCTTGAAGGACCTAAGCTTCCTCAAGAAGTACAGTCTGCTCTGTCCCTTCTTGTAGACGGCTTCACTGTTGCGCCTCCAGTCCAGTCTGTTGTCAAGGTGAACTCCGAGGTATTTATACTCCTCAACCACCTCCACTTCTTCTCCCATGATGGAAACAGTGTTTGACTTATCCCTGTTTCTTCTGAAATCTACAATCATCTCTTTTGTTTTGTTCACATTCAAGGTGAGACGATTGTTTCCACACCATGTCACAAAGCGGTCCACCAGCTCTCTGTATTCAGCTTCTTCTCCATCTCTGATACACCCGACAATTGCAGAGTCATCTGAGTATTTCTGCAGATGACAGGTCTCTGATTTGTACTGGAAGTCTGAGGTGTACAGAGTGAAAAGGAATGGTGAGAATGGTGAGACTAGTACCCCCCCCCCTCCCCCTCCCCTCCCTCCAGCCCTACCGCAGCAGTTGTGCACGCGCATCACCTGTGGTGACACAGCGAGTCAAAGAAGTAAGCAGCAAGCGCTATTGAGCACCACCCAATTGTGTTTTTGCTATGGACATTTCGGAGGTGAGCAACTTCTGCATGACTGATGCTCTCTCACAATATGGCTACTGTAAACGGGAAGAAACTGAGCGGTCTTTGTGTGCAGTCCCATGTTCACATGTTTGCGCGATCCGCATGCAAGTTAATTGAAAGCCGACAATGCAGAAACTCAAATTCTATTGGCTAAAAAAATTGGGTGCTCAGTTTGAAATGGATAGGGGTCTACGGGAGGAAGGTGGGATTAAGAAGTGTTGTGGAACACTAGCCTGTTATCATAGTATTGAACCCTACTATCATTTTAAAGATTTATAAAACTTTGATACATATTCTCCGGACTGCAGCTTTAAGCCTAAATTTGTCTTCACAAACATGCCTTTATCGAAAAACGTATTCTTGCCCATAATTTGATAATTGAAAGGTCCAGTTCTGTCTCCCCCTCCTCCAATATGAGCCGGGGACAACTGATCTGGTGCTTCCCTCCTTTTGCCGGCAGTTCTGGGATATGTCTACCAACTTTGCACATCATGAACTGCTTTTGTTGCCCGTTTGTGTGTGCAAAATAGCTCAGTCAAAATTGATGGGAAGCATTTATGAGCATCAATTTTCAGGTTTTGGCCCAGATTGTAATTATGGTTTGATCTAAGGCACCTTCCATAGCAGCATTAGATTTATGTTTAGTGTTGAGCTGCCAGAAAATGATAATCCTTTTTTTAGCTGCAGCCAACAGGTCGTCTTCTATGGATGCCCTGTATTTACCTCCATGTATTTTCCCATCACCTATATTGAAGAAAAAAACATCTCCACAATATGACACTGCCACCAAGTTTCAAAGTGTGCATGTTGTGTTTTATTTATTTTTTGGTTTTGTGGACACAGGGGCCTTTATTAACAGTGGACAAGTTACAGAAAGGGGAGAGACACTCTGCAAATGTCCTCGTGCCGGAGTTGAACCCGGGACAGCCACATTGAGGGCTAAGGCCTCTGAACATGGGGCGCCCGTCTTAAGCCACTGCGCCATGCGACGCCCCAATGCATGTTGTGTTTAAGGTGAAGTCAAATATTTAATAATGAATTTGTTTTTGTTGTTTACAAAATTCTATAACTGATTATACTTGGGCTAGCCCCAGTAATGGCACACCTCTCATTTGCATTTGAAAAAGTGAATGAGAAAAGGAGTGACAGAGTGAATAAATGGTATTTGCATTTAAAAACACACATCGGTGCAGCTATGTCTGTGACGGAGGCCTTGTGTTGGTGGCATCCTTCCAGTAAACCTACGTATCTGTTGTTCACACTCGACTGAACCTGTAATACCTCCTTTGTAACAAGCAAGCTCCAGGCCCTCTTTCTGTCACTCTTCTCTCTGTAATTCACTCCCTCTTTGCAGCCACAGGATTAACATTGCAGGATGGAAGCATTTCAGCAAAATCTCCTGTACCCTGCAGCGTTTGTGCTGCTTGGACTGCATTGGATCGAAGCTCTCCACTTAGAAACAAGTCATAACACAAAGTGGAGTGTGAGAAACAGGTCTGAATTTCTCGGTCATGAGACACTAGTAAAATGCATTTTGGACAGATACGTTTTTCCAGCTTTCCCAGCATGTGTGAAATGTTCATTAAACTCTCCCTTGACACAGCTGAAAATACAGACATTCATAATTGCAAATTTGTCATTCTAGTTTTAAAAAGTGCTTATGTGAATAAGTACGGTAAATATTTATTTACTCTACATATATTGATAGTTACTGGATGGTTTTTACAAGTTGTGATCCAATATTAATGGTGCTTTCATGTATTTCTTATTCCGCAGTCTCCTCATTAACATGCAGTTACAAGCCATGTTTAAGTACACTTTTTGTCTATGTTGCCTTCCCTCATCTCTTCCTGATCCTTTGATATCTTTGCTTGCTTCAAAGAAGTAGGGCATAGAGTTACCTGATGCTAATAGTCCACATGAAAGAGAATTCATATGGGGTGTGCACATGGGGGACTGCTGACGCCACTCTGGGTGCCCCAACCCCAACACAGTTTATTCCCATGCTCCTAGTTAGTCGTGACTTCTAGAAGACCTTCAGATATGCAGCAGATATTCAGGCAATGATAGCACCCTTCCATGGGATGGGTTGAAGTTTTGGTTGCTGCGTTTTTTTGCCAATTAATCATTTCCACATATATTGTTGTTGTTATCAAACTTCTCCTCAATGCACTATTCCTATCTGTACTTTGCTATATGGATTCCCTTTTTTTAATTCTTTCCTGGCCCTCGTATAAGCTATATGGTCACATGACCTGTAGGTGGCATTTCGAGCTATGAGCAGGGACCGGATTGTACTCTCCAGCCAAGGTTTCTGAGTTAGGAAAACATTGATGGTCTTGGAAGACCAGACCTCTACATCTGCACAAGCCTGTCAATAGAAAAAGGTATTTTGAATGAACACTATCAATTATGTCCACCATTTTATTTTGAAAATGTTTAAAATTGCACAAGATTCTATTGTCTTTTAGGACACAATGGTTTGTTTTTATGCATTAAATGTTATTTCTTTTGGTCATGAAGAGAGAGGTAACTAGTCCAGGATCTATCCCACCTCTTGCCCAATGGCTGATGCAGATAGGCAAAACCACCAACCTACTCACCCCTCACAACTTAGTTCAGACTAAGTATCTTTAAATAGATGGCTGGATATGGTGGACTGCTTAGGTGAAATTATACCAAATTAATGCAAGTAATCCAACTTTGGTTACCTGTACGGTTTGTCTCGGAAGGACTTGTGACATGTGTAGTTATATGTGGCCAACTGACTGGTGAAAGTACAACCTGTACAATAGCATGAAAAAGAAGGCATTCAATACAAGTAAAGAATTGTAAAACTTGTGCAGACATCCTTCACTCTGAGATAGGCTGAACAGATCATGACCAGAGCAACATACGTTTTCAAGGCTTGTGTAATTGCTTTTAACTGCTTCTCTTGGAAATGCATGTTTCTTTTTCAAAGTCACAAATCACAAAAAATGACTGAGATAGAGTGAAAGATTTTGATTTCAGATCACTTGTAACGCATCTAACTATTCTGACTGATGCTTGAGTCAGGGCACTCTGGGTCATTTCTTGCCAGGAATATCAATGGTAAATCAGTTCTCAAACCTTCAATGTGAAGGGAAAAGAAAAACTCTGTCCAAAGCAATAAAAAGTTCATTGTGTTCTCAGAATTTTCTTTTGCACAGTTGAGGTTCTGAGATTTGATTTGATTCTTTAAAGTGTTGCGGCTAGCTGCCTAAACCTTTTTATTTGACTCTTATCATTTGGAACATTTTCTCATTCAAAAACAGGGCTTTGATTAAAAACAAAGTACTGCTTATCTCAAAAGGGCTGGGTTTCTTCCCCATATTCTAAAAACGGTTCACAGCAAATTATGGTAAATAAATGTACAAACGCATCTCCTTGGTCATCCATTCAGGTCAGCTTTCCTCAAAAACATTGCCCTAAAATGTGCCCAACAGCACAGTGTTGTCTTACATGTGGGCACAACAAATAATGCAGATCTCTGTTTGCATTCAGTTTTTGTGTTCCCTTTCACTCTCTTTGCTTTAACATGAATCAGCTGCAGATGGAGAAACTAATAATTTCTGACAACTACTTATAGATGGCTTATCTCTAAGTACAGAGGACCTCATGCAGGCAGCATCAAGTAATAACAGCTTTTTCATGTTGCAAATTATTTCATGAACATAATAACCAGAGGCAGTTTGGTGAAAAGAGTATTTCATTTATAATTAAACAACATGCTGCCAGTCATGCTGCTGCCAATTCACAACAGATGTCATCTCAAGGCACTTAACAAGAAGTAATTTCAATACATTTATACAAACATTCCAATCAGTTAAAAAGTTTCCTATTTAAGGAATCCCAGCAGATTGCGTCAGTCATTGGCGTGAGGTTGGGCCCCGTTGATGCAGACTTTCCAACCACAGCAATCCTTCAGCAATCCCTCATACTGAGCAAGCATGTAGCAACGGTGGAGAGGAAAAACTCCCCTTTAACAGGAAGAAACCTCCAACAGAACCTGGCTCAGTAGGAGAGGCCATCTGCCACGACCGTCTGGGGGTTTGAGAAGACATATCAGATCTTCTGTTCCTTCTGTGTTTCTGCTCTAAGAGAACTTTCTATGTTACAGAAAGTAAAAAGTTAATAACAGGACACAGTGGATGTTCAGTTACTGGGGGGATCATCCCAGTCGATGCCCCCCGTCCAACAGGGCATTGCAGCCAAGCAGGATACCAGACCAGGTATATCTTCTATGGAGAGAAAAACACTGAGAGAAAACAAAGTTAACAGTCGAAATAACAGAATGTACTGTAATACAACTGGAGAGTAGTAGGAGAAAAGGAAGTAGCAGAGTGAAGAAAATTGGTAAGTCTGTCCTCCAGCAGTCTAAGCCTATAGCAGCATAACTACAGAGATAGCTCAGGATGACCTTAGCCACTCTAACTATAAGCTTTATCAAAAAGGAAAGTTTTAAGCCTGGCCTTAAAAGTAAACAGAGTGTCTGCCTCACGGACTAAAGCTGGGAGCTGGTTCCACAGGAGAGGAGCCTGATAACTAAAAGATCTGCCTCCCATTCTACTTTTAGAAATCCTAGGAATTACAAGTTGATATTTTAACTACTTTTAGCTGTTTTGTGTGAGGCTCCAACCTCTGGACAATCCAATAGCAAAATTATTTTTCTAGGTATTCTTTGGGGGAAATTTGACAACACACTACTTGTTTTCATCCTGGTGCCTTACCTACCCTTCTAACTCTACTCTTGGAAATCTTAGAAAATGAGTGCTCCCTTATTTTCATTGTTTGAATGACAAGTTCATGTTATCATTCTATTTCTCATCTACGGAGGCAATTTATTTGGTGTCATAAGATTGCATCCCAATTTCAGTTCATTCTATTGTTAATCTTGTGACATGTAGTCTCCTGAACAAGAGCTGCAGAGGAGATCTCGTAATGGAATTTATATCAAGCCATGTTCCGAATCTAATTCTGAATATCAGGAGGATCAGATTGAGATAATGGCAGGCAGTGATTTCTGCCTATGCTGTTAAGCATAATTTGTTCCCCTTTGTTAAAATACCTGCTTCTAGAGGCCCAGTTGCTCATGTCTGCCATTACATTACATCTAGTTGCATCATGCTGTGAACCCCTTTGAAGTTCCAGTGGCACTTCTTACCCCCTTATTCAGCTTCAACTCCTTTGACCTAAATCTGAAGATAATCATGCTAAAAAGCAAGAATCAGAATCACATGATCCTATTTAAATTGACGGGTTTCAATATTAGACTCAAAAAAAGGGGTCAATGTCACTCACACTTAAGCTCCTGTTTCTGTGTTTGACATGACAGTTTGAAAAGAGTTGCTCCACGGTCATGTTCTCGAAAGGCTGGTTTCAGATCAGAGACCTTTCCCTCCCCTTATCTCACACTAAAATCAGATTCCAGGGGGACCTTCAATATTTCACAACCCCCACCCCCCTCCACGCACACACACCTATATATTCCAAGTCTCAACCAAAGTTCGTAGAACTTAGACTGCAGATATTTGTATTTAATCAGGCAGAAATTTTCTGTATGCTCATCAAGGGCCATAATCGCCAACAGGAGCCAGCGAGATAAAGTAAAAAGCACCGCAATAAATAATTATCTGTCTTTGTCTTGCTTTCAATATTTCTCACTTCTCATTCCAATCTTCATTTCACCCTCACAGTCAATTTATACTCAATTTGTGGAGACTGAGGGGCCTTTGCACATTGTTGCAAATTCAGTCATTTGTTAAACCTGATGCACACTAACTAAACAGAAAGTACTGCTTTGAATTTGCCAAAATGTGAAAGCCTACAGATGTGCCCCTTAAATTTCAAATGAGGTAGTGATTCAGAAGTGGTAAAAGAAAATATTGCAAGGACTGCTAGGCCGATGTTGATAAGACCCTTCAGAATTTGCTCTGAACTCTTAACCCAACATTGAATACATCAAAGTGACAGTCATGCAAACTCAATCTTTTACTCTTTCAACTCAGTTTTCTTCAGGTTCACAGTGTTCTTTAAATCCTTTGATGGAGATTATAAACACCTACATCAAAGCCATCAAAAGGAATATATGTACTTAAAAGAATACAAATGAAGGAACAATGGGCAATCATGACACACCACAATAAGATGTAGACCATTTTGAACTTGTCATAATAAATGCTAAAACATGAAGAACACTTTAATGGTGATTGTAAAATGGTTTAACTATCATGTTAATATTTCAATTAAGCTTAACTTGCAAATAGGCAACACTCTGACTCATAAAGAAAATGGACACAAGGGAAAACTATTACACTTACCCACTCAGATGGGGGCTTGTGAAGATTCTTACAATTACCGGATGCCCTGGGCAACTTGATACTATAAGAATCTAGCCCATCTCCTGAGGTTTGGCCCCAGAACCTAAGCTGTGTGTGGCAGTTTGTACAATTATATCTAGTTAGTAATGTTCAACTTCACAAACCAATTCAGGCTTGAGTATGTTTTATTACCTCCACAGAGGAGGTTATGTTATTGTCAGGGTTTGTCTGTCTGTCTGTTAGTTAGTCAGCAACATAGCTCAAATAGTTATAGACAGATTTTTATGAAATTTTCAGGAAAGTCCGCAGTGGGACCAGGAACAAGGAATTTTGTGGGTGGTCCAGATCAGCATCTTGCTGTGTAAACCAGGCCTTATCCTAACTCCTGCCAAGCCTAAGGAGGCGAAGCTTGACCACAAGGTACTCACAAGCAAACCCTCCTCCAGGGGTCCAGGACGGTGCATTTATCCATTTATTTCATCCAAGGTATGCCAATAAATGTGGTCTTCCTTAATCAAACTCTCTGAATTGCTCTTGATCTGACCCCTCACCTGCAGTTCATTTTGAAATCACCCATCACAGAATTTAAGCAGGTCAATGTCACTTGCGTTCTGAGCTGATTATTTTGCACCAAATCCATAAAAGTTATTTCTGACTCAGTTCATTGACAGAGTTGGTCTGTCAAATATTTGTTGTTAATAAATCAGGTTATAAAAGCTGTGTTTAAATCCTATTTTTCAGCCTGTGGTGCTGATTCTAAACCATTCTGAAGCACTTTTGGTTAAAACAGTGTTAATAAACAAAACTGTTAATTTTAGGACCTCTAATTACAGTAAAAAGAAACATATGTTATGTGGTTAAATTGTCTTCATGGAGTAAATGTTTTCATAAAAGAAAAGAAAACTCATGGAGGTTCAAACAGTGAATTACAGAGACATTCATAACAACGTAATGATGTGTCTTCGGGCATGCCTTTTGGGTGGTGGAAAAGCAAACTGGTTCTACAGAACCACATACAAGAACAAGCTCTGGCACAGGCCCTGGTTAGGAACTAGAATATCTCTGGTCGAAAAGCCCTAATGGAGCAATTGTCAGTGACAAGACACCCAATGTCAAAACTAAAAATCTTGTTGAGCTATATTTTTTTGAAACCGATCACCTCTTACCGATGTGTAGCCTTTTAAATTCTGACATATTCTATGTAGCACTTAACGTTAACCCTGCTGGTTTCCACTCTGCACCTCCAAGGCTGGATCAGTTATGTGAGCTCACATGTGCAGAGGACTTGGCCTGCCTCACTTAGTCAAATATGAAGAGCCAGAGCCAAGTTAAAGAGGGGCTCATCAATATTTGTGAAAGATCCACCTAAATAATTTTTCTATTAGTGTTGCTGGTCTATAAATGACAACTGAATGCAATAAGTGTTATTTGTTTCTTTTGAGGCATGCAGATCATTTTGTGACTGAATCTGTTAGAATAAACTAGAGTCTTTAACTTTCTATTTTTTCATAATGATAAGCAGATATTCTCACATCAAGAGTGAGACATTGGCCCCATGACTAGGACACCTCACACTCCAATTCATGACATGTCTTTCCATGTGATTTAACAAAGGTAATGAAAAAAAACAATTCAATGTATATAGGCTGCACCTTGCATGCTAGTAACATTCCAAAATACTCCATCTCACTGAACAAATTAGAGAGGGAGGAAGAGAGAAAGCAAGAGAGACATTGGTGTTGTTAAATGCCCATTTCATTATTGATAAGCATTAGAGGCAGAAGCAAGTCACCCTGTATGATTGACAGCTGACTCGCTGCCCCTGATTTTCCACCCGAGAGAAAGTGAGGTGACTCAACTCATGAAGTATACAATGGTCCAATTTTGCTTCAAATGAAGTGCTAGGTTCAAAAATACAAAATGTAAATACTTATCAGAGCAAGGGAATGCAAGCTGATTTAAAGGGTGGGAGTTGCTCAGAAGATATTTGAATAAAAGTACATAAGTTTCGGTATAACCAATCCAAGATCATACAAACAATTACATCTCTTCCTGCTCTCCGCGAGGATGGACGCTTTTCTCTTTCCCTCCCTACTGTTGTCTACTTCTGCATTCTTTTGTCTTGTCAACTATTTTTGGAGCCTCTCTTTGCATTCTCCTCCGGAAAGAACAACTATGGTTCTGGATCTGGTTCTGGTCAGCTGGTCTCTTGATACAATTAATGAATTTTTTTCCCGGAGAACGGCTAAAAGGGAGAGCCGAGTTGTTCCGATGGAACATCGTGGAGGATCTTGTGTCTCTCACTTTTGGCCATCGAAGACGTTGGAAACATTTATATAATTGGATTCATGATAACCGGATATCTGCTGATTATCGCAGGTGGATTTTCTGAGGTATCGTAAACTTCAAGCTTAAAGGCAGCAATTGGCAGGCTGCCTGGGCTACAGGAAGGTTGCTGTGCTGTCAGCACTCAGACTATTTGTGATGTGCGAGCAAAATTGGACTCGTTTCACTGCTTGGGTAATAACTTGGAGAAGTTCTCAGCCGGCTGGAAGATAATCTGACCCACGATTTGGCCATTTGGACTGAACTCGGACCACTGACAGACTCTAAGGCAAGAGAAAAAGTGATCTTCGCCTGGCTCTAAAACAACAACTTCTTATCTACTGGAATTCGACTCCCTGGTCTTGGTAGACCAAACAAAAACTCCCTTGGATGTGTGTGCAAAAGGACGCTCCATCCCACCCCACTCCCCCATCCCCCACATGAGCCTGTGAGCTCCCTGACTCAGCCCCAAGGTTGTATATTACATCACAGGCGACAGACTCTGGGATTGAACTGAGAGGAGTTTCATTGTCTCACATTAATGCACACATACATGCACGCACGCTCACGCCACAGCTACAGACATGCACGCAGTCCTGGATTTCAACATGCTCGCGGTACCCTAAGACTCCTGCCCACTCTTTGGACAGCGAAATGATGGGCGCGTGCTTTGGATGGCCGCGACCGGTTTCTCTGTACGGAGGGTTCCCGAACCTCCCCCCCGTCCCATTTGTGTTCTCATATGTTATGACCGATACATGTGCTTATATGTTTTTGCAGTGGTTTTTTCAGCACCTCGGCTTGGCTCCCTGTAGGGGGCTGGGCTGAGTTGCCTTTTTTTTTCCCCTGTTCACCCCCCCTCCTATTGTGAATCATTTCTATCTGCTAAAAGGGGCGCTGGTAAAGCCGGCTGCTACCGCGGTCTTCCAAATCCTGTAATGTGTTAATGTTTGTAATTGTTTGTATGATCTTGGATTGGTTGTACCGAAACTTAATTTCCCCACGGGGATTATTAAAGTATCTCTTATCTTATCTTATCTTATCTTATCTTATCTTATCTTATCTTATCTTATCTTATCTTATAAATCAAATTTAATAAAATAGGAAGAAGCAATTAGTTATAAACCAAATCATAGCATTTAACAATGAAGTAATGTTTATTATATTCATATGTAAGAGATATGAATAGTGGCAGTGTGTTCTATTAAACAAGCATGTTTTAATCTTTGGAAAAGGAGTAAACATGCAGGTAAAAACTTAAGTTTTCCTGTACTGATAAACACTGCACATCCAAGTCCTTGTCTCACCATAGTCAAAGGATTGTGTCATTCCAATAATAATATTTTCACAGAAACTTTAAAAGGTTTATTTTTCTTTTGAGGCTTGTCCGTTCATCTGGATTCATCATGCATTGCAAAAAAAGGTGGTATCATATTTTCTGTAATAAAAGCCTGTGTACAAACAGAGTCAGCGTCTAATGCCCAGTGCAAACAAATAAAGACCAGACACTAATAAAAGCTGGAAAAAAAGAACGCTCTTCTGATAAAAAATCTTGGATGCTGCTCAGGCCTGGTGTTTTTTTAGCTATGAAGAAAAAAAAAGGCCGCATGATAAGATTAAGAATGTCTGTTGGTAATGGCAAGTTAGCTATGCTTTGGCTTGAGAATAGTATCTGATGCATATTTCTTCCAAAGTACTTGTATATTAAAATATATATATATACATACATATATATATATATATATACATATATATATATATATATATATACATATACATACATGTATATATATACATACATGTATATATATACATACATGTATATATATACATACATATATATATATATATATATATATATATATATATATATATATATATATATATATGTATATATATATGTATATGTATATATATATATACATATATATATACATATACATATATATATACATATATATATACATATATATACATATACATATATATATACATATATATACATATATATATACATACACATATATATATACATACATGTATATATATACAGATATATACATATATATATATATATATACATACATGTACATATCTATCTATCTATCTATCTATCTATCTATATATATATATATATATAAATCAAATCTAATTCTATTTTTTACACCCTTTGGATCTCGATCTTATCGTTTAAAGTCATGTGTACAATCACAGTAACACCTAATATTTTCCTATAGCTAAATTAATTCCAGTATTCTAGTAAGCCACATAGAAGCGCCAGCCACATGCATTTAAAATCCTTCTTCAGGGAACTACAACTGCACTCAAGCACTTAGATGTGTTTGAAACAAAGACTTTTTAATAAAGCCGAGTATTTCTTGATAGATTTGGTTCACAATGACATGAGAGCAGTCAGCACATGAGCTGCACAACAGGTTGAGATGACCTTCCCAGATGTTTCTTCTTCCTCTTTTCTCCCTCAAGAGAAAATAGCAAAACTTAGTGTAGCAAAAACACAAACGCAGAGGTAGGAAGAGAGTGAGTACATCAAAAAGAGCTTTGCAGCAGGTAAAGTGATCTATGCTGCCAAGATGGGAGATGGAATACAGTGCTTTAGAAGTTTAACATATGGCTTCATCATATGGTTGAAGTCAGTTATTAGGAACTCACATCTGTCATGCTCGTTAAGATGGAGACTCCAGTGCAGGCAACAAACATGGACACCAAGAAACCGTTTGAGAGGTTTATTTGAAAATGTTAGCAACACAATTCTTCTGGGAATTAGACAGTAGTCCAGGTCAACAAAGGTGAGTGGTTAATATCTATAATCTGTGATATTTGAAGGTTGAATATGAAATGGAGAAGGAAAGAAGACTGTTTACTGTTGGAGGAGGAGATGGTGTTCCAGGAGGAGGTGAGTAAATGCGTAGGAGCTGAGGTTGGCAGGGGATTGGCGAATCGGTTTGTTTGTAATTGTGTCAGTTTTGTTTCCAGGTTGGAGCTGTAGAGGCGTCAATGTTGGAGGGTGGACAGGCAGATGAGTGAGAATTTAGAAATCCAGGTATGGGGATTCCAGGTGGACGGCCAGAGGAGCAGTGAGTAGATTTACAGAAGAAATTCTGAGGAGAGGCCTCCAAACATATGGAGGAAATGAGGAAGGCAACTACTGGAAACTGGGAAAAAGGCATCCACTAGGAAATGGGACTGTCAGAGAAATAAAAGATAGCTAAGGTAAGTACAAGGAACTTGAGTAACAAAATCTCATTAGAAGTGAGAGCCTGATTACCACTTGTGTGAGAAAGCAATCTGTCATCTGCCTCAAGGAAAACCCACTTGTCTTTAAGCTCCTCCTGACTGGCCTTGATGAGATCCAGCACACCTGCCGGTCACATGACCGCAGGTGTGTCCGCCAGCAATAAGAGGAGGTAGGCGAGACACAAACGCGCATGCTCCTGCACACAGCTCTGTGGATATGAAAGCATAATGTAGAATCAAGACATTTTCACTCCTTAAGAGGGTGTGTTAGCTGTTCGCAATTAAACAAAAGCATATCAGTTACATTTAAAGATTTGTTTAGAGACCAACATACATTTTAACAGCTGCATGTAAGGGCAGTGGGATAAAGGCATTTTATTATTTCTCATCATCATATTTAGAATACAACTCAGGAGTGGCTGTAGATACATTGTTTTAATTGAAGTAAAGTACAGAGGTTCTGACTATACTTTAAAATGGTTGTCAAAAGGCTTTCAGCTGCTGCACCACAATTAGAGTTCTGTCACTGCCCGTTGGATGGCTAGCTTCCCAAAGCACTGAATTACAGGGCTGTCAAGTGTCTAATATCACTTATCAGGTTGGCAGCACATATCTATTCCCAAAATACCAGGACTGGTACAGACACCGAACAGTTAATGCACAATATATATTACAAATTCTATTTTAGCCTCTTTGCAGTGTGGGGTAATTGGTGTATATCTACAACTATGCCGAATTATACATATGCAAATAAAACAAAAAAAACAGTTAATTTCCCCTTGAGTTTTTGTCCTTTTTTTCCTTTACCCTCGAATAGGTTGTCCACATGGAGACTGACTAACAAGTGTTAGGTTTAATAAAGTCTTATAACCATAGCTCATTAACAGCAGTGTCAGACTGCTGGTTCCTTCGAAACATGCTTTTTAATGACCCCCGTGGGATAGATCATTTGAATATGCAACAATGATCTTTTTTATGTAAAACAGCACAGCTTCTTGGGCTCCCTGTAAATTAGTAACAAACATACATTTTCTTCTAATGGAGATATCTATGCTTCTAAGTACATTATGAGGGCAATACAGAATTATTTTATACCAAACAAAAACACATCTAGCTGGAACAAATGCCTTGGAAATGTCCCTCCTCTAAGCAACAAAGAATAGTTTTAACTCTGCTACCTTAAAATCGCTCTGACAGTGACCGGTACTTATATCCCTTAAGAAGTACTAAACTTGGGATAAACTTAGGATTGTATGTGTTAGATCAACAAAAAGTGTGTAGAATTCTAAGGTCAAATGAAAATCATATATGATTTCTGAAAAAAAATTAAAAAACAAACTTTGGAAAGTGTAGACCGCACAAGAATGCAGCCCTCTCTGTGTCAATACTTTTCACAACCACCACTGCTGGTATTTTAAGATACGTCTCTACAGGCTTTTGCCGGAAAATAAGCGGCACATTTTCATGTTGTAACATGAGATACTTACACAGAAAGATGGTACACTGAAATTCTTTTAATTTATTATTATTTCCACCAGGAGGTAATGTTTTCGTGCCAGTCTGTCTGTTTGCTTGCTTGTTTGTTTGTTTGCCTATTAGCAATATAACTCAAAAAGTTATGGACGCATTTCGCTGAAATTGTCATGAAATAGGAACAAGAACAATTCATTACATTTTGGGGTTGATCCGAAATGAACCGTGTATCCAACCACTGACCAGCAGCGCTAACCTCTACTCCTCTCCTGTGTCAGAGAGCTCCCAAGCGGCTTCCCTTGCGCAGCAGCCCAGAATCTGCACTCTCCGTCTGAAGAGCAAAACCATGTGTCTCATTAACAGACATTTTACCGGAAAATTACCGGAAGTAAGAATTGGATAACAACATGGGGATGGGGGGAATGAATGGCCCTGGCAGAGGTCTGATTGCTTTTCTAGTTTTCATTCAAGACGTGTTTTTGTTTTTTTAACTCTGCCTCAATATCGCCAGTAACGCACCAACAGAACATGACAGTAACATACCTGGTTAGAAAATAAAACATACTTTAGCCGACCAGAAAAGGCATTGGTCGCTATCTTCATCTTCCTCTTCCTCACCAAAGCCACTGAAGTCATCTTTTTCAGTGTCTTTATGTCCTCTGAAAACTTTTGTCATCTTTTTACCCCGACTCATTTCTTCCCACTGCCTCCTCCGTCTCCCCATCGATTCACTGATTTGATTCACGGTATTTGTAAAACAGGCATGGCTAACTTCTGTTGTTTTGTCTGAGCACTTCAAAATAAAATATATGTTCCTGTGAACATCATAAGTCACTATAGCACTTTAGGAACCTTTTGGAGTTCCTATAACCTTTTCCGGAACTAGGTTGGTTTTTTTTGCCACGTTTGGACATATATCAAATCAAGCTTCATTTATAAAGCGCTTTTCATACACAAATTGCAGTTCAAATTGCTTTACAGAATTAAAAACAAACCACATTCCCATGCCTCCCCCACAGATTTAAAAGCATGATCAGTCATACCCCCTTCCCCCCCAACCCAACCCTCATGCAAGCACACACTTAAAAGTAACAGTAAAAAGGACAATGGACTGAGTACAGATGAGCCAGGTAACAAAGCGCCATCAAGGGAGCCATCTGCACCGGCAACAGCAGATCAACAGCAGCCGCCAAGGCACCGACCCAGGGCACCCAGCGGAGATGAGGCCGAAAAACCCATCACCACCGAGCGCCACCTGGTGAGCACCCAGGCAGCCACAGCTGATCAACGCTCCCGAGGCAGATGACCCCCACAGAGGAAACACTGCAAGGAAGAGTAAAATAACAAGTTAAAGTATAAAATAAACAGAGAATAAGTATGGTAAGATTAAGTGTTAAAAACACTGTTAAAATGTATGAAGTAAAACATGCAGAGCAATTAAATGGACTATAATAAATAAGAATCAGTTAAAAGCTAGACTAATTATGTGAGTCTTTAGCCTGCTCTTAAAAACTCAAACTTTCTCTGCGACCCTGAGGTCCTTCGGCAACCTGTTCCAGAGGTGAGCGCCATAATAATAGAAAGAGGCTTAGCCATGAGTGTGTGTCCTGACTTTAGGAATGACAAAGAGACAGCTGCCAGAGGAGCGCAGAGACAGCAAAGGTTCAAATGGTAAAAGTAGTTCTGAAAGATAAGAAGGCCCAAGACCATTAAGGAACTAGGGTATATGGCCCTCAGTTACTATAACCCTTTTAGCTTCTACTCCAAGGCAAGGTCTTTTCTGAGTCCCATAGGAACTCAAATACCTAAGTGTTTGGTAGAACTGAAAAGCTACGCCCCTTGCCTGAAATGCGCTTCTCCTGGCCCAGCCATTTTTAAATAGTCCCACAGCAGTGTTTACGAGATCGCAACAACAGTCGCTTTTGCACTGTAGGAACCTTTTGGAGTTCCTATAACCCTTTTGGGAACCAGGCCGTTTTTTGGCGTGTTTGTAAATATAGGAACTAGGGACTATGGCCCTCAGTTCCTATAACTATTTTAGCTCCTACTCCGAGGCAGGGTCTTTTCTGAGTCCCTTAGGAACTTAAATTCATAAGTGTTTGGTGAATGGTAGAACTGACAAGCTTGCCTAATATGAGCTTCAGGTATTTTTAAAAAGTCCCACAGCAGTGTTTACGAGATCACAACAACAATAACATAAAAAATTGACTTCTTTTTTGTAGTGTTATGGCAGTTGGCAAACAACAATTTAGTGCATTACCTCCACCAACTGGCTTGGAGTGTGGACCGGAATTTGTGTTGTATCTGTTCGCTTTTCACAGGTCATGTTTGTTTTGCTGCTGGGTGTGGTGCTAAAGTAACGTGTCACTGTCGCAGACGGTTGCGTCATAAATGGTCCCTATCAAGGTCCCCACTCATGTGCGAACGCAAAATGTTAAAGTCCCATGGGGAAGTGAGGTTCCTATAACTAAACTCGAGGTGGGTAGTTTTCAGAACTGCATTCCAAGAACTGGTATGTCTGGTATATATAGTAACAGCAATGGTATATTATACAAAGTTATGCATTACTTTGTTTTGTTCTTTGTGTTGTTACAAAAAATTCCAAATAAGATTTGCTGAGGGTGGTAGTTGTAAAATGGAAAAAAATGTATTTACAAAAAAAATAAAATAAAGGGAAAAATAAGTTATTTTGCAAAGCCCTGTGTATGTGCCTAATGCAACTAGGTACCTCTTTGATAAATATTCCCAAAATACAACCCAATGACTTTTTCTAATCAACCTCATGGATGCTGGGAGAGAAGCTATTCTGTAATTGCTCGTTATTGTTTCTATTAAAGTATAATCAGTAGTGTCTCCGGACTTGGCAAAACCAAGTATGGTTGGAAAGAAAGTAACATAAAAAGCTGCAAATTAGGTTTCTTAAAGATGAATCAAACCATTCATTAGATGCCAATAACAACTGTATTCAAACAACTGCAGAGGCTTGCAAGATTAGACTTCGTTTTTCTCACTCACGCATTAAGGTGAAAGAGTCTGGTTTGAATGCACACACAGAAATATCTCCTGTCTTCTTTTTTACTCTGCCAGGAAAAAAACTGTTAAGTTATCACAAGGGCTCCTTTGTGTGTAGTTTCTACAGTTCACAGGGGAGTGCTTAATAAAACAGTGTGATGCCAGTTTGGCATGCTTTTTACATTTGGATCCATTTTTTAAAAAATGGGAGAAGATACAACATGGCATGTATCTCCAGCGAACAGAGGCGCAAAAAAAAGGCACTGGCAGCCAAACTGTAGGTGTTTAACTTGATACCTACCTCAAAAGTCCCCATATAGATGGAGTATAATCTTCCTGACTTTTATTGATCTCGACTCCCTCTTATTATCCCAAGGACCAGAGGAAAACATGGTGAGGCAGCTCAACAGTAACAGGAACCTAAATATTCTTTGTACAAATACAGGATTAAAAGAAAAGATCTCAACGCTTCTGTTTAACTCCCCATGTCAGCCTTGTGTCTGGATTGTATGAACAATCATGTATCCCAAATAAAGACACACATGCACAAAACAGGTTCTCAGAAACTTTCTTAAAATGCACAGCAGTACATAGAACATCAACTGATATATTTGCCATAGAAACCACTTACATGTGTCCTGAGGAAATATTTGTATGAATATTGGGCTTTATGTCCTGTATTCGTTGATGTGATTTATAGCAGTGGGCTGTGGGCAAGAAAGCCTGTGAGAGATGTATTACAGTGAATCTAAAGAAGCCTCTGCCTCAAGACACTCATTCACTCAATCATTTTCTTGATTTCATGAAGAATCCTTTTTTGCACCCTCGTCTACAGTGGTTCCACATTAGTCCCCAGAATAGAAGCAATAATTTTTATCAGTTTTTTCTTTTCTTTTTTGCCTCTTTAAGTTCCTGGCTCTGAAGCTGCTACCACAACAGATGATTGCAGACGAAACTTATGGAAGATATGCAGCATCTTGCTGCAAACACTGAAAGACCTAAGCTTCCTCAAGAAGTATTTGACCTAACTCTTTGTCTTTTGAAATCTACAATCATCTTATTTGTTTGTCAGGTAGGCATTGATACACACAATTGTTGAGCCCTCCACCTGTGTCTTCTGGAGTTTTTGACAACGCAAGTCAAGCTAAATTGTGCTAAATGCGCTGGAGAAATCAAAGAACATGATCCTCACAGTGGGTTTGTTGAAGCAGGTGTATGATTCCGTTTTCAACTCCAACTTCACGGTAATAAGCAAACTGCAGCAGGTCCTGATACATTCTTGTTTGCTTACTCACGTGGGCCAACAGGAGTCTCTTCAGGACCTTCATGATGTGAGATGTCAGCGCAATAGGTCTATAGTCATTGATGACTGATGGGTGAGTTTTCTCTGGTATTGGAAGAAGGCAGGATGTCTTCCACTCTGGAACCGTCTTCTATGTCAAGGTTAAAGAGGTGCTTCAGAACCCCACAGAGCTGCTCTGCACAGGCCTTAGGGACTGGGGCTCACACCATCTGGACCTGTGCCTTGTTCTGATTCATTCTCTCCAGCTGCCCCTTCACCTGACTTCTAGAGACAGACAAGTGGGAGGGTGAGGCAAAGAGAGCAGCAGCATCTCCTGACTTGGTTGAAGAGATGCTAAGCTAGTTACTGAAGTGAACTTATTGAAGAATGTGTTCAGTTCATTGGCTCTGTCCAGACTTCCATCTATCCGATTCTTTTTTTGCTTGAAGCCTGTGATCTTCTTTATCCCTGACCACACACACACACACACTGTAATTCTATTGTTTTGCATCTTTCGAGGACGATTTAGCAAAGCTGATGGTTCATTCTTGCTGTGTGGTTAATTGTACCAAATAAAATAAAAAAATACGATAAAGTATTGTAAATGTCGGGGACTGATAAAAGTTGTTTTTCAAATTCCCTCCGAAAAGGATCACGAAAAACGAAAGAGGTGGCAATAAGGAGATTAAACCCGGACGATTCAAAGAATGCCTTGATTCCTGCAGCGTTCATTTCTAGATTCCTATTATTTCGGATGAAAACATCTATTTTTTCACCTAAATCATATTAATAGAGGGTCCATGTCTTTTTAACCTTATCAGAATTAAAAAATATATTGCGCACCAGTGCTTTGATACCTGCAAGCGTCACTGGTGCGTGCAGCAGTTGTTAGTCCTATCCTGACAGCTGCTTCTACTTTGAACATTAAAGTCGCTACATGACTGCATGTTTCTCTGAGACTGAATTTAAAAGAAGAACGGTGTAAGCGGTGATATTCTGTTTTTCACCAGAAATCAGACGTCACTAAAATTATCATGTTACTGTACAACTAAAATTGTACAACAGCGACTGTTAGGTTAAAAAGTGGTTGACCTACAATGAATCACACACAAAGGGTCGGAGAGAATATGGAGTCAATAAGCTCTGCAGAGGTAGATGTGAATAATCAGTTCTGCAGAGGGAGACCAGGAAAATACTATAAGGAATGAGTAAACCGTGTCTGTCTGTTCTCAGCCTCCCAGTGTCATAGTCTCTGGTCTCTGGTCTCTAAGAGCACCCCCTCTGCAGTCTCTCTTTATTTAGTCACACTTCATTAACATATTAAAAGAACAGGATGTCATGCAAATGAGCATATGACTGAAACCAAAATGACATTTAAAAAGTACATTAGAAAGACACCCTAAGAAAATAATAATACAACATTATTATTTTACCTAACATTTCCCCCCTGAAATTCAATTCAATTCAATTCAAAATTACTTTATTAATCCCAAAGGGAAATTAAATGTTGTTGTAACTCATTATGCAAGTTCCTTCAAAGATTTGTTGTAGATGCTGATGGCTGTGGGTAGGGATGATATCCTGTAGCGCTCTGCAGATCTGAAGAAGACGCTCTGTAGTTGTATAACAGTCTGATGTAGAGGATGCTCTGGATCTATGGCGTCTTCTTTTCAACTCATCAGGGTTTTGTGGCTGTAGTTGAGGTATTATTTGAGCTTTTGTGATGTTAATCAGCTGCTGCCAGTTGTAAACCACCTTGTTGCCATGGTTATGCATCATAACAAATGTCCAAAAATAAAAAGTATCAGCAAAAATCCTTCCAGTTGCACAGCATTCAAAACCAGAGAGAACAGTTGTCCACAAAAACAATGTTTCTACCAGAAATGGAAGAATTAAAGTTTAAAAAAAAGAAAAAAATATGAACCAATGTAACAGAGCTACTCCAACATGCTGCCACCTTGAGCGGCAATGTGGTTTTTAAATGTGATCATGAACAACAAAAAGTTGTAAAATAGGTAACAACTCCAATAATGTAAAAATATAAGAATCATAAAAACCAGACAACAAAAGGTTGCAAAATAAGTAGCATCCCAAATAAATAAAAAATAATAATAAGACATACAACAAAGAAATTGCAAAAGTAAGTAGCGATTTCAAAAAGATATTAATGCGAGCTTCACCTAGACATCATCCAATTAATCGCTACCTAAACAGTAGTTTAGATTAATGGAATCATAAAAAAGGTTTTTACACATGTTAATTACACCCCATCTTCTTCTTCATTTCTGTCTTCATCTTCAAGCCTCATCACAGACATTTCAGCAAGGATGTCTGTGATGTTTTCCAAAGTCCACCAAACCTCGTTCATCCGTTTTGTCAGGCTTGCAACTCCAACAGGTGGGAACATGGTGTGGAAGATTCCTTTTGCATCACTGTAGAGAGGTTTTCGTCCACCATTGTCAGATCACGGGTTGAACACTTGTGGAGGGTTGAATTCACGTTTATTCAGCTCTGTAGGTTTAGAAGGTGCTCCGTTTTCTGTTATGATGTATGAGGAGGGTTGCAGTCGAGCCAAACTGCATGTGCCACACCAATCCTTAGGTAGGTAGAGGTAGAAAGTGTGACCACACTTCCAGATGTATCCGTCAGGCGTTCCCATGCCAAATTGGGAGGGAACCTCTAGGAGGTGGGTTCCTCTTTTGACAGTGGTTTTGAAACCACTTATCTTGTCTTGAAGTCGAGTGGTGTTGAGGGTTATGTATCTTGGTACAGATGTGTTTCCAATCGTCATCCAGTGATTTATACGCATCTTTTTTGTCTGGGTCTCTGATAAGGGTAGCGTGTCCTCACAGATGGAATTTCCTAAAAATGCATGTTTGTTGTTACAAGGGACTGAAAAACAGAAAGTGTCTTTTCCAGTAAGGCGTAGTAAGTTGATTCCTTTGGCAACTGAAGCATTCGTTTTTTTGGTAAAGTCACCAGGCTGGGACCATGTCCTGTTGTTCTCAGCAGTGCAGCAGTGAGGTAAGGTGGAACAGTCTGTTCCAACAGTTGTTATAGTTAATTTGTATAGCAGACATATGGTATTATTTAAGGTGGTTGGGACAGCAGTCATCGATGAGACTTCTTCAGAATGGTGTGGGATCTATGAACAGACATAACAGCTGGTATTGAAACCTAAACGTTTTGCAGTCAAATTAACTATTTGGTACCAGGTGTTCTTGAACGCATGGTGGGTTAGAATTTTAGCTCTTCTTTCCTTTGATGTCTGGGCGTCATCAGGTGTGAGGAAAAAGCAGTGGAATAGAGGCAGGCAAACTGCCAGACAGGAGGGGAGCCAAACTAGTTTCATGTTAGCTAGAGGCAAATAAGAGGACTAGCCCTCCAAAACAGAGGTTTGACCACTAAGGGGACAGGGATGCTGTTCTGCTGGGTTTGAGACCAGAGGCCCTATTGGTCACTCTGTCCTTTGTAGCCCAGACTTCCCCACTGTCCCGTGTCTAGTCCCCTAATTGCCTTTGCAATTTACAGTGTGAGATGTGTATCCACGAGGGTCTCTCAGCGATTTTCACAGCCGTGGGCGTGGTCAGCGGGACTTCAAAAGGTCCTTCCCAGCGGGGACTCGTCCGATTCTTCCTTTTAATCACCTTGATGAAAACCCAGTCTCCAGGTTTGATTGGCTTTTCAGGATCCTGCAAAACAGAAGGAGAGATAGGCAGATTGTGTGCGTTTTGCACTTCTTTGGCTAGGATAATTATCCTCATGTAATCAGCTAATGTGAGTTCTTCGTCTGCTTTTTGCAAATCAGGCGCAACTAGAGGTAACCTGTAAGGTCTGCCATAAATGATTTCAAAAGGTGTTAAACCTTGGTTTGTTGGCGTGATTCTCATGTAAAGTTTTACTAGGTCCAAACACTCAGGCCATGGTCTTCTAGTTTCTGCCATGCATTTCCTGAGTCTGCTTTTGATGGTCCCATTATGTCTTTCTACTAAACCTGCACTTTGGGGGTGATAGGCACAATGATTTTTTAGTTGGATGTCTAAATGTTTTGCCATATTTTGAATAACCTCATTCACAAAATGTGGTCCATTATCTGAATATATTACTTGTGGAATACCATGGCTTGCAATGATAGTTTTACATAGTGCTTTTGCCACTGTTAGAGCATCATTCTTTGCAGTGGGAATTATTTCCGGCCATTTGGAGAAAGCGTCAATTATTACTAAGCAATATTTGTATGAGCCGCTCTGTGTTAGTTCAATGAAATCCATGTGGATTGTGTGGAATGGGTAGGCTGGTTGAGGAAATTGGCCTCGCTTGGGTCTCATATTCCCTTGTGGGTTGTGTTTGATACATGTTAGGCATGTCTTGCAAAAATGTTTTAAGTATGTTTCAAGTTTGTATGTTGTAAAGTGTTGCTGTATCATTGATACCATCCCCCCTGTGGAGACATGGCAAGGTCCATGGCTCACAAGCGCAGCAGCTTTAAACAGTGATTTGGGTAGGATGGGTTTATTACGAACTTCATAAAGACCATTTTCGTTTAGAATGGCACCTTTTGTTTTCCATAATTGTTTTTCAGAAGAGGGAGCGTTTGTTTGCATGTCTTTCAAAACAGTCTGATCTATAAGTTCTTGTTCTGTGGTCTGTGTATAAGCATTAGAGGAACCAAAACTGCCTTGTGGAGCTGCTTTTGCTATTTCATCTGCGAATCTGTTGCCACAGGAAACTGTGTCTTTTCCTGTGGTGTGTGCTTGACATTTACAAATTGCAATAGCTTTTGGTAACATAACTGCGTCTAATAGTTTTATCAGTAATTGAGAGTGGGTTATAGGTTTTCCTGTAGAGGTGACCATTCCTCTCCTTTCCCATTGTTTAGCAAAACAGTGCACGGTAGAAAATGCATATTGGCTATCTGTGTGAATGGTTACCACCTTGCCTTCTGCAAGTTGACATGCTGTTGTCAAAGCTACTATTTCTGCGGCCTGAGCGGAAAAATGTTGTGGTAATGATTTGGCTTCTATAATCACATCAGGAAGTTGTACAATTGAATAGCCTGTTTCAGTAGAGCCTGTTTTAGTTTTAGAGCTTGATCCATCTACAAACCATTCCAGTCCTGTTTGTAGTGGGACATCTTTAAGATCAGGCGTAGGTAGTTGTAATCTTTCTGTAGCTTGTACACAGTTATGTGGTTCTCCGTCATCTGCAGTAGGTAGAAGCGTTGCTGGATTTAAAGTGTTGCAACGCTGTATGGTAATATAAGGTTGTGAGATCAGTATTGCAGTGTAACTAAGATGTCTCGCTGGTGATAATAATCCTAATCTGCCTTGTAGAAGTAAAACATCTACTGCGTGGGGGACCAACAACGTGAGAGGGTGGAATAGCACTACATCAGCTGAGGCTTCGACAGGCAGTGCTGCAGCAGCGATAGCTTGCACACAGTTGGGTAAGGCCTGTGCCACTTGGTCTAATTTTTTTGAATAAAATGCAACAGGACGTTGTTTATCTCCATGTTTTTGCAGCAAAACTGAAGTCATAAAACCATTTTTGCAGTCCACCGTTTGAGTGAATATTTTGGAGTAATCTGGCAGTACTAAAACAGTGCTAGAATGGATGTCCTGTTTTATTGTGGTAAAAGCTTGTTCTGTTTTAGTTAACCAAGTTAAAGTATCCTTCATCTCCATCTGCTGGCCATGGATCATCTCAAGAGGTTGTGTTTTTTCTGCATAATGAGATATGTATTGCCTGCAATAATTAGCTAGTCCCAGGAATTGCATCATTTGTTTCTTTGTCATGGGCTTAGGAGTGTTTAAAATTTCCTGTCTCCTTCCAGGTTGGACTTGTCTGCCTTCTCCTGACAAAGTGTGTCCTAAGTATTGAACCGATGATTTTACCCACTGGATTTTGTTTTTACTGACTTTATTTCCAGTGGAATGCAGGTGGTGCAGTAAGGAGAGAGAGTCATGTAAGCAGCTTTCATAGTCATCTGATGCAACCAGGACATCATCTACGTAAACAAGAATTTGTGTATTTTTAGAACATTCAAAACTGGCCAGGCAGTTGGTAATTGCTTCTGTAAAAATTGTAGGACTGTCTGCAAACCCCTGTGGCAATCTGCTGTATGTGTATTTTACATGTTTATAAGTGAAAGCAAACCAAAATTGTGAATCTGGGTGCACTGGAATGCTAAAAAAGGCGTTACTGAGGTCCACTACTGTGAAAAACTTCCTAGTGGGACTCAAAGAGTTTAAAAGAGTGTGTGGGTCTGGTACATTTGGCGCTCTGGTCTGGACAGCTGAATTCAAAATTCTCAAATCTTGAACCATGCGCCGGCTTTTCCCATCAGCCTTTTTAACTGGCCAGATTGGGGTATTACATGGTGAATCAGGACATTTTCTTATGACACCTGTTGTTAGTAATTCCTGAATTATTGGTTGAATTCCTAACTCTGCTTCCGCAGAGAGGGGGTTTTGTCTCACTCTGGGTGTAAAATGTGATTTAGCAGTTATTTGAACGGGAGCAATAGATGAGAGTAGGCCCACATCAGTGGGGCTTTTAGACCATAATGTGTCAGGGACTTCTTTAAGTTGCTTTTCTTCCTCTTCAGTCAATAAGATGTTTTCTGCTTCTGGTCATTCTAGTGGTGCAACTTGAGTGGTGCAGTGGAGTGGCATGATAAGGGGCAGTCTATATAAACCTGTGGATTCACTGTATTGCCAATGATCTTCTTTATTTTAGTTTTAAAATCTGTGGCGTTATTTGCTTTTCGCACCATATATCCCAAATCTTTCCAACGTGATGTATTGCTTTTTGTCAGGGATATATGCGGATCTGTAGGCAAATCGAAGAAGGGTTTAAGGCTGGTAGACAGTGTTACTGAGGCAGCTGAAACAGGTTTTCCATCAGTAATGATGTGTGAGGTGAACACTACAGCAGGTGAGAGTTGCATAAAATAGTCTTGGAACTTGGGATCAGGTTCAGGCCTCAGAGCCATAGTCACATGTAACTGTGATGTAGGCATGATTTGTTTGTCAGGTTCAGGAACTACCTGCAAAGCTGTGTCCATCATTGTTGTTGTATCTTTAAGGTTTTCTTTAGGTTCAACTCGTAAAAAATAGTACAGACCGAGTCCCTGTGGTCTATGAGTTGTATTTAGGTAAATGTCATCATTTCCCGTTCTCACAGCTCTCATGCCGTCTCCCACTGGGATAATTGAGATTTTTAGGGCTGACATTAAGTCTCTGCCCAACAAATTGAGTGGACATTGTGGTGAAATGACTATTGAGTTTTTAGAACTAAACCTAGTTTTTGGATCTGTTATTAACACTGGTTTAGATAAAAATGAGCGCGTAGTAGCACCATCTGCTGATTTGACCAAAATGCTTTTTTTAGATTCGGGCAGATTAACGCCAGAGGAGATCACTGTTCTGCAAGCTCCTGTGTCACAAAGGAGCTCTACCATTTGTTCATTAATTTTAAGTGTTATGTAAGGCTTCTCTTTCAGAAAATTAAGTAATTCCCAGGCGCCACAGCAATCCACCACCTCATTAGAGGCGGTAAAAGTATCTAGTCATTGTTGTGTGAACCGCGAGTGGTCTGGGGCAGTTGGACCCTGTGTGTGGATCTGACCTCGCCCTCTGCTACATTCATTTGAAATGTGGCCTACTTTCCCGCAGATCCAACACGTGGGGGCACTGTGGCCACCTTGATGTCTCCATGAACCCTGGGGTGTGTGAAAATGTGTATTCCTTCGTGGTCTAAACCCCCTTCCTTTGTTGTGGTTGTCACTTTGATAATAAACTTCCCCCTCATCGTCTTCAAGCTGGGTGTGAAATACCTGTGTGTCGGAGTCTAGAGGTTTTGGTTTCTTCCCCTTTCTTTCCATGACACCTTCTGCAAAACGTGCATTGGCCATAAGGGTAGTAAGGTCACAAGTTTCCCATGTCAGAAGGTGATTTTTAATCCAATTAGTGATAGTGGGGTGGAAACTATGTAGCAGACCATTACACAAATGCCGCATATATGGGGTGTCATCACCAACCACTTTAGTTAGGCCACTATGTATATCATGTTCTTTTTGGTATCTGTATTTAAAATCATCTACAGTTTCCCCAGGCTTCTGTTTTATGGAGGCCATATGCCCATAATCTGGTTTCTTTTTAAACTGTGCACGAACTTTAACCGCTACTGCATCGAATTGTTGCTTTAGTGCTCCCTGGAAATCCTTCTGAAATTGTAACACAACTCCGGCAGCATCTCTTCCTGTGTAATTTCCTCCTACATGGTGCCAGTCTTTTCCCAACGATGCAGCCATAGCCTGTCCTAATTCATGACCGTTTAACCGGTAGGATTTGACCACATCAACCATATCCTCTGTCCATTTTTCTGGATCCTCCTTATGGCTGGTGATTTGTTCTACAACCTCTTTAACGTCTTTAAGTGACCATGGTCTAAAAACATATCTCGGAGTGCCATCGGCAGATGGTACTTGAATCATAGGGTTAACATCTATTGAGTCCTCTGGTTCACTCTCATAAGACTTATCCTCAGATTTTTTTGGAGCTGACTTCTTTGTAATTCTAAGTCTTTGTTTTATTGTGGTACCATCTGTTTTTTCCTCAATTGCAAATTGATCTCTTGGAACAGGAGGATATAGAACTTCCCCTAAAGCCCCCGGCTGGTCTGATGGGGGTGTTGGTGGAGGTGCATAAGGTACTCCTCCAACAGCCCCAGGGGGGTCTGTCTGGGCTGTAGGTAGAGGTGCATAAGGAGGAGGACACAGTGTGAGTTCGTCAACGAGCTTTTTCATAAGAAAAGCCTCATCTTTAGAGCCTTTGTTGTTGTTTTTTTTCCTGTTTTTTATATTTTGCTTCCTTTCGTTGTGTTCCCCGGGTGTTTGTCTTTTGTTAGTGATTTTCCTTATTTAGTTCTATTTTCATGTTTAGTTATTCTTAGTATTTCTTGTGATTTCTGTACTTTCTGGTTTCCCTGTAGTCTTGTCTTAGTTTCTTAAGATCCTTCTAGTTTCCCAGTTTTCTGTCTCCCAGCCATTTCACCTCCTGTCCCAGCTAATCACTTCCACCTGCTCACTCCCCCTCAGCTGCAACCGCTTCCCTTAATTGGTCCTGCTCCTTCTCTGCTTCACTCTTCACTCTCCTCCCTCAGTATAAATATGGCCCTCTTTCAGTCACAACTCGCTGGTTCGTCAGTCTTTCTTCCCCGCCTGATTCCTGCCTTCCTTGTTGCACGTCTGGTTCCTGTGTTTCCCTGTTGCTGCCTGTACCCTCCCGAGTTTCTGTAAGTTCCGTGTGGTTTTTCATTAAATCCTTTTTGTTTTCAACTCTGCTGCTTTTGGGTCCAGTTTAAACCTCAAAACATGACACCTTTTCTCTGTTTCATCAGCCCACACACGTGCTATTTTTAACTGTGTCTGTTTAAGTTTTTTCTTTTTACCTTTAGCGATAAGTGTTTTTGCTTCGAGAACACATACCAGTTCTTTCCATTGATTTCCTTTAAGTTTCCCGTCTACTTTATACTTTTTGCGCCATTTTGTCAGAAACTGAAGATTTTCGGGATCCTTTTTATGCATATACTTTGAATCTCCCTCTAATTTGTCGGTGGAAACATCGTTTCCCATCTTTGCGTTGTTTTTATATAACCCTTATTGGGTTCTATTAATTGGTCTGGTAAAGTCTAGTGTTAGAATACCAAATAGTTCTAGGAGGATAACGGCAATTATTAATATTAAGATTAAGGTGAATGAAAAAGCAAGAACTATTAAATTAGTCTGTCGAGTTAAAGTTAGTCATTTATTCTTTAATTAATTAAAATAATTTTTTGGTCATTTATTTGAGATTTTTAATTGTAATCAAATTCTGCTAAAACTGGATCGTACAGTTTTTACTCCAAGTGTCTCTTTTGTGCAACTAGATTGAGCCGTTTTATGGCTTTCTTAATCTAAGGATGTGTTGTGTAACCTATAATTCCACACAGAACGTCTCTTGTAGTGCACGTCAAACCGTACGTTAACACCGTTAGGTTTCAGGTTGGACTGGCATACATAAAGATTATGTCCTGTGCCTATCTTACTTTACCCACCTGGGGTGCGGTATATCGTTTTGATTCTGCCGTTTGTGTTTTTACTCCCATACACTGGCGTACTTTATTTCCCAGCGAGGTGGATTGGCTCGCAAACCTAACCCGTTACAACCGTTTCCCAGCAAGGTGGACCGGTTCGCAAACCTGGTCCGTTACACCCTTTTTCCGAGGTGGACAGGTTCGCAAACCTGTACCGTTACACCCTTTTGCTGTAGTAATTAACGCATTAATCACTTAAGGATCAACACCTGATATTTTATCAGAGAGGCTAAAGCGTCCTTTAGGTCCAAACAGCAGAATATACCCTGACTATCTTAGAATTGTTTTTTTTTTAATGTGAAGGTGCACAAAAAAGACGTACTCACAATCTCTCCCCTAAGCGAGTGATTCAAACCGAATCGATCGCACGGGAGCACGCGCAGGGGGTCCTCGTGGAAGTTATGCAGCCGGCCAGTGCAGCAATTCAGCGATCTGGACGTCAAGAACAGTCCTTCGACGGAGACCACCAGCGGGAGTGCTCCGTACGTCGAGTCAAGGCACCAAGATGTTAGGTTAAAAAGTGGTTGACCTACAATGAATCACACACAAAGGGTCGGAGAGAATATGGAGTCAATAAGCTCTGCAGAGGTAGATGTGGATAATCAGTTCTGCAGAGGGAGACCAGGAAAATACTATAAGGAATGAGCCAACCGTGTCTGTCTGTTCTCAGCCTCCCAGTGTCATAGTCTCTGGTCTCTGGTCTCTAAGAGCACCCCCTCTGCAGTCTCTCTTTATTTAGTCACACTTCATTAACATATTAAAAGAACAGGATGTCATGCAAATGAGCATGTGACTGAAACCAAAATGACATTTAAAAAGTACATTAGAAAGACACCCTAAGAAAATAATAATACAACATTATTATTTTACCTAACAGCGACTACATTTCCAAAGGACAATGATCAATTTAGATTTACCCATGTCTGCAGTCGCAGTGAGGATTTCGCCGTTCTCTTTACCGATCACCCACAGGAGATGTGAATCACGCTGAGACTCTGCTTTGCCAGGTCTGACCTCTGCTTTCAGGAGGACCACAGCTCTCTGTTTTGTAGAAGAGATTGGCCTAACCTTTCGTGAAATAAAGTAATCGTAGGCCTCAAGACTTTTGAAAGCCTTTAATTTGTCATGAGTAAATGGTCCAGAGCTTTCTATTAGGTAGGAAAAAAATGTCTCCCCAGCAGATTTGTGGCAAAGACACAGGCGAATCGGACCAACGTTTTTGATCATCCCAGATCTCATATGGGCTTTGAATAATCTCGATTTTGTCACCAATGCAGATTTTAAGCTTCTCTGTAAACTTTTTTTTCGGTCTTCAGACGTTAAAGTGTGTATATATTGGGGATTTCGCCTACTAACTCTCTTAAAAACATTCGTCACCTCTATACCGCCTGCCATTTTTGTTTGTTTTCTTGCCACCCAACCGCCCGTGCATGCGCACAATGAGGTCAATAAAATTCCTCCGATTGCATCCACCAGGAGCATACTCAGGCAGTTCTCTATCCATGGGTCCCACTTTTATTTAAAAATCGAAAAATTCCCTGGATCCCCCACCAGAGGGCATTATGTGAACAGTGTTCTTAGTTACTAAATACCTCAACAAGACAGGACACCCACAGGGAGTGGGTGAGTGGTCCAGCGGATGAATTGTGAATTTGTTTCCAGGATGACGTGATGTTGGAGAGTGTTGGAGACTGGACAGGCAGGTGAAGATGTGCAGAGGTCCCAAGTAAGTGGTTACACAGGAGCATCTCAAGGAGCAGAGAGGGAATTAATGATGATGATACAGAGAAAGCTTTACAAAACGGAGGGAGGAGACTTGAGTTCAATCCAGGAACAATTTATTGACAGAGGTATCTGTCTCAGGGAATCTGCCCATCTAAGTAGTGCTCCTGATTGCTGCCGATGAGCTACAGCTGGGACCACACCTGCCAGTTCCACCTTGCAGAGGAGGAAGGTAGGAGAGAGACACACAGACACACCCACTAACCTGCACACAAACCAGTGGACACAACAGACAAGGCTTGTGTTAGAAATGACAGATGAGCTTAGGTTTAAAGAGTAACTAAACCCCAAAACAACTTTTTTTTGCTTTTAAACTGTATAAATGGGTCTTTACCAATGCAATCTTTCAGTTTCTGGGGATTTTTTTACATTTTCGTGTAAACTTGTTTAATTCTACACTTTTTGGTCTAAAAACGTCTTAGTGCTGCCCTCTTAGGCTGGAACGGTGGCTACTGCATTCGAAATTTGTGATTGGTGGAGAGCGGTACATCTTTACGTCACAGGCATTGACTGTGTCACAGCAGCCATGCTCTCACAGACACGCCCCGTGGGTTTGGGTATAAAACTATCAGACATACCGGCTAGTGATGGGAATTCCAGCTATTTTTGGAGAGCCATTTCTTTTTGGCTCACTATAAAGAGCCGGCTCTTTCGGCTCCCAAGTGGCTCCTCAAATTTTCTGTTGCTTAAAGGAACATGGGGCAGGATTTGTCAATAAAGTAAACATCCATGTCCAGTTTTTTAATGCTGTTGGGGGATGAAGCGTTATAAACCAAAAAGAATGAGCCCACCCACGTATCGTTCCATTTTCTTAAACTGGCAGTGTGCTGCAAAATGTGCTGCAGTTCGGGGCCCGAATTTCCCGCGCTTAGTGTGACATCAATTGACACTGTTTGCGCGTTCTCGACATCTTTAAAAGAGGAAGAAAAGCGGCCGCAGACCTCCATTGATTCAATTGTGAGAATGGATTCTTCTGCAACTGGAAGGCGACCAAGGACGAATCACAACCCACTAAAAAGTGGCTCTAAGAAAAAGAAGTATGTCATTGTGAAGAGGTGTGTTTTTTCTGTGAAGCGTTTGTGGGTGGTCCCGTGCGTCTGGCTGCAGTTACTTGCAGCGCCGGCTGCGTCGCTCATGAGCTTCGTTCCTTCATTCTGCCCCATGCTCCTTTAAAGTGGAGTTGGATTGCGTTTTTCAGGTTACCATTATTATCACATTAGCACTTAGCATAGCTAACATACTGTTTTGAACGTTAGCCTATGGGTTAGGGGTAACGTTAGCCTATGTTAGCATCACCACTCAGAGACTGGAGTCCTCCTGTCTCTCCCCCTCAGCAGCAGTGCCGGCCTCGGGCAGGGCTGACTCAGCGCCCCGAGCCAGCGGCTCAAATTGAGACGGTTCGCAGCCGCTGGGCTCCATAAAGCCTCTCTCTACTGCTCTATCTCTGGTGACGGCGGAGATCTGCTGGCTCAGGGCGCCGAGCCAGCGCCGCCCGAGCCCAGTGCTGCTGAGGCAGAGGAAGACAAGAGGAGTCAAGTCTCTGAGTGGTGATGCTAACATAGGCTAACGTTCAAAACAGATGAATGTTGATCAGATCGATCAGTTGTAAAACTGCCAACGTCGCTTTGGTCACTGTCCATGTTTCAGTGTCAGATTAAGCAAGGTGTCACTGTCCTCCTGAAAACACCCCCACGTTCCCTCCTCCGCTCATACCCCACACTTGGCCATTTACCTCCGTTCTTCCTGGCACCGCCCACTTTGTAGAATTTTTCAAATGTTGTCTGGGGGCGGGGTTATGATTCTTCAAGGGGTTCAGTTACACTTTAAGTTGGGATTACATCAACAATTGGCTTTGTGAGATGTTTAATATTGAGCTGGAAGAAAAGAGAAAAGGTGAGATGGAAGCAAATGATGTACTGTAGTAACCCCTAAAAATAAAAATATAGGTTAAAATTATATATATATATATATATATATGACACCCACTAATACTTTATTGCATGCTTCTTAGCAAGAGCCATCCTTATCCATTAACAATGTTAGAGCAAATTCCTAGCTGGAAATTGGACCACTTTTTTTGGACTTTTTTTTCACCTAAACAGGTTGTATTCCTGGTATAGACCTACTTTGTGAGGTTTACACATAAATTGTAACATCTAAGGAAAAAAAGAGTAGAATGTTTAGAGAAACGTTCTCTAATTTATCTTGCTTAATTTTACAGAAAAAACATGAAAGCCCTGTTGAACATGTTTAACTTGTGTTATTGAAGCTTTCCTAAGGAGTAGTCCTCATAAGGTCCTTCCTGCTGCTGCATTTGCCAGTGTTGTAAACACACCACATAAAATATCTGACCAATCACACAATAGTTATTAGTAGCGACACATGGAAAAAGTTTCCAAAATGTCAGTCAAGAAGCTGTAAGGATACATTGCATGAAGAGAATGACATTTGTTTTTGCAGCACTAGGTGACAGAAACAAATGTATCTTGTCTAGCAGAGTATGTCTAGGCTTTTACTCCAGGACACTAGATTGTGTGCAGCTGATGCCACTGCTTTCACAAAATCTGAATGCACCAACAGTTTGGTAACATCGATTGGGATGTTGGAAGTATGCCAAGTTCCGTATGCCTTCTCCTTGTTTTTACCTTATCTTGGTAAATGTGTGTAAAAGAAATCTAAAAGTACTTTCTCAACCAAAGCTCCAAGCTTATTCTCTCTCAAATCTTTATTGCAAATTAACATTCAAGTAATTGGAAATATTTTATGTTGGCAAGGGCAATTTATATCCAGGTCATGAAAGAAGAGAAGAGCACAGGAAGTATAAATCAGTAAGGTGAAAAACACCCAACATTGCTTTTTTTTTACATTAGCCTTATTGGACCTCAGTTGCAATGCTTATGTAAGTGTGCCACAAAGCATTCTAAAAACCTAGAAATACAGCAGTACTGTCTTACAAATGTTCAATGTTTTTCTACTATCCCTGTGAACGTTACCCTTTAAAAAAAGAAAAAAAAGTAGATCTATTAACATTGTCTGCTGTCTATCAATGCTTTAAAACATCAGCCTTGTTCAAGCATGTGATTTATGATATACCATAATCAAAATAACGTTTGCATCAAGAGTTGCATAAACAGAGGTACTTAGTTATTTATAGATATAACCATTCTACTAAAAATAACTTTTGTACTGTTAATAAGGAAACATAATAATTCCTGCATTAGGTATATTTAGTCCCCTCTGGACAAATTTGCTAAGCTTTATAATACGACTTTTTTCACAGTAAAGCTACAGCAAAGCTAGATTTGGGGTTGCATGTATGAGTTAAATGAGAAAACAATTTAATCCAGATGCAAAGCATTTAACATTCATTAATGTCAAAGCTAATCCAGATAACCAACTTCTATTCTAAAACCTACATGTAAGCAATCCTGTTGGGGATTGCAAACCATAGACACTATGCGATTAACAGAATTGCGGGATCTACTTTTTGTGCTTTATTTCAACTGAATCTTGCTGTGAATAAATTTACACAATGCAATGTTTACTGCTATACCTCTTAATTATATGTTGTGGACACTGTGTTTATCATAATCTGTGAACATCTGTTTCTCCACTGTGAATGTATTTAAATGAGCAGCCAGTTCTGTTAGTAAGGCCGTTGAAATCAAAACTTTTTACAAAATCAAATCTACAGACAAAATGTCATTGTCTGTGTCAGTGAACATCTATAGGTAATGTAAAAAAATAATTTTATTATGTGTATATAAAAACATGCATCCCTGTTTTGTTTCAACATTAGAAATAGCCTCCCTTTGCAAACATAAAGCACATATCTCAGTGTAAAAGGTGAGCTTGTTCCCTCAAGTTTACTTCTTCCCTTTGTTATGTTGAAGAGGAAACTGTTTGGAGTGGAATTGAAATAACAAATATCACTAAATGAGGGTGGGCAACAGCAGCTGTTCAGTGAATGGTGGGCCTGCTGGCTGCGGAAGATAAGCAAATAGGAGACTTTCTTTCTTGATGTCGACTGACTGTCCAAACTGTGCAGGCAGCACAGGCACCGCAGAGGCTGTCTTCCTTTACTTCACACCCAATTGTTTCCCAGTTTCCCCATTAAAATTTTAAAATGGTTAACATATATCCATTATTCCTGCGCTGATAATAGACACCTTGCAGTGCAGATAGTTGTAATTGTATTTCTTTTTTCCACAACTTAAAATACTTACATTACAACAGGTTCAGCTTTAGGACACACTCTTATCATTAACTCACTAACTCTGCTAGGTTTGATCCATTTAGGAAGTAGAAAAATATCCAGATACTTTCAGTCACTGGAAGTTTAGAAATACTATTATACTATTAATTGTAAGACTTTTTGTTTCACATATGCAAATATAAAGTTACATCCATTTTAAAATTGACAATGTTTGTTTCTCAGCCCAAGTATAACCCAGTTACACCCATTATAAATCACACCTTTAATATTTTAAAGGAGTCATGACCTGTAATTTTCACTTTTCCATGAGAAAAAATGTATGTTATGATTGCCTAACGATTATACACTACCCGGGAAGCCGATATTTAAAAGTGAAGCGTTTGTTTACCCCTGGGTTCGTCAACCAGCCCACGTGCACGCGCACTCAAATACATTGTTTTAATTTCTGGCCGACTTGACGTCAAGTCGGCGCAGGATATACCATATATAGACATCGCAGACCTACCTATGCTGCAGGAAGCCCACCCTCCCTCTCTCCCTTCTCCCCCTCGCTCCTCTCTGCCTCATTCAGTCGAGTGCCGCCATTACTGAATTCTAGTGATGGGAATTCCAGCTCTTTTTGGAGAGCCAGTTCTTTTGGCTTGACTCACCATAAAGAGCTGGCTCTTTATGCTCCTCATATTTTCTGTTGCTTAAAGTGTATTTATTAAAAAAATTAATGCAAAAAAATGTCTACCAAATGTACCAAAACAAGCGGTCACGTTTCCCAATGACGAGCCGGCTCCCATCGTTCACTTCAAAGGGTTAGCTCTTAGAGCCGGTTCGTTCACGACCTACACATCACCGATTCGAAGTACGAACTCCACCGTGAAAGATGCAGAAAGTTTCTTCACGCAATGATGCATGAAGAAGACATACTCGTGTCAACCTTTTATTTTAATCAGCTAAATCAGCTAAAACCATTTCTGCCAGAAACGTAGTGCACACATGAGTTGCTCTGTTGTTGACTGCCAGAATCATCATGGGAATATTTTTTCTAATTTTCTTTACACCGGAATCCTTTACAAATTTGGGACAATATCAGACGAAGTTGGCATCGAAGCTCCGTTTGGAAAAAGGGGCCATTCCAACAATCAGAGACTTGCCTGCAATTGAAACGGTAAGGCTGTGTTTTTATTGCTCTGCTGTGTGTAACAAACAGCAGCTAACTTCTAATGTGGCTATTGTATGCTAGCGGGAGTAGTAGATATGGGTTAGATATGCTGAAGCGTTACCTGCGGTGTCAACCTCCCTCCTTCCTGCCACCAATCAACGCGCCCCTCATTTGCATTATTACAATGCCCGTCCACGACAGCCAAAGTATCACATCAGATCTCGCGAGACAATAATGCCTTCAGAAATAAGGGTCAGAGGAGCTCTGTGTTTATTTTTTTCACTTTTTTTCAACTTTTCTTTCATAGAAGGGCCTGAAAGACTATAATAGAGCGTGGGTATCCAAGATAATACTAGATTATGAC
The DNA here is from genome assembly GCA_963556495.2 of Valencia hispanica. Taxonomy (NCBI): domain Eukaryota; kingdom Metazoa; phylum Chordata; class Actinopteri; order Cyprinodontiformes; family Valenciidae; genus Valencia; species Valencia hispanica. The sequence goes on from OY747703.1 coordinate 29,141,222, forward strand.
TCCTTTAAATATTCTTGAATTGTTGTGATTCTCTAAGAAACACTTTTAGTCCATGATACTTTCTAATACTGATATCTTCAAAACAAAGTATTTTAAATGCACTAATAAGCAGTTTTTCTGTTAGGAGTCTGGGGTGTTTGAGGTCCCGGCTGAGGTGAGGACCGGTCTGTCAAGGTCAAGGGCGGAGCCTGTTGCAGCTCATTGAGCTCATCACCACTGGAGGATTTAAAGAGCTGGCTGACAGATCTTCACTGCCTGAGGGTTAACTACCATTTGGTACAAACCTTAATACCTCCGTGTTTGCTCCTGAGTTCCTTCTGTTAGGCAATCTGCTCACCTCTCTGTGTTTTCCTCAGGTGTTCCTCGTTGCTACCTCCTCGTATTCCGTTCTCCAGCTTCGCTGGAAGCCCTGGTCATCATTTCCTCGTTTGACAGCCTTCAAGCTCCTGGTTCCTCCGTGGTTCATGCCACTTCCTCGTGCTCTGCCTGGCTTCCCTCCATGTACCATCCTCGCTCCTGGATTCCTCCTCACCTCCTCTCCTCACTAGCAGTCTATCTTCCATTCACCAAGTAACCCTCACCAGAGTTCCTACAAATGATTACTCTTCTCAAGGAAACCAGGTCTCACCTATGGATTCTCTCCCTCTACAGTGCTCACCATCTCCAATTCCCCTCCAGTGTTCCCAGCTCCCGCGTTTCTTCATTTTTATTTAATAAACCTTTAAATAAAAGGTATTACTGATCTCCCCGAGGTGTTCTGCATGTGGGTAAAGAAATAAATACCAACATGACACCTTCAGTTCACAATCTCTTTATAGTCCAGCACAATCCAAATTAGATTAGTCTTTGCAACCTATTGTTTTAAGGGTTTGCAAAAATGATAAAAACAAAGAAATGCAATGACAATAAAATAAAAAAAATCAACAACATTCAAACTACAGGGTTAAAAATACCTAAAATTTGCAGTACCATTAAGCATTAAACTGTTGTGACACAGACAGATAGGTTTTGGCTATGAATAATTGCTTAGAGGAATTATAAGACTAATAATTTTATGTCAAAATTGCCAAGTTTGGGGCACCATCTTGGAATCCAGGAAATTAATAATAACCAAATGGTTCTGTCTCAGTTAATGTTTATGATTACTTGCCTGAAAAGGCTGAGATCATTTAACAATAGATGAAGGAATAAGTGCTTGGCGTTTTTTGAACAGCAAGTTACTACACATGTATGTGAAACAATGACAAATGACTTTCCAAAATACAAGAGTTTATTAGAAAAAGAATTCAACCTTCAGTTAAAATGCTTTAATCAACAAACACACTAAGCCAGTAACACCCAACTAAACTACAAAGTAAAAGAAGAATGAATAACAAAACTAACTTCTAAAAGTAAAACTGTAAAATGGAAAAATATGGAAAGAAGTAGAAACAATAACCAGTAAATTGATCGTGATGTCACAGTTCAATATGAATGTTTATGCTCAAAGACTAATGCTTGTATTGAAGAGTTTTGGGAGTGAAGCTAAGATAGTTTAAACTAATTGTAATTAGTTTTAGACTAATTAGTAACTTTTGGTTTGTTTTCAAATAACCAATTCACAATGCAAAGCAGAAGTGGAGAAAAATATATATATATATACTTTGGAGGAAATAATGTTTAATTAAACCATTTGCTGAATTAGAAATCCATAACCTTTTGAAATAATTGATTCTATTTTATGGATCGTCACAGCAGTGATTAATCCAATTTAGTATTTCGACATACTAAGAAGGTGATTTCAAAAATGACTTATACGATTCATTTTCTGTGTTTAAACTATGTATTTTAAAGCCGATCTGTATTTTGAATACCATAGATAGAAAACTTTATTGTTTATGTAGCCTTGGCGGTCTGCTAGAGTAGCTCATAGCTGGGTCAATGACGTGACTTCTAAATATATTGTCCAACTGCATTTTCTGTTGATAAAAATATTATTTTATAAATCTGAATTAAACTATATATAGTTAGTTCCTGTCCTCAAGGTGTAACCTCATATTTTTTTCCAAAATCATTAGGCATTTACAATTATTTTGTTACTGAAAGTTAAAAGATATAATGTGGTGCGACCGTCCATTCATGAATCCAGTTTTGGACATTAATTTAAATTGAATCCAAATATATTCAAATGTATTTTCTGCCCTATTTGGCATATATTCTAAAGTGTTTTGTAACCTCATGTGAAATTACATTGATCTTGTAATGATATTTCCCTCATATTACGCATGTAAACTTCGTCCGAGTATGTCCATTTTATGAAATATCATGTGGTGCGACCATGAAGAAACCACCATTTTGGAGCTTTTATTTTGAAAGCTGCTCCAAGACAGAAAGTTTTTTAGATACTACATTTGCAAAGGGCCACAGAAGCAGCTAGCAGGTTTGTAACTTTCTTTCATCTTTTAAAAACAAATGCTTTTTAAATGGCTTGTAGATAGTTTCCCAATCTGGATGTCATGTGGTATGACCTCAAAAAGATGATACATATTGATTTATTTTCACAAATTCATAATTTGATCATAAATATCATTGTAACCTATTGAGAGAAAATAGCTGGATTTGTTTAGGTGTCCAATGCTATGCCTGTAAATTCTGATTGAAAGTGAAAATATCATGTGGTGCGACCAAATATCATATGGTGCAACTATTGAAGCTAGCTTTCCATGAGTTGTACAAATGATTTAAAGGAAGGTTTTGCATTTTAATGTCATTTTGATGGTTAATATATGATAAAAATGGTAAAGTGTTATATCATTTTAAAAGATAAAATAGCACTTTTTCTTACTTTTCATGAATTTCAGAGAAAACGCTTTATGTTGAATTCTTGTAGATAATATTGAAAAAAATAAAGAAAAAGTATTTGTAGCATGTCGTTTAGCCATTATGTCTTCATTTTTTAAAGTTTTTTTTAAAAACAATTCTATTTCATTAGATACTGCTGTCAAGCAAAGGGAAGACTACTTGCCACAGGCAGCATGTGAACTCTGACCCTGCAGCAAGGGCAGCGTACCGTGAAAGAAGAGAGAGGTTTGTTGTAAAAGCTGAAAAAGATTAAAATTATCGATTAAAAAGCAACTTAGACTAGGCTACATGAAGTTATCTTGAGTGGAGGACATTTAAAATATCATACACATTCTCAGTGAAATATCAATCTGCAGAATCTGAAAAAAGATAAACTGTGTACACTGTAGTTTGACACAATGCTTTGTTTGATGCAATGGAATGATTTGTTTCAGCTACATCAGCCAACAGGTTTAGCGCTTAAAAACACTTTAAACCAACAATGAACAAGATCTAACTCGTTTAGAACTCTTTTTCCTATTTATCTGCCCAGACACAAGATTACGTTGAATGAACAGTCCTACTTTGCTTTGAGGGAGGTCCAATCCAAAAAGGTTGAGCAAAAAAAGGAGAGCTAGAACCTACGCAGGATTTTAGGACTGTGTTTCCCAATTGCAGGCCGAACGGCTAACAGGTCGACGTCATAGCGAACTTTCTTGGAACAGTCCTGACATAACCCAAGCTGGATGCACAGACAGCAGTGGGCACTTCGAAGCAAAATATGATGATATGATCACGGAGAAAATAAAAGCTGTGAGGGGCACTTTAAAAATCCACCAGATCTTGTCATCCCAAGCAGCACAAATCACGCACAGGGAGGTGTCGTGCTTTTGCAAACATGCAGAAATGAAAACATGCTCATGTTACCACCCTGTAAATGTTGACCTGAGGAACACCACATCCAACACTGGGGAGGCCCCAACCTTTGAGGAGACATCAACCTCTGAGTCACAGAGGGGGGAAAGTGATCAGGAGTTATGTGGCAAATTTGTTATTGTTACATAAAATGAACTTCCATATGTAGGTCAGGTTCTTGATGTTGTGGGAGAAGAAATCAGGGTCAATGCCATGTGTCAGTCAGGGAATAAAAACTTATTCATATGGCCACAAGCTCCAGATGCCATTTACTACTATAAGAAAGATGTCATAGCAGTCATCTCAGAACCTCAGCCAGCAACTTCACGTAGTTCTAAATTGAGAGGCCAAAGACTGGATAAAGTTCCTAGGGTTAAGAAAATACCTAAACCACATCACCAACATTCCTATCAGAATGATGGACAGTTTGATTTCTTCAAGTTTGATGTTTCTGAATTCATCTTGTTCCTTACTGATTTGTGAAATGTTCAGAAAAATATACATGAATGTGCAGTTCACTTCAACACAGTGATTTTAAAAGAATGACAATGACATGAAAGGTAATGTCTTAGCAAAATGTGTCTTCAGTATTCAAATGAATAAAATCTGTTTTAAATATATTCCATTCAAATTATTGTATCCTGTCTTTTTTTTAAAGATATAAGATAGTTTTTATCATTTGGTGCGACCACCCATCATGTGGCGCGACCATTAATAAGACTATCTGTAGAAAAATGAAAAAGTGATGCCTTCTTTCTGTGGCAGAAAGTTAATCACTGATGCAGTAAGCTGAAGTTAAAGGTATTTTATTTTTATTTGCATCATTTTTATGCAATTTACAGGAAAAATGAGCATGCAAACTACTTGCAAATAGGTGAATGAGGATTATATCAGTATGTATGACATTTCTACAGAAATCCAAATAATTAGCTTCCAGACATATCATATTACTAAGAACTTGTAAAAAAATGGTAAATATATTGAATAAATATATATATTTTTAAATGATTTTGACAGTCGCACCACATGACATTTTGAAGGGTAATGGCCAATTAATTTACGTGAAAAAACACCAAAATATCTTAATTTATTATTTTAACATGTATGCATCTACACATGACATTGTAAAGCTTTGACCAACTGCAATAAAAATTCATATTTATTGTATTTTAAAACTGACCTGTTAAAAGCATCAACAAGGGTGGAATCTGTAACCCCCGATTTCCACTGCATGCGCTCCGCTCTGGTCCGGTCCGGTCCAGTCCGCCACGCACTCTGCAGCTGTTCGCAATTTCCACTGCATACGCTCTAGGTCTGTTCCCCTCATGGTCTGCAGCCCAGAGGTGATCAAAGAAACATCCACTGGAATTGCGAGATCTTGCAATAAAAGCCAGTAATAAATGCGGAAGTCAGAACTAAATTCTTCATTCCGTGGAAAAAGAACAGAAAAGAACAGTTATTCTCTGTTATTCTATGTCAAGATATTTTGGGTAACATATGTATAAATATACATGGGCTTATATAAATATAGCTATGCGTACAAAAAATGTCTAGTCTGTCTTTATTGATTAATTTTGAAAAACACCTGGAAATGTGGTTGTTCTATATCCGGTTGGTGCTTAGTTATTTGTGTAGATTGACTGCGGACTTGATCCGGTGTCCGGCAAAAATAGAATCAATCCTATTTTTGCCGGATGGCGAAACGGCGCCCTGCGCCGCTGGGCGGCGGCAGTGGAAATGCTCTCATAGACTACAATGGGAGCGTTTTTGCTGCGGAGTGCGTGCCGGAGCGGAGCGGAGCGCATGCAGTGGAAGTTGGGGATAAGTCAGAGATTCCTTCGGCATAGTTTGAACAAGTCAGGTTCAGGACTTATTTTATCAGCCAAGTACAGTTCACCTGATCGATCGGCAGGCTGTAGTGTCTTCTGGATCAGAGAACCTCCAAACCTCGCTAGAGAAGTTTGATGTCTGCGCGCTGAAGTTTTCCCCCCTTCTGTTAACCGTAATTGTTTACAATTCACCTTCAGCCGTTCCCGACATTGGGTAGTGAGGATGAGGGTCAACTGTCAACTGTAAGACCTGCCAAAAGCTATTGTTCAAACGTAACAAACTAAAATTTCATATCAACACAGAAGACAGAGATCTGAAAAGGAGCAGGAAAAGTAGAGGAGGAGTAGCAGTACTTGTCAACAACAGATGGTGTCATCCAGGACATGTTACTGGAAAGTGTCGTCTCTGAAGCCTAGATATTGAACTATTGGCAGTAAGTTTTTGTTCATATTATTTACCAAGAGAGTTCACCATTGTCAATTTGGCTGTTGTTTACATTTCACCTTCGGCCACTGCAGATTGCTTATCGCTGTGGGGTTGAAGATGCCATCATCCACTTGCTTCAACCAACCCACTGTCAACTGGACAAAACAGGCAGTACTATGAGGATCATGTTCTTTGATTTCTCCAGTGCATTTAACACAATTCAGCCTGATTTGCTTTGTCAGAAACTCCTGAAGACACATGTGGAGTCCTCCACAATTGCCTGGATCAATGACTACCGGACAAACAGACCACAGTTTGTGAGACTGAAGAATTGTGTGTCAAATCAGGTGGTCAGCAGCACAGGAGCACCACAGGGTACCGTACTCTCACCATTTCTTTTCCCTCTGTACACCTTAGACTTCCAGTACAGAGACCTTTCATCTGCAAAAATACTCAGATGACTCTGCAATTGCCAGGTGTATCAGAGATGGACAAGAATCTGAATACAGAGAGCTGGTAGACTTTGTGACATGGTGAGGAAATAATCATCTTACCATGAATATGAACAAAACAAAGGAGATGATTGTAGATTTTAGCAGAAACAGGGATAAGTCAAACACTGTTTCCATCATGGGTGAAGACATGGAGGTGGTTGAGGAGTAGAAATACTTTGGTGTTCACCTGGACAACAGACTGGACTGGAGGCGCAACAGTGAAGCCATTTGCAAGAAAGGACAGAGCAGACTGTACTTCTTGAGGAAGCTTAGGTCCTTCAAGGTTTGCAGCAAGATGCTGCAGATCTTCAAGTCTGTTGTGGAGAGTGTAATTTGATCAGCCATCATCTTTTGGGGTAGTGGCATCAGAGCCGGGGACTTAAAAAGGCTAAACAACCTGACAAAGAAGGCTGGTTCTGTTCTGGGGACGACTGTGGAACATCTGGAGATGATGATGCAAAGGATTCTTCATAAAATCAAAAAAAAATATGAACAACCCTGAGCATCCTCTTCATGAGACTATCCTACAACAACAGAGTGTCTTCAGTCAGAGGCTTCTTCAGTTTTGCTGCAACACAGACCGCTACAAGAAATCTTTCCTGCCCACACCCGTCATGATCTACAACAACTCCTTAAAGAATTAATTGTATGAGCTATACCAACACTGAATTTCCTTCTAGGATCAATAAAGTATTTTTGAATTGAATTGAAAGATTGAAAGAAATTGTCAAGAACATGATCATAGTTTGTGATACATGGAGATTTTTAACAAAATATTAATTAACTGTAAAAACCTATTATCTGAACCATTTTGATTAACAAGTGTTTTCAAGTTCATAAATGGATCATTTGTAATAATATCTGTCATATTACACAGTTTAATCCTATTAAACATTTCTTCACTTGCTGCCACAACTTGACCCTTTCACTGGCAGTGTTTTGGAAACTGCTCCGATAATCACACAGTAGTGACATTGCCAGACATCAGGAGGCAATCTGTTCTGAAACAGGTCAGCTTTGTAACCGGGGGCAACCTGATCGGTGATTAAGTAGAGGCATTTTAGATTAATTGTAGACTGGAACACTGATGATAAAGCATTTCTATGCAATATGATTGTGGACCAGCTGACTTAACCAATTTATGCTGTGGATGATTGGTAGCTTATGTTCTTGCTGGTATTTTCTTTTCTATCAGAAGTACAACAGATGAGCAATAGGTGTCTGGTGAATATTGTGTTAGTGGAAATTGATGCTTTTGGGCCTGAAGGTCCCCCAGGATGACAAAACATAGGGGAAAGAAGGGTGGTTGTAGGGTCCAGAACAGAAAGGAAAGAAAGAGTGTATATGATAAAACAATTTGTGAGGTAAAGAATTCTGAGAGAATAGAAGAAAATCTGAGCTGTATCAACAATAACAACTTTTGCATTTCTGCTACAATTCACATGCCCATTACAACAACATGTTGTAATGTAATAGACCAACACAAACATGCACCTAATTGTAGAAGATGTAGAAGAAAAGGGGTGCAAGGCATTCAAATGATTTAAAAAAAACTCTAATAAATGTGCCATTTATATTGAATCAGCCCCATTTAATGTGATACCATAAATACAATCTAGTACAACAAATTGTCTTTATAAGTATACTAGTAAGTAGAGTCCATGTCTGCCTAGTATAAAATGGACTCCCACCTATTCGAGATTCAGTATTTGTGAATTCACCTATTCATGTTTTGTGGAATATAACACCAAATTATTTGCAGAAAATCCACCTATTCGGAGATTTATTTTGTAGAGCATAAGTGAAATATTAAAAAGAAAATATAGCTTGAAAAACTACTGAAAGCTGTTGTTTTAGACTAATTAGTAGCTGAAAACTGAAAACCCTTGGTGTAATGCTGTTTGAAATGCTATTGGATGACATTTGAAAAGCAGCTAAACCAAGAGTTGCATTTTTTTTCCCTGACGCTGATTGGCTACACCCCTAATTATTCGCGAGCGGTAGGCATGGGCTGGTTACCGGTTTCAAGGTATACCGTGGTATGAAAAAGTCAAGATTTCAAAACTACTAAAATTTTCCATCATACCGTCCCTGCGGTATAAGCGTTTTTTATTTATTTTATGTGACGTCACGTTAGGGAGAAAGTAAAGATCCCTCATGAAGCTGCAGCGTAAAGCGCACCCCGCCCCCCTGCAGACCTGAGTTTGGTTTGTTGTGAGTGACAAACGGCCACCGCTGCAGGCTGTGTGATGAGTGAACTTTTTCCACCGTCTCCAAGCGGATGTTTGGGAATACTTCGGCTACCATAAAAAGCCAGACGTTCACGGCTTGAAAGAAGAAGGTCGCCCGACGTGCAAAACGTGCTTGAGAACAGTGGCAACCCGAGGAGGCAATACATCAAATATGATAGCGCATGTTCGGGAGCACCAACCATCGTTGTATGCTAAATTTAAGGTAAAGTTAATGCTGTCTTGAAATGAACGAGCGTATTAGCGTCTGACATTAGTGAAATGAGCTTGTTACCTTGGCAGATATGGTAACGACCATATCTTATCTTTTCTTCATCTCTATCCTTAGGCGGATATGGTAACTGGCATGCTAATGATGATTTATCTTAGCATGCTAGTTAGTTACCATATCTGCCTCACTAAAAAGTGTTTTTTCTTTTTTTTTTTTTAATACAGACATTCAAAATACACATTTTAGAGCTGTAATCATAATACCGTGAAACCGTGATATTTTTGCCTACGGTTATCATACCGTCAGAATCTCATACCGGCCCATGCCTAGCGGGCGGCTGTGTTCCCTAACCCCTGCAAATACCGGGGGTCCACTGTTAACGTGGAATAAATTAAGCTGTTTTGTGAAGGCCTCCTGGGTTTGTTGAAGAACATTATTAAACAATCAACATGATGAATATCAACAAACACGCCAGAAAGGTGAATAAAAATAGTTTTTAAAATAGTTTAAAATAGTTTTGATTATAAAACAATATTTCAAGCTCTGATCATTTAATGCACCATTGTTAAATCTACCATCCCAAAATAGAATAGTATAGTACAACTACAAACCTACAAAAACAAGGCCTGTCAAGGGTTGAAAACAGGACCCAGGCGCAGAGAGACGTTTGGCATTCTTATGATGCATTTAAATAACAAAAATAATCAAAAACATACAACTGGACGAAGAACACGGTGGAGAGCGGGGAGAGTAGACGGGGATGACAACGATGACAGGGAGGTGAGTAGATGAGGACCCAACAAAGGACTGAAGGAGAACTGAGGTTTAAGAGGCCTGGATCAACAATGGGAAGGTAATCAGGGAAAAACAGGAGACAGCTGATGACAATTAACAGACAAACAGTAGGAGACAGGGAGTGACACAGACAGGGAGGAAGTCACACTGTGACAAGGCCTTTCAAGTTAAGATACAAACTAGGCAAGAACAGCAAAAATCTGAGAACCAGCCGAGAGACCCATTGTATCTCTCGAGGAACTGATACAATCCACAGCTCAGGTGGGCAAATGTGTTGAAAAGAAAACTGTTAGATGTGTACTCTGGTCTTTATGGAAAAATATCAAGAATAAGGGTTGTTTTGAAACAAGGTCACAAAGCAATCTCATGTGAAGTTTGCCACAAAGGGTTACCTTCCACCAGACAATGGCACACAATAAAAAATGGTTTGGAACAAAGCATGTTCTTGTGTTAGAATGGCCCTGTCAGAATTCATACTGAAGTCAACTTGAAAGTCCACGGTAAGAGGGATGAATGATGTCTATAGATGCTCTTTAACCAATCTTACAAAGCTTAAGATGATTTTAATGGGTGACAATTTGCTTATGATAAGGTAGCAGAGATATACCCCAAGGTTGCATCTATAAATGCAATTATAGCTGAATGGTAGTTCTACAAAGTAATGACGCAGTGGAGCAGAATACATATGGATACTGCAGTTTGCAGCAGTAAAATACCATGTATGTTTTCTTCACTGCTGAATTATGCATGTTTTTATTTCAGTCTATAACATTAAAACTCAGCAGAACACATTGAAGTTTGCAGTTTTAATGTGACAAAATATGATGAGCTTTAACAAACACAAAACATTTCTCCATCCCTTACCTACCAAAGCTGATCTAAAATCAAGTTGATAGTGTTTATTTTGTTGTTTTTTTTTAAACATCTTTACAGTCTGGTTAGATGCTTTCTGCAGGTAATACAAAGATGTCTGATTTTGAAGATAAGTCTGTTTGATTCACCTCAGACAGAATTTGAGAAAAGTGTGAAAATTAAGTCCTGGCACTCCAACACTTTAAACATCACTAAAACTAAACACCAAACTGATTATGACACTAGAAAGAAATTTGAATTTTGAGAACATAACTGTACAACACCTTGAAATCAAAGTTAAAAAGCAAAAGCAGTGAACTCAGAGACTACTAGTAGTTAACCACATAAATATGACTTCATACAAATAAAGAAACAAAAAACTGGTTTCTATCACTAATAATTGTGAATATGACGGTTCTCTTGCTGGTGTTGCTAAAGACTTCATAGCTAATTTTATTCTTTTTCTGTGACATATGAAAACACATTTTATGGCTGAAGGGTAATCATGACAAATTGCTCAAATTTCATGTGACAATATTACTCATATTATTCTGATATTCCTTAGACATGGGTTTTAATGCATGATTGGCACTTTTGTTCATTAAACAGTAAAGTCAGACTTGTTGACTTGTTAAGAAGAGCTGAGGACTTTTATGTTAGATGAATTTTAGACATTTGTCTGTTGGCAACAACCATGAGTTGCTGTCTGACTCTCCAAAACTTGGATTATCTAAGTCACTGATGTCTTTAGAGGGATATACGATTATTTTTTGCTTCAAATTTTTTTAGGCAGCTTGAATTGTCATTGCTTGGTGACAAGTTCTCAAAACTAGGTGGCAAAACACTAGAAAATCTTCAAACACAATGTCTGCAACACAAGCCTCTTTTCTTCTTTCTTTCTCTGTGTGACAGTTCTCCTCAAAACACTAGTAAACACAATGTTTTTTTGTCTTCTTAATACTACCAGAGCTTGTACAGAAGCTTTAGTACTTGTGGTATGATAAATTATCTAATAATTCTGAAATCTGTCTAAAACACGTCTTCTTTGTGTCAAAGTTGACATCCTCTTAAAGACAGTAAGAAGATCATAGTTTTTCAACCTCACTAGGAATTTTTAAAGTTATCTTATATATAATATCAAGCAAAATTCCAATTCACCACTTCTGAATTGAAAGTAAGTTGGCTTTTTATGCTGTTTTGGAGATACATTTTACATTTCACAATTTGCACTTCAATTTTATATGGACAAGCATTTATAAAGTTTTTTTCACAACCTGCTCTGAGTTGTATCCATCCAACTATGCACTGTCTATAGCCGCTGATGCTGTTGCAGGTGGATGGTGCCTATCTCCAGCAGTCACTGGATGAGACGTGGGGAACACCCTGGGCAGATCGCCAGTCTATCACAGGCTAACCTAAAGAGACGCACAGGACAAACAACCATCCACACAAACACCCATTTTGTCATGTAATCAGACAGAATAATTAAAGCTTTTTTGGTCTATTAACAATTAGTCTTATGAGAAAATAGGTATTTCAGAGTTAAAAGTAAAAAAAATCATTTTGGCTTTATTTCATTGTTGTTGCTGTGGTTTGATAGTTGTTGTTTTCCCTATGTCATCTTGCAACATTTTTTCAACAGTTCATGGGGATATAGATATAGTCTTCCCTGTTGCTGTTGCTATTGTCACCAAGCAGGTATACAAACTGTTTTCTTTTTACATGTCATTATCAACCAGTTATTCAATACAGTGCACATAAATTCTTACCTGATTCATTCTACATGGTTTATATTTCATCCATCTGAATTGCACATAGAGAACCTGACCAACCATTCCATGCAGCTCGTTTCATTGAAACTATAAAAAAAAAAGGGGGCAGACCTAAATGTTGATGTTTTTGAGACATGTTTTATTCACAAAAGCAACTATTAACAGCTGTTACTTATAAGGTTTACATGGACTATTTCTCTAGCTTGGAGAATGGAGGAAACACGCATACATACACACAGACATGTCCTTTTGGTATCAAGGTGTCAGTGCAAAATCTAATGTTGAAATTGTTGCAAAATTTATTCAGTAAAACCCTATTGCAGCTGTTGGTACTAGAGATCAAAAATCAACCAACATTCTTACCTGAACTATAAAAGCATGCATAATAGTTGTATTGGTTTTAAACGAGAAGCTCAATGATGTGCAAGGTTCATATTTTACTTAATATCTTTTTCTGTCCTAATACATTCATAAACCTTACATTGGCCCACATGATAGCCAAGATAGTCAACATCATAAAATGTTCAACAGTCTTGAAATGTTTTCTACATATCAAAATATCTAAGTTGACACAGAGTTGACATTGAATGTCAGACTTTGGAGTATCTCACTGTCTATGGGAATTAGTTTTCTCTTCTGTTGACATATAAGCAAATGTTCAGAACATACACACTCACACATCCACAGATGCTCAAACTTTTGTAAAAGACATGAAAAATGTAAGAGAAGGAAAAAAAATGTTCCTTGCCTTATCAAGTAGTCCCTAATCCCTCTTTAATTTGTGAATATGCACATATTAATGCATTGTTGATAAATATACACATAGCAGGAAAACAATAACAGTGATATAAAAATATGTGTATCATTCGTCCTTTCCATTTTCAATTGACAAACCAAAATCAAAAAATGAGAATGTGATCGGTTCTTTTATTTGTTTGTAAATCAGATACAAAAAAGGATAAAAGGCTTCTTTTTTCATATAGACAATAGAAAAATGGGCCGCATAACCAAATTTGATTTTAATATTTAAGTGCTCTGACATTTTCCGCGACTATCAGATTCTGTGACTCTAGGGGGTACTGTTTTGCCGACAGATCTATCCATATTACCTGACCCCTCCATAACTCCTGAAAAAAGGTGATAAGAGGGATGAAACCTTTATAGGTAACAGTGTGTTCGTTATAATATACACAGTTTTTGAGTGTAAAGGTGACAGAAGGTCAGTGGCCCAGAGGTCACCAATTGTGACAGCTCACAACTCCTATCATATGTGCCCCTTCCATAGCCTTTGCCAAACAATGTTTACCTCATATGTGATTTTAATAACATCATTAATGAATAATCCAAACATTGTTTGTGTTTAAAAACAATATGCATATAATCTAAAAGAAAAAGAAGGAAGTAAATGTAGGATACCTGGTATGAAACAATATTGCCTATTCTATTCACGATAGAAAGAAAATAAACAAACAAATGTTTGCCCTTAAATGTCCTATATCATGCAAAATTAACTTTTTGGAGCTTTTAACCATTTTGTAATGCAATTTTCTTATAAGAAAAACCTGCCAGAGTGGTTTTTGGTTTAATTCACGCATTTCTCAGTCATCCTCCTGAATCCTACACTCTGAGTAGCTGCACCGCCCTCTCCTGAAAAACGACTGACTCCTGACATAGTGACGTTTTTTACGTAACTGTGTCAAACCAGGAAGTGCCAGACATGTCCGCGCCGCCCCTGCAGATTAAACACACACGCCCCCTTTTTCACAGATGCGGGCTGCGAGAGTCCGAAGCAAGACACTAAGCACCACCGTTATTATATTATTTTACTTTCTAAAATGGCTCAGCGAAACTGCGCATTTGGCTGCAAGGCCGGGGCTCATGGCAAGGTCATGAAATGGGTAGCACTCACAGGAGGGGAGGCAGGATTTTAGTGAAACCGAACGTCTTAATTCCGGGTCGAAAAATAACTCCAGCATATAAGTTATATTTCTGGAAAAATTTATATTATATAATGCCAACGGCAACATTTTATCAAATATATGCCTATCCCAGACGTTGAAAGCTATAAAATAGCATCATATAGGACCTTTAACTGTTGTTTAGTCACCAGCCCCTCTAGTTCGTATTAGGGATGGGCATAATTAATCAATGATCGATTAATTGATCATTAAGAATTTCCTCGATGACATTTTTTTACCGATCAATTAACGCATGTTCTGTTGCGTAGCTGAGTTTTGAAGGAATGCAATAAATTTTGCTATGTGGCAGAAATTAAACACTTTACTACACGAGGGCGATGACTGAAAATTAAACCCACAGGCCGACTCAGTTTCTTGCAAGTTTCTGTGTATTTCAAAAGTAGCATTGTCATGAAGAGGTCACAGCAAAGTGTGGCGTGGGACAACTTTGACTAAAAAGACCAACAAAAAAAAGTATCTGTTCACTGCCAACACTATGAAGCTGAACGCACTTCCAACCCTGGTTAGAAGCGGAGCATCCAGCTCTTGGTCTCAACCTAGCATCAAGTCCCTGTTAGCACGGAGGAGCCGAGATGCACAACGGGCAGAGAAACTTACTCACCAATTACTTTCTGAGGGAGGCTCCGCCACCCCTGGATTGCACCCCTACAGACTGGTAGAAAATGAATTATACACAATTTCAGATGCTTGCCAAGTTAGCACGGAGGTATGTGTATCA
This sequence comes from Valencia hispanica, assembly GCA_963556495.2. Lineage (NCBI taxonomy): Eukaryota > Metazoa > Chordata > Actinopteri > Cyprinodontiformes > Valenciidae > Valencia > Valencia hispanica. The sequence continues at coordinate 29,156,283 of OY747703.1, forward strand.
CAGCGACGTCTGTCCCCTCACAGCAGGTGATCTCGGCGCTGCAGGTCAGACGCAACAGCAGCCTGATGACCGTCAGTCTGCTCACCAGGCTGCTTTCGCTTCTGACCCCAGCGCATGTTAACATGCTCATCTTTCTCAACAAAAATCATTAGATTGCTGCTAAAGTTGTAAATAAATTACGGTTTCTTTTGTTTTTGTCTTTTTTACTCTGTTAATGAGCCTAATTCATTGTTAGGTACGCTGATCTCTCTCATCCTCTTTCTCGACTCTTTTTGACAAATGTAACACCAAACTATAAGACCTATAAGTATTATATGTATTCTTTTTATTAAGTTATTGTTTAACATTACTTTTTTTTTTTTTTTTACTTTTTTGGAGAAGAAAAAAAATATGAGCGTCAGTTGTGTTATCTAGTACCGTCTTTTAGCTGTCGGCTCCGCTGCTTATAGCGCATATTTTCTATGTGCAATTACCGTGAATTAATTCCGTTTAACTTCCACAAGAGGTGTCAAACTTGTAATGAAGATCTCAATGAGGAAAACGCAATTTTTCTATTCTCAGTGCGTTTTAATATAGCCAGTGAACACTGAATTTTAATCTAAAAATATCAATGATTAATCGAAAATCGATCGTTAATTCTCCCGATGATCGATGAAGACAGTTTAATCGAACGCCCATCCCTAGTTCGTATATACTTTTTTTTCTTTTGGAGCTGAGACCATTTTTATTCTCAAGGTAAAGTTCATAAATGAATGACGATAGAAGTACGTGCATCTTAACGCATTTATGATTTTTGGAACGTTTATATTTAAAAACGGCAAACTAATGCTTTATTTAATGTAAGTGTCATTTAAGTGAGTACAGTAATTGTGCTTTTAAAAACCAACAGACCTGGGGGAGATATGACAAATGTTTAGAATAGTTCAGGAATATTAACAGCGGTTTTCAGGCGAGGCTTACATATGGAGCTTGTGCACGTTAAGAGGTTTACGTAGATTGCGAAACAGTACTCCCTAGAGTCACAGAATCTGATAGTCATGAAGCAATTACAGTGAGGAACATAAGTATCTGAACACTCTGATTTTGCAAGTTCTCCCACTTAGAAATTATGGAGGGGTCTGAAATTCACATTTTAGCTGCAATTCCACTGTGAGAGATAGAATTTCAAAAAATAAATTCAGGAACTCACATTCTCAGATTTTTAAATCATTTATTTGTATGTTATTGCTGCACATAAGTATTTGAACACCTGGCAGTCAGCAAGAATTCTGTCTCTCAAAGACCTGTTACTCTGCCTTCAAAACGACCACCTCTACTCCACTTATTAATCTAAATTAGTAGCACCTGTCTGAGCTTGTTAAAGACACCTGTCCACACAACAGTCAGTCAGACTCCAACTACTACCATGGACAAGAACGTAGACCGGTCAAAAGACACCAGAGAAAAAATTGTGGACCTCTACATGGCTGGAAAGTGCTATGTGGCAATTGTAAAGCAGACTGGTGAAGAAAGATCAACTGTTGGAGCAATTGTTAGAAAATGGAGGAGGCTAGAGATGACTGTCAGTCTCCCTCGGACTGGGGCTCCATGCAAGATCTCACCTTGTGGGGTATCACTGATGATAAGAAAGGTGAGGATCAGCCCAGAACTATGAGGGAGGAGCTGGTCAATGATCTGAAGAGAGATTCCTTGGTGCTACTTCTTACTTTTGATTTGCAGTCGATATGAATTTTGTGTTCACCCGTAAAAATTACAATCATTATTGATTAATTTTAATCACTTTTGTAAACAAAATGCTAGTGGGTACCAATCACTTACATTGCTTCATGCTAAGCTAAAGCAAACCAACTGCTGCCAGATCGGGAGAATCAGAGGGCCGGTTATAAAAAATACTTTTTTCTCACTTATCTAACTCTGGGGAATATGGCAATAGACAATTTTTGGCTTAGAGGTGGAATATCCCTTTAAATACACAAGGTAAGGAGGAGGATCAGGTGAGACAGATTAGGCGCAGGTGTAGATAATTGGTAATCAGGGGCAGAGCCCAGAAATCTCTGACACTCTCTCTGTCACCCCATATAACAAAACTACTACCGATAAATGATACTTTAAAGTTTCTGTCACTGTAATATATTAAAAGATTGCATTAAGTTCTTTTTTTTTTTTTTCAAAACAAATATATTTATAGTTTGACATCTCTCATTTTTACAACTAATTAGATTAGTTTTAGTTGGAACAAATACTGCTTCAGTTCAAAGACGGAAAGTTCTTCTTTTCCCACTCAAATTAACAATTATTTTGTCTTTGAAATTACTATGAATACTGTCAAAGCCACAATTCACCCACTGGAAGGCTGATAATGCATCATCAAGTGCAGCACCAGTGCACTTCACTCAGTGTTACTTGATGTTAAAAGCAATCTGTAATGGATGTCAGTTACATATTTTTCCCTTACTGAAAACAACTTTGCCAGACAACGATGAAGAAAATCCTAACTGGAAACTAAATCAACCCCCCCACCCCTTGCTGCTATTTGCAAAATAACAAGCTTGTGAAAGCACCTAAAAAAAGATAAGAAAAAAAATATTCATAGGCTTCTATCAAAAGCTTTGCAGACAAATCAGAGCTGACGAAATGCATGGGTTAAAAGACTCTAATTTAACTCCAGTTTCTTCGCAAGGCTGTTGAACTTGAGCTTAAGGTTATCACTTTTCCTTCACTCCTTTTGGTGTGCAAGAGTTAACCTATCAAGGGAACATGAATAAATTACCGCCCACCGACCCTTAACTCGTTTCAGCTTGCCTCGATTTAATTCTTCAGGGGAGAGAGGGTTGGATAGTGGGGGAAGGGGTGGAATAAGTAAGTAATAAAGCAAATGAGAGACTTCCAAAACAGTTTAAATTTTCCCCCGAGAAATCGAGTCCTCTTATCAAGAGCTGGCTTAAAAACTTACACCAGAGGACCCTACATAAAAGCAACGTACAACAGGAGGAAATGTTTTTTTTTAGAACAACCAATTATGAGATGTGTATGCTTTAGGTATTTTTACAAGGCATATATTCTTTCAGGGTACATGCATTTGCTTCAAAGTTGCCAGGCAACAACTGTGATTAACAGCATAAATCTTAATCTTTGGGAGTGTTGCATTGGAAACAGATTTAGTTGTGTCTCACATACATTATCTTTCTGTGTCACCATATTGATTATTTTAAATGCTTTGATCAGCTCACATTTATCCATTTTCCAATCACTTTTCTCTTCATCAATAGTCACACAATCACTCCCTCAACCAGCCTATTTTTCCCTTCCATTTAAGATTTCGCCCCATTTTCATTTTCAGTCAGCTTTTCTTTCTTTTGAATCTGTGACTCTGTTTTTACCCACTGATCCTTTAAATCAGTCCAGCATCCCCTTCTTATTTTCTTCTGCCTCATTCCATGTCTCCAATTTTCGTTTTCTTATTGCTGTTGTCAACTCTTGGCCTTTCCTGCCTTTTGCCTCTCTTGACCCATGTCTGCCCTCTGTCTTTTAGCAGATTCTTTCCCCTATTATTGCTCTGCTTTTCCTGTAATCTCTTCAGTCCTCTAGCTTATTACCTTGTTTCCCATTTACACTTCCTTTCTTTCTTGGCGTCCCTTATTTATCTGTTCTGCTCTTACTTGTCCTCACCTCGGTGTTTCAGGCTCTCTGCTTGTTCTCGGTTCTTTTTGAAATAGTAGTCTGGGCTGTCCAAGGCTCTTAACAACCACAGTATAGCTCGTCATTAATATTGCATGCCACTGTCTTATCGACCACAACGATGCCAGGAATACAGAGTTGGCTATGAGACAAGTTAGTGACTGGAGTGGCAAGCTTGCACACACTAATGCAAGTCAATGCATACATGCATAGAACTTAAGTCAAACTGTGGCTTGAGTAGTAATGTTCTAGGGGTGTGTGGTGCACATAAACTAAGCCAGGTATAAAGTTTAGGTTTCCTCACCAGAGAAAATTCAAATATAAAGGATAGATTAATACAGGTTAATACAAAGCAAAATACAAAGCACAAGCAAACAATCATGGATACACACGCACACACTCACAAAAGCGCACGCAAACAAACCCAGTGTGTGCCTGTGCATGCCAACAGCCCGCCTGGCTTTTTCCATCAGCTGGACCTATCACAGCTTATTATCAGCTCCTTTGAACCATTTGCTCAAAGCATGATTGCACTCTCAATTAATGCCTATACGATCTACTTTGATGGAGCGAGTAATGACAAGGCTTTTGCCAGTGTATGTGCAATTCTGCGTCTTTGCGGATTCACTTGTGTATGGGTGTGTGTGTCTATATACAGTACTGTGCAAACATTTTAGGCAGGTGTGAAAAAATTCTGTTAACAGAAGAATGCTTTTGGAAATATAAATAATGATTGTTTATTTTTGATCAATCTACAAAATTCAAAGTGAGCAAACAAAATAAAAATCTAAATAAAATCAGTATTTGGTCTAGCTACCTTTTGCCTTCAAACCAGCATCAATTCTTATAGGTGCACTTGTACAAAGTCGGGGATTTTGTATGATTATTGTAAGGTGTATGATCAACCAATTATACCAAACAGGGTCAAATGATCATCAATGTGACATGTAGGTTGAAACACAGTCATTAACTGAAACAGAAACAGCTGTGTAGAAGCCTTAAAACTGGGTTCTACCAAGGTGAGGTTGTGGAAGATAGTTTCATGTCATAGCAATATTTAGCATCAACAACAAGACACAAGGTAGTTATACTGCATCAGCAAGGTCTCTCCCAGACAAATAGGCAACAGTGAAGCATGGTGGTGGTTCTTGAAAGGTTTGGGGCTACATTTCTTCAAATGGAGTTGGAGATTGGGTCAGGATTAATGGTGTTCTCAATACTGAGAAATACAAGCAGATACCTATCCATAATGCAATACTAGGAGGCATATGATTGGCCCCAAATTTATTCTTCAGCTGGACAACGGCCCCCAACATACAGCAAATGTCATTAAGAACTATCTTTAGCATAAAGAACAAGAAGTCCTGGAAGTGATTGTATGGCCCCCATAGAGCCCTGTTAACATCTTTGAATTTATCTGGGATTACATGAAGAGACAGATGGATGTGAGGAACCCTACACTGTGGAGGACTGTATCTGCCAAAATTGACAATAAGTAAATAAATGTGTAAATAAATAAATAAGGTAATACATTTGTAAATAAATAACTAAATATAGAAATGGTGGCTAAATATAGAGATGGTAGAAATACATGGTTCTGTCAAATTGGAGCGTTTACAGAGGTGTTTGGAAGCGCACAACATTTTCTAATTGGATTCCAGATCCAGCATTTACCAGAAAAAAATTATCTCTCCTATAGACTACAGAGGACCTTGGGGAGGAGAAGAGGAGAGCAGGAGATAGGTATTTCTAGTTGAGCTTTTTTCAATGGTTAACCAAGGGGGTGGGATTAACATATACCCTCTCTCAAAGCCATACTGCCAGTACACCATGACTCTAACACTGGCTGCCCAGTAGTAATGCAAAAAACACGGTAAACCCAAGCTCCCATATTCCCTTGATTTTTGGATTTGGCATTCAGAGATCCTATGAGATTTATATCCCCAAACAAACAGGATGATAATGGAATTTAGAAGCTCAAAAAAAGTTTTGGGGAAAAAAACAGGGACATTCTGAAATAAGTACAAAAATCTAGTCAGACCATCTTGATGGCGTTTACAGGTCCAATCAAGGATAAAGGCAAAGTTCTCAATTTTTCTATGTTCTCCTTGAGTTTGTTCGATTTTTCTGTAAAATTAAATTTGAAAAGTGTGCTTGGCTTTTTGTGTATTTTAATGCCCAGATATTTCACATAGTCAGGGACTATTTTAAAATGTGTGGATGATAAAAAATGCTGGTCCAGGTCATTAGCTAATATGAGCTCGCTCTTCTGCCAGTTAATAGTATAACCGGAGATCCTCTCCGAAGGAGTTGATAAGTTGGAGTAAATGGGGTATTGATTGTTCAGGGTTAGATACAAAAAGGGCTACATCATCTGCATAAAGAGTAATCTTATGATCAACTCCACCTAGCATTATAGGTTTGATGAGGACATGCCCCCTCAAACTAATTGTCAGGGGTTCAATAGCCAATGCAAAGAGGATTGGCGAGAGGGGACACCCCTGTCGTGTCCCCTTCTGCAAAGGAAAAGAGGGTAACCTATCCAGATTAGTGAGAACAGATGCTGTTGGTTCGAAGTATATCATGCGCACCCAGAAAATAAAGGATGGACCAAGACCAAACTTTTCCAGAACCCCCGTGAGGTATGGCAATTCCACTTGATCGAAAGCCTTCTCTGCGTCTAGACAAGATGGCTTGCTTAGAAGGTCTATTGAAAGAGTAATACAAAATGCCCATAACACGTCTAATATTAAAAAAGGGGTATTCATTTGGGATGAAACCCGTCTGATCAGTATGAATAATAGATTCTATACTTGTATTTAACCTATTTGCAAGTATTTTAGTAAATATCTTAAAATCTAGGTTAAGCATGGAAACCGGGCGATATGATCAAGGCTCAGTTTCATCCCTGTCTTGTTTCAACAACAGCAGAATGTTGACATCATACAAAGTAAGAAGGAGTCTTTCGGATTCTAATGAGTGGGAAAAAATTCTATGTAAAATTCGAATTATCTTATTTGCAAATTCAAATTCAACACAAACACCATCTGGTCCCGGGCTTTTCCCGTTTTGCATCGATCTAATAGAATCTAATATTTCTTCTGGGGATATTTGCGCATAAAGGGCTTCCCGTGAGGTTTTGTCTACTGAAGAGATAAAAATTCTGTAAATGTTGAGAGTACATTTATTTTGTGTGCAAAATTACGTTTCTTATCTAACAGGGGGAAACGGAAAAGAAATCTGCGTGAGGAGACATGTGATCCTTGGGGTTGTGTTCCGGCTGATAGATTACCTGCATGTGACCTTTAAAAATTATGTTCATGCTCAATATATGACTTGTCTAAGAGTTCATACAGAGTGCACAGGGTTGTTGTATGAGGGTTTAATTCTGTAGTGCATGTGGAAACACTTAGAAACAGTGAACAATCAAGAAGAATGTAGTACATCATGCGTTCCCACATGTGAAGAAGCTTTGACCATTATTCTGTGAACAAAGATCGATGTGGGAGGGGTTTCATGCAACTCGTGTTTCAATAAAAACTCTATGCTGACGTAGAACTGTGCTCAGTTAAGAGAACTGAGTCTAGCGAACGAGGTCTCGCTGTTAAAATCTATAACTGTGTCTTTTGTTTCTCATTGCTCCTTTTTACAGAAATGAACGAGCACGCTGGAAGGTGAAACAGGAGCCCGAGAGAGCCCAGGGGTCATAAAATTAAATGGGTGTCTGTTCCTTTAAGAGAGGACTACTTTAAATTAGAGTAAAAACACCTGTCCAACACTAGCTTTGGTGTGTTTAGATCTTTTAACCAATTATCCACATCACCTGTAGCTTTGGATCTATAAAGCTCCTCATAATATTCTTTGAAACCAGAGTTTATCAATTTAGGGTCTGTTAAGATTACTCCAGAGCGAGATTTTATTTTGTGGATAGCCCTACTGGCCGGCTGCCCTCTGAGCATGCAAGCCAAGAGTGTGTGAGGTTTATCCCCAAGCTCAAAGTATTGCCTCCTAAGTCGCAGGAGCTGGTCACCAATCTGACGTGATAAAATTGTATTATATTCATATTTAAGATTCAGAATCTTATTCAGTGTTTGAGAGTTACCTGTGTTTCTATATAATGATTCTAATTGCGTAATCTCAGAGTCAATTTAATCCATTCGTGTCTTGTTTGACTTCTTAGAAGCCACCTCATATGCAATAATGTGGCCTCTCATGACTGCTTTAAATGATTCCCACAAGGTCGAGTCAGGGACATCTGAGGTGTCATCATTCTCAAGGTATTTTGTAATTTTCACTGACAGATTTTTACAAACTTTTTTGTCTGAGGGACGCTGTCAAATTGAGAGTAATGGAGACTGGGGCATGGTCCGAAATCAAAATGTTATGATATTCTGAGTTTATAACATTTCCTATAAGTTTTGCATCCAATAAAAAAAAAAAATTAATACGAGAATACGATTTGTGTTTAGTTAAGAAAAAAGAATATTCTCTGTCTATCGAGGGTTGAAGCCGCCATATGTCGACCAAATTAGTGGACATGATAAGATTCTTCAGAAAGGTGAAAGCATTAGAAGGGTTACTTGTTTTGCTAGCTGACTTATCAAGTTGGAGGTCAAGTATTACATTGTGGTCCCCAGCGACAATTAGATTTGTGTTTGAAAGGTCAGGTAACTTCTCAGCGAGCGAGTTAAGGTGTGCAAAAACCTTTTGCACGTGGAATTGAATGACCAAGGCCATGAACAATCCAGCTGACCAAGTTGATCCCCTGATCTTTACCTCTAGAAATCATAACTGAGCGAAATTATTTTACAAGTACAGTAAAATGAAAAATTGCCCCAAATAAAAAAAGAAACATCAGAAACAGTGAGAAAAACACATAAGTGAACTTACATTTACCCACCCCAAGCTCCCACTTTCCCAAACCAAGCGAGAGAAAATACCTTTAACCCTATAGGGGTCCTATACAGGTCAATACCTAACAGTAATACTGCTAGTCAGCTAATTTAAAAACGGCATCCCCTCCGATATCAGGCAACAAAAATCAGAACATTTCTGTGATAAAAATGAGAAAGAGAAGTAGAAGAGAATAAAAAAACATGTTGATGTAAAAAAGACGCAAAACAAATTAAGTGCATTAGAAAACCGAAAACTCAACACATCTGGCACTTAGCGTTTCAATACTAAAAATTAGTTAAAGAGCCAGGCATTTAATAAGATGAACTGGTAGGAATAAGGCACACTGGGAGGAAGCAAATATTTTTAAACAGTAGTCCAATAGTCCAGTTCTATTTTACTTTTTTTTCCCTTCTCCCTCCTCCCCTCTCCTTTTTCCTTTTTCCCCTCTTCCCTCTCCCCCTCCCTCCTTCTTCTTCTCCTCTCTGTATACTGTATGATACTGTAGCTTACAGCAGATTATGGCAAACCGTGCTGGGGATACCATCCTTCCTTAGAAGCCCGGTAGTCAAGCAAGAAGCGATCGGCATCTTCTGGAGTGTTGAAGATCATATCGACGTCAGTACCTTTGGTGACTCGGAGCCGTGCAGGACAGAGGAATCCGATGTGCATTCCAGCCGTGCAAATTTTTTTTCTCACCTCCTCGAATGGTTGATGCCGCTTCATTATCTCCGCCGGATAATCGGGATATATGTGGATCGTGTCCCGTCGTAGGTCAGGGGGGTGTTCTCCTGAGCCAGCCGCAGTATTTTCTCCTTCACCCAAAAGTTGTGGATCCTGGCTATCATGACAAGGGGACGTGCCCAGGCATCAGGTGGCTGTCTAAGTCTGTGCGCTCTGTCAACCTCTATCGGGGTGGGAAAGTAAGCAGTGCCCAGCAAATTGCCAGAAATGTGGCAAAAACAGGCCACTGGGTTTTTACCCTCAGTTCTTTCTGGCAGGCTCACCACTTTTAAATTCTGGCGTCTGGAGCACGCTTCGAGGTTGATGATCTTCCACAACACTGGAACCTTCTGCCGGGTGAGGCTAAGGTTGAAGAGATGATGCAGAATCCCACAGAGTTGCTCTGCACAGACCTTCAGGACTCTGGGGCTGACACCATCTGGACCTAAAGCCCAGTCCTTTCAGCTGTCTCTTCACCTGACTTCAAGAGACAGATAAGGGGGAGGGGAAGGCAAAATGAGGCGTAGGGTCTCCTGACTTGGTTGAAGACAAACTTGTGGAAGCAGAAGAGTTCATTACTGAGGTGAAAGATACAATATCTAAGGTGTGACAGGAAAGTTGTGGTTCAAAGGAGCGTGTGATGTCTGGTTGGCTGGGGACAGGAAAGGAGGATGATGAGCTAGTTCCTTAACTGAACCTATTGCAGAATGTGTTCGGTGCATTGGCTCTGCCCAGACTTCCATCTATCCAATCCTTCCTGTGCTTAAAGCCAGAGATCTTTTTTTATTCCTGACTCTGCAACACTGCAACTGCAAGATAAATCCAAATAACAACGGGAACTGGAGCTAATTTAAAGGGCCGGCTTCTCTTTCTGCAGCTAAATTGCATCTGCATCCGCTGTGTTGATAAACAAATAAGCCTTCTTTTGAATAATGTTTTCAGTTCTTTGGCTCTGTCCATACTGCCATCTAGCTGATTCTCCTTTTGATTGAAGCATGGGATCTTCTTCATTCCTGATCACACATCTCTGATATTGTTCTTCTGTAGTTTGCTCTCCAACCGCTTCACGTATGCCTTCTTGTCGTTTCTTATCTTGACCTTATGTTGTTCTGTATAATTATCTGTCTCCTTCCCTGAAGGCTTATGTTTCTTGTTTAGAAGTTCCTTCAGGTCACTGGTGATCCAGGGTTTGTTATTAGGGAAGCATCTCACATTTCTGGTGGGGATGATGTTGTCCACATAGAAGGGTAGTCAGTCAAACTCAGTCATGGCGTTGATGTCCTATCCATGTGCTTGGCAAAGAGTCATCCAGTTTGTGGTCTCAAAACAACCCTGCAGGGCTTCTTCTGCTTCCTGTGACCAATTTCTTACATTTCTCTTTGTGAAAGGTTGGCTCGGAACAAGTGGTTTATATTCTGAGCAGAGAAAAACAAGCTGTTAGGTAATTGTTGTGGTTTACCTAAAAACGAGTCACACACAAAAGTCGGAGATAATTTAGACAATAAGCTCTGCAGAGGTAGATGTGGTTCAATCAGTTCTGCAGAGGGAGACCAGCAAAATACGGTAAGGAATGAGCCAACCGTCTGTCTGTTATCAGCTCCTGTCACTCGTCTCCCACTGATCTCATCACTGGTCTCAAAGGGTTTCACCTCTGCAGGCTCTCTTTATTTAGTCACACTTCATTAACATATTAAAAGAACAGGATGTCATGCACAAGAGCATGTGACTGAAACCAAAATGACATTTAAAAAGTACATTAGAACTATGTGATAAAAACACCCTAAGAAAATAATAATACACCATTATTATTTTCCCTAACACAAGCTTGTGATCTGTCCAAGGGTAGCTCTTGGTTTGCATCCTTTACATTTGCATAAAACAAATCCAACGTCTTGTTTTCTCTCTTGTTTCTCTTCCCAGCAGATTCCGTCAGTCATTGGCGTGAGTTTGGGCCCCGTTGATGCAGACTTTCCAACCACAGCAATCCTTCAGCAATCCCTCATACTGAGCAAGCATGTAGCGACGGTGGAGAGGAAAAACTCCCCTTTAACAGGAAGAAACCTCCAATACAACCAGGCTCAGTAGGACCGGCCATCTGCCACGACCGTCTGGGGGTTCAAGAAGACAGAGCAGAGACACAGAAGGAACAGAAACAGTGCTTGTCATCAGTTGATGACAAGCACTACTACTCCATCTCCTTTTCTTTTCCCACTCCTTCTCAGATCTCTGTCTGCTCGTATAGTCATGAAACCTGGCAGTGAAGTGGTAGTTGGAGTCGGGGATATGATCCTGCAGCCATGTCTAAATGAAACAAATAACACTGGATTCCCAATACTCTAGCTGAGTCCTTGTAAGGGCAGATGAGTGGCAGTTGGAGTCGGCGATGTGATCCTGCTGCCATGTCTAATTGAAACAAATAACAATGGATTCCCAATTCTCTAGCTGAGTCCTTGTAAGGGCTTTTATTTAATCAATTTTGTGAGCCAGTGATCTCACATTGCCCATTGTTATCTATGAAAGAGATGGTTTGAACTTCCTCCTTCTCTCCTTTTTGTTCCTACTCTGCATTCACGCATCCTCCTTCTTAACTCATCAGGGATTTGAGGCTTCAGTTGAGGTATTATATCAGCTTTTGCAATGTTAATCAGCTGCTCCCGGGTGTAAACCATGTTGCCATGGTTATCCATCATGACAAGTTCTCAAAAAGTGGAAGATTAATGGCAAAAAATTATTCCAGCTTCACCTCAAGAAAAACTAGAAAGAATACCGATTCAGTGCAATCTTTCCTCAAGAAAACAGAGGAACCGACGTCTAAAAAAACAAAACTGAATACGTTGCTAAAAGAGCCACTTCAACATGCAGGCAACAACTCTAGAACTAATGGTTTCAGAAAAAGTTGCAGTAACATTTTGTAAACCCCATACATGGAAATCTCTGAAGGTTTGAGAAAAGTCATTTTCCTAGCATGCCATCTCCTGTCATGTAGACAACATGTAATGCTTGTAATGGAGACTTTGGAAAAAGGCCATTCTTAGCTGTAGTTGTCTAATAATGTGCACTTGGCATTCATTTTACCTCCCTCCTGCTCACTGCTGTGTTGGTAATCTTGATTGTCATGATTCTAATTGTATTAAACTTTTTTAACTATTGCCCTGACTGTAGAAATTAGAAATTTAAGAGGGTAGCAATTTTCATGTTATTTTCTCACCTCATTTTGAGGCAAGGCAAAACGTCATGGATGACTATTGAAATCTGCCCAGGCTTTTTGCTCAACTTTAAAATAAGTGAGGTACAGAGTGAGGTAAACAAGTATTTGGTGGCCACCGATGGTGCAAGTTGTCTCACTTAAAAAAAATGTTGGCATGACAGAGGTCAAACATTTCGCGTAGGTTTTTTCTAGGTTTGTACATGCTGTAGCTGGTATTATGGCCCATTCTTCCATGCAGATCTTCTCTAGAGCTGTGATGTTTTGGGGTTGTCGCTGGGCAACACAGAATGTCAACTCCCTGCATAGATTCTGTATTGAATTGAGATCTGGGGATTGGCTAAGCCACTCCAGAACCTTGAAATGCTTTTTACGTAGCCTCTCCTTCGTTGACTAGGCAGTGTGTTTGGGATCATTGTCATGCTGGAAGATCCAGCCATGTTTTATCTTCAACGCTCTCACTAATGGAGGCTAAACAGTAGCTCTTTGATCACTGTTGCAGCCACAAACATGAATCAATTTTATTGGAATTCCACGTGAAAGACCAACACAAAGTGGTGTACACGTGAGAAGTGGAACGAAAATCATACATGATTCCAAATATTTTTTACAAATAAATAACTGAAAAATGGGGTGAGAGTAATTATTCAGCCCCCTGAGTCAATACTTTGTAGAACCACCGTCTGCTGCAATTACAGCTGCCAGTCTTTTAGGGTATCTCTCTACCAGCTTTGCACATCTAGAGACTGAAATTCTTTCCCATTCTTCTTTGCAAAACAGCTCCAGCTCAGTCAGATTAGATGGACAGCATTTGTGAACAGCAGTTTTCAGATCTTGCCACAGATTCTCGATTGGATTTAGATCTGGACTTTGACTGGGCCATTCTAACACATGGATATGTTTTGTTTTAAACCATTCCATTGTTGCCCTGGCTTTATGTTTAGGGTCGTTGTCCTGTTGGAAGGTGAACCTCCGCCTCAGTCTCAAGTCTTTTGCAGACTCCAAGAGGTTTTCTTCCAAGATTGCCCTGTATTTGGCTCCATCCATCTTCCCATCAACTGACCAGCTTCTCTGTCCCTGCTGAAGAGAAGCACCCCCAGAGCATGATGCTGCCACCACCACATTTGACAGTGGGGATGGTGTGTTCAGAGTGATGTGCAGTGTTAGTTTTCCGCCACACATAGTGTTTTGCATTTTGGTCAAAAATGTCCCTTTTGGTCTCATCTGACCAGAGCACCTTCTTCCACATGTTTGCTGTGTCCCCCACATGGCTTGTGGCAAACTGCAAACGGGACATCTTATGGTTTTCTTTTAACAGTGGTTTTCTTCTTGCCACTCTTCCTTAAAAGGCCAACTTTGTGCAGTGCACAACTAATAGTTGTCCTATGGACAGATTCCCCCACCTGAGCTGTAGATCTCTGCAGCTCGTCCAGAGTCACCATGGGCCTCTTGGCTGCATTTCTGATCAGCGCTCTCCTTGTTCGGCCTGTGAGTTTAGGTGGGCGACCTTGTCTTGGTAGGTTTCCAGTTGTGCCATATTCCTTCCATTTCTGAATGATCACTTGAACAGTGCTCCGTGGGATGTTCAAGGCTTGGGAAATCTTTTTGTAGCCTAAGGCTGCTTTAAATTTCTCAAAAACTTTATCCCTGACCTGTCTGGTGTGTTCTTTGGACTTCATTGTGTTGTTGCTCCCAACATTCTCTTAGACAACCTCTGAGGCCGTCACAGGGCCGCTGTATTTGTACTGACATTAGATTACACACATGTGCACTCTATTTAGTCATTAGCACTCATCAGACAATGTCTATGGGCAACTGACTGCACTCAGACCAAAGGGGGCTGAATAATTACGCACACCCCACTTTTCAGTTATTTATTTGTAAAAAATGTTTGGAATCATGTATGATTTTTGTTCCACTTCTCACGTGTACACCACTTTGTATTGGTCTTTCACGTGGAATTCCAATAAAATTGATTCATGTTCGTGGCTGTGACAAATGTGACAAAATGTGGAACAGTTCAAGGGGGCCGAATAATTTTGCAAGCCACTGTATATCCATTCATCATTTATATCATTTATCTTTTGCAGGGTTGCGGGGGGGGGAGTTGCTGGTACCTATCTCCAGCAATCATCAGGCAAGAGGAGGAGTAGTCTTAGTTAATTAGCCAAGCAGTATACAGGGATTTGTTTATCAACACAGTGAATGCATGCACAACCTGGCTGCAGACAGCAGCCTTTTACATAGTTCTGGTTCACATTGTTATTATTTGCGGTTATCTTGCAGTTGCAGTGTTGGTTAGCTTTGTTAGCTTGTTTGTAAGGCCAAGGCCTACATGATATTTAGTGATCGCTGCAAACTGTTGCATTGGTAGTCATTGTTCGAATCGTTTCCTCTGATAGCTTGCAACCAAAGATGTCTTGTTTATCTTGAAAGGGGTGTGAGACGAGGAAATTCGATAGAACTTGCAGAACTCATAGAACTTACTTCTGTTGTTTTTATCAAAGCCATTTGTGCAACCAACAGCACAACAAGACATGATTGAATCTCTTTCTGCTGACTCCAGGGGCGGGCACTGCCCCCAAATGCCCGCCCATGCTGCCGGGTCTGCGTGTACCTCACGAGGTGAGATCATGTACGGAGCCCCAGGTCGAGGGAGATTGTCAGTGATATTTTATTTATTCCATTTTCTAATTATTGCCCCAACAGTTTATCCTTTCTCACCAAACTGCTTGCCTATTGTAGATTTTTAATCCCAGTCTTCTGCAGGTGTAAAGTTCTCTGGTCTTGGCCCTGGTGGAGATTGGAGTCTGATTGTTTGAAGGTGTTGACATGTGTCTTTTATATAGATAAGTTCAAACAGGTGCCATTAATACAGGTAACGAGTAGGGATGTCCTGAACCGAACACACGATCGGAAATCAAGCCCGATCAAGTGATTTTCAATCGATTGGAATCGGGTGGAAAAGATCGGATATAACCTTATAAAACAACAAGCTTGACATTTTAAATTCATCCTAAAATAGACATTGTCCAACAAAATGACAGTGGCTTAGTTTTAATTTTTAACAAGTTCCACTACATCAATATTCATTATTGCATGGAGGACAATAACACAGCAACGTCAAACAATTTACAGCAGGCGGGGAATTCAGACAACAATAATGAGCTAGGAGCTAGTACGCTAATGCATGGCAAATGTGTCGCCTCAGGTGAGTGAAATATGTCTGCAGTTAGGATGTATTTGAAATTGGACAGTGAAAGCAGTGCAACAGCCACTTGTAAAGTGTGCAAATTGGGAATTTTGCATGGTGGAAAAGACAGAGCTGCATTCAACACTGCAAATATGACACACTACCTTAAAAACAGACACCCTGCACAATATTCCAAGTTCACTGCAGAAACTTGGGAAAAAGCACTGAGTCAGCCAACACTGAGATACATTAAAAAACAAAGAGAAACTATCTAAAGACCAAAAATATCACAGCCAAGATAGCTGGATTTATTCCATTGGATGTACAGCCATTGAAACGTGCAAACACAGGATTTCGCAGTCGTCTGGAGCCACAGTATGAATTGCTTTCTTGTCACTACATTACAGACACAGCACTGTCGGTCATTCCCAACAAGCTATGTGACCACCTGCTAATCCTTTTATTGAAGGTGCCTGCTTTTGGGTTTAGTACAGACATAGAGTTTGTTTGTTCAATGTCACTGCTAAGCTTTATTGCACAATGGGTTGACTCATGTTTCAATTTACAACGTGCAACCTTGCATGCGCAACAATTTCATGGATCTCATATGGCAGCGTTTCATACATAATAATATTTCTTTTTAAACTTAATAGGACAACATGGATGTGTTCTCCTTTTCTCTTATTATTTTAATGCATTGTAGAAGTATCGGATCGGGACTCAGTATTGGCAGTTACTCCAAGAAAAATTACTCTGACTCGCACTCGGCAGCAAAAAAATATGATTGAGACATCCTTAGTAACAAGTGGAGGATAAAAGAGCTTCTTAAAGAAGAAGTAAGGTCTGTGAGGGCCAGAATTATTGCTTGTTTCTAGGTACTAAATACTTTTCTGCACCATTATACAAATAAAGTCTTTAAAAACCATACATGTGATTTACTGGTAATACCTATGATGAAAATTACAGACCTCTTTCATTTTTTTAAGTAGGACAACTTGCACAATTGGTGGCTGCCAAATATTTTTTTGTCCCACTGTATATTAAAAAGCATAAGTTACTTTTTTTGTATATTGTTTGGAGTTTCAATATGTGATACACACAGTGAAAATCAGTTATTTAGCTATTAATGTGTTTTCTTCCTAACATCGAAATGTATCAAAATACATTTAAAAAAAAGTATTACCATTTGCTGACAAATTAAGGTATAGACTGGGTAAGTGAAGGCATTTTAATCTTATTCATCATCAGAAGGACACTGGGTGGTCAGTTAACAGTTATTTAGAGAAATGCCTCATGCAACTACTGTTCTGTTTGATGTGGAATTTGCAAGCTTTCTGCCACCTTGCTGCTGCATTTAGTATAACAGTTCAGCATAATCCACTGTGGATTATCACTGGGGTAAATGCTCACATGATTACAAGGAATTTTCCTCCTGTGGTTTTAATGAGAATCACAGCAGTGATTGTAGTCCTGACTGTTGTCATGTCGCTCTGTCATACCTAGTACATTCCTGTCAAGGCAGTCCAATTTTAAGTGTGTGTGTCTGTGTCTTCTTTTATTTCAATTTCCTATTGTCTGTAATTCACTTTCTGTTATAACCTAGAATTAAGACTGGGAATGACTGTGAATATTTCTTATAAGTGGTTCTATGGGAGATGTATAAAACTAGAATAAAGCATACTTTAAACTTTTCAGAAAAGCTCTCATGTTAAAAA
This sequence comes from Valencia hispanica, assembly GCA_963556495.2. Taxonomy (NCBI): domain Eukaryota; kingdom Metazoa; phylum Chordata; class Actinopteri; order Cyprinodontiformes; family Valenciidae; genus Valencia; species Valencia hispanica. The sequence continues at coordinate 29,173,690 of OY747703.1, forward strand.
CTAATACCAAACAGAGGGTAAGGGGAATTCTTAGTGGTTCATTATGTGTTTTATAATAGTCCCTGTTTTCTATAAATAATTCATCCCCAGCCTGATCCAAATTAGTTGTGTGATATTCGAGTGAACAAAGAACGTATTTAATTTGTGATGGTTTGGGAAAATAAAAGGGGTTACAAGTTACTGGAAAAAACAAATTAAATTAATGGGAAACTATGATTTATTGTTTACATTATGTCATATGGATCTGGGAATTAGAGGTGAGTGTATTGCATTGCCTCCTGAAATCAGACATGGCAGTAGTCATTACTTTACAAATGAGGAACTTCAAACAGGCCAGTCATGAACACCTCCTTATCTCAGCTACTCTGTTTTAGTGGTTCAAAAGTTGGAGGAACTATGGGAAGTCTCTTCAACACCTAATCTAAAACAATAGGAATTATATGGGATAAAATAGAACAGAAGTTAATTGATTTTATGCAAACTACAAAAAATAAAAAATCGAAGGTCGTGGTTGTGGTTGCAACGTGAAAATGGGTATTGTTGGGACACACACAGACATTGGGTGGCGCTAATCCACATTCTAGCTCCAACAGGAGAAAAAGAGAACCAGAGCTTTTATAAGGGCTCTCTCCGCTGGGCTACGTTCTCTTCAGCTTAGCCTTTGGGCCAGGCTTGTGCTAAGAGAGGCCCCAGGAAATCCTTCCTTCGCTGACGAGGGGAAAGGACGTGAGTTTCTGTGAGAAACTCACTCCAAGGAAAATAGAGACTGCTGATCGATCAGTTGAATCGCAAACCACAGATGAGACAAACCCCACTGTTCTACCCTGAGCCCTGCAGAAGCTTTCTGAATTACAGACGCTGCCGCGAGGAAGGGAGCCGCTAACAGGCTACTGCATGCCGCAGAGCCGCGTCCAGATGGAAGCCATTTCCATCCACCACGACAAAGCCTATGTGGGATGAATGCTGTGCTGGAAAGCTGCAGACAAAGGTACTGTCAGTGAAGGAAGGTTGGAGCTGATCGCTGTTTAGCCAAGCCAGAGAGGACGACCCGACGTCCCAGCTAAAGGCTGCTCCCAGCGCCCAACAGCCGACAGCCGACAGCCGACAGCCGACAGCCCCTCTCCCCTGCATTATCCCTCTTACGAGGGATAATGCAGGGGAGAGGGGCTCAGTTTAGCAATAACCATCTGACAATCGCTGGTTCACTAAGGAGCTCGTTGTGAAAGGGGAAAAAACCCCACCAATGACAGAAATTAGAATGCATATAAAAATATGAATTTGCAAATAGTAACTAGTAACTAGCGCACAACACATAAAACAATACAGACACTAAACAACAACAAACAATAACAACAATGGCCACACTAGTTGGCCTCTTAGCAAAAAGAAAAGAAGTCCTTTTGTGCAATCCTTGTTTAGAGAGCAAACTTCAGTTCATATGATCCTTTATCTGGTCCATGTTTGGAAAACTCGTGATTCAGTTCAGTTTATACGGTCCTTATTCAGAAACCGGTCAGTGAGTGGTTCAGAATAACCAACAAAAATCTTTATGTTGGGATCCAGCTTTGGCATCCAAAGGAAAAAGAAAAACAAAGAGAAAAGGTCCTACCAGTATCAGCTCGCCACCTCTTGCAGAGGAATCAGTGGGGGTAGTAAAAAACCTAGACAAGGTCAAAGGAAAAACACACCATAAATACAACAAATATCACAAATAATAAGTTGAATATCTAGTAACCTTTCAGGAGTAAATCCCATCAATACTTGATACATTTCACAGTAAATAGGAATTTCAGTCATAATTAAAACACTGTCTCAATTTCTCAGTGTCTTAGCTTTTCAGTTGCACAACATATCACAGATTCATCACAGTTTCACCTAAAAAAACGGCTCTGGTTAGCACTAGCATTAGCGCGGTAGCATTTCTCTATTCATTTAAATGGCTTCACGTAGCACTGACATTAGCACATGTTAGCGCTCAAACAACTTCACATTACTAAAGAATGAAAAGGAGTTTCGGTACACCAGTCAATGCTATGACAGTTTAAACATCCTACCAGAGGCAGATATTAATAAAATTCAAGTTTGAGTTCTCAAACTCTTAAAACAAAGACTCAACAGCGGTACTCCTCAGGAAAGTCAACATTGAAACTATAGGACATCGCAAACCCGGAAGTAGCGATTCCAAAATATAAACTCTCTTAAACACAAATGATGCCCCTCACACTAAAGGATGCAACTGGTAACAAGTGTTAGAAACTCAGCGTCGAGTCTGAGATGTTTCTGTTTAATTTCTACAGAGCGTTGTACGCCAAAACCACCCGACACAAGAACAGTTTTTTCCCCCAGGCTGTCGCTCTGATGAACTCTGTGTAGTCACAGAGTGTGAGTCCATTCACATAACAATAAACTATAACTCTGCACTGCTGTACATACTCACTGTAAAATAACCCCGGTTTGGTGTATATATATGATCTTTTATTATTTATTTGTATTTATTTCTTTATTTCACTTATTCAAGTTCTGTACTGGAGAGAAAAGTTGCCGGAGTCAAATTCCTTGTATGTGTCATACTTGGCCATTAAAGCTGATTCTGATTCTGATTCTACTACAAAAGAACAAAATTGCCCCTTTTCCATTCCCCCCTCCCCTGTCACTGCCTGAACCATATCATCACTCCACCACATCAGGGCCTGCATTATGTAGTATCACATGCAGCTAAATTGCAACAGATTGGTACTAACAAAGAGCTGGAAATGCTCAAAAAAAAAAAAAACATAAATCTTCAAATGTGTCAAGAGACTGTTTAAGTGAATACCTGATTTTTTCCCAATATTAGGCAAGTCATGACATCTCGCAACCACTGTGAATGGGATGGAGGAGAGGAATCGTTCCATTTGATTAACATAGCACGTCATGCCAGGAGTAAGGCAAAGACAATAGATTTTCTTTTTGCATTGTTTAAAACATCTCTGTCCTCAATGACCTTAAAAAGAGCTGCTAATGGGTTTGGTTCCAATTTGATGGTGAATATGTGAGATAATGTGTCAAAGATTGCTCTCCAATAACCATTCAGATAAGGACATGAAAAGAACATATGGTAGAGAGAGGCCTCCACAAGATTACATCTAACACACAGTAGGCTAACTGTAGGGTACATTGAAGAGAGCTTAGCCTTAGAAATAGGGGCCCGATGTACCACCTTAAACTGGATTAACTGGGGCCGAACACAAATTGCAGATGAGTTAACCAGCCCAAGAGCAGAAACCTAGGCATCATCAGATATGGGGATGCCTATATCTTCCTCCCAAGCCATCTTAAATTTATCCACATAAGAGTTTTTTGAGATCTAACATAATGTTATACAATTTAGCAATAAGACCCTTCTTGGACGGATGTAATGACATAATTTTGTTGATTGTTTCTGTCTCCTGGGTAGTTGAGAATTTGGGTAGTTGGAAACAAAAAAAAATAACTTATCTGAAGATAGCAAAAGAAATACGAGTTTAAAAGGTCAAATTTCTCTTTCAACTGCTCAAAAGACACCATAGTATCATTTATAAGTAGATCTCTAAAGTGAATGATACCACTGCGGTGCCATCGTAGAAAGCCTGGATCTGTAATAGATAGCTTAAAAAGGTGGTTTATGGCAATAGGGCTTGTTGCGTAAAGTTGTAGCTTCTCAGTGACTCCAGTCAATTTCATATTTTACTGAACTATTTTAATACCAGATTTTTCTTCACTTATGTTACAAAGGCATTTTTTCTCACCGGAGACAGCATTTTATTGGTCAGACTGACTCAAAAACAATAACAGAAGTACTTTCGGTTCTACAAAATAAAAAATTTCCTGTTGAAGTGATTTCAAAATAAAACACGAGTGTTTATGGTATTCACAGTATTTACCTTAATAAATAAGCGGCAAATCAAAATGAAAATTCCAAATAACAAATTATTATTCCTGATTCTTAGCAATGAAGTTAAACAATTCACAACAGGGTTTCAAACAGAGAAACTGCATATGTCAAAGGTTCTTCAAAAGTTGAATTCTTTTTGTAATAAACTCTTTTCACATACATGTGTAGTAACTTGCTGATCAAAGAACACCAAGAACTTATTCCTTCATCAATTGTTTAACTATCTCTGTCTTATCAGGCAGGTAATCATAAACTGAGACTGAACAATTTGGCTATTGATATTCCTAGATTCCAGGTGGTGGCCCAAACGTGATAATTTTGACAGAGTACAGACCATAAGTTTGGACACACTTTCTCATTCAATTGACTTTTGGTCTGTACTGTAAAATTATTAATCTAATTAATAATTGCCCTAATTTTTCAAAGTTTTTCATAGCCAAATCCTACCTATCTGTGGCACAACAGTATGAATACTTTTGAAACACACTTAAGTAAAATATAGTAAGCATACTAACCAAAATTCTCAGTATCTAGAAATCATTTTCATCAGAGTATTAGCCTTCAATTATACATTTCTGTTTTGTCAACATAACAAACAAGAACAGAACAATGTGTCCTCCTACTAATTTTTTTGTATTTTATAAATAAACTTTATAATATATACAAAAGGTAAAATAAGTATTGAATACATCCACAATATTCTACATTTTCTAAACTGTGCCACCGGGCCATTGACAACATTTACACCAGACATCAGCCACAATCTAAGTATCCCACACATACAAAATAATCCAAGGAAATTAGTCCACAAATAAGGGTGAAAACAGAATGATAATGCATAAAGCTGATAGCAGCAATAAATTAGACAACAGCTCGACTAGAAAGTTAAAGATAAAACCGGAGGCACTGAGCCTGTGAGACTTTCTATAGAAGGAAACAAAAAAATTTGTAATCAGAAAGTTAATAGCAGCAATCATTGTATCACAATAGTTAAACAGGGGACGTGATGCATAAGTTAATTTGGTTTAAAATTATAGGTTTTAGTTTATAATGAAATAAAACATACTGTTTTTACTTTAGTGATTTTTGATTCTACTGATTAGTTTTTTTGTTGAGATGTAGATACAATGCTGCTGCCTAGCACCATATCAGAGCCAATCTGTACAGGGTTTCTCTCAGGGCCAGTTTTGATGACAGAATGTACCATTACAGATCTCATTAAGTGACCAAGAAAAAATGTTTTCAGGTCTGTCAAGTAACATGTAGTTCTACTAGTGTTATCATGTTTTATTTATTCTAGGGTTGTTCTCACACAACTGCAAAATGTATAATTTTTATCTTTCATGTTATGTGATTGCTTTCCCTTCCTGTGATTTTATACTTTGTAATATTCACACTTCCACATTTTTCTGCCTTTCACACGTGTTCTTTCAGTATGTCACAGTGTTAACCCAGACCTGAAGCCCTAGTCTTTGTCTGCTTCTCAGCTTCTGTGTTTGTGCATGTGTAGAGTGTTTGTGTGTGGCTCGGTTTGGGATGGTGGCAGTAAGCTAGGACATGCAGTATGGGTGTTTATGTAATACATGCATATCTCTGTGTTTCTGTGTTGGTGCACGTTTGTGCTTGCAAACCTGCGTGTGTCAGACTGGCCCCAGGGTCCTGAGCCATCACGCTTTATGAGGTATGGCAAGGTGAGAGCAAAACATCTGCTCTCCAAAAGAAAAGCGCTGGTTTGGGAGTCAAACGTGGTTGTGCCAGTGGAAACATACATGCTCTCACTCACATACACTGAACAGAAAAATAACATTATATAGATAGATTTATATATATATATATATATATATATACATATATATATATATATATATATATATATATATATATATATAGATAGATAGATAGATAGATAGATAGATAGATAGATAGATAGATAGATAGATAGATAGATAGATAGATAGATAGATTGTTTTTTTTCCTTGATTGAAACAACTAATACCTTGAGAAGATATGCCTTGATTTTTGCTCCACTCCTAGCAAAACTCTATACTTTTGAGACCCTTTCTTGTGTTCAAAAACTTATACATATTTATTCCATCCATCCATCCATCCATATATCATTTGTACCCGTCCATCCTATGCAGGGTTGCGGGGGGGCTGGTGCCTATCTCCAGCAGTCACAAGGCCAGAAACTCTGGACAGGTCGCCAGTCCATCACAGTGTCACAAACATATTTTTCAAGAATAAGAGCGCCTTTTTCAGAAGCAGGCAATGCTATCCAATGTTTCCTCTCTAAGACCTTTTTCTCAGCTGTTTTGTTCTTTGTATTCTGGTAATTCCCTCATATCAAGAGCATTGGAATAATCCCCTAGTACCTGCCATTGTGCCCACCACCTTTCCATCCCTCCTCTTTTCCTTTCCTGCTTCCCCTCCTGTCTTCTTAGAACACCCAGGAGAGGAGAACTGCCATGTAAGGTCTAGTGGAGAAAGGATAGACACAGAACGTTCAGACTACCTCTGACCTCAGAATCAGTGAACCTGCCCACATCTATTCTGTCCAACCTTGTGTTTTAGACTTGCTGTCTGCATGTCAAACGAGTGTGTATATTTTCTTCTATCTTTTTTTAACCTGTGTATATGCAGAAGTTGGCTGACAAAGTGAAATTTTTTTAAAGGAAGCTGTAAAGAAACATGCAGGTTTTATTTTTAAGTTGGTTAGACACTTCTGGCCTCTGAGGGTTGCTTTAGACATATCAGTGTCTCTTAATGACTTAGAATATCATTGAAGAGGTAAAACTTTTCTGTAATATTATTAAAAATGTAAACTTATTTTATATTCTTTCATTATACATATAATAGTATATATAAAACACAAAAAAATGGCTTTCTAATAAAGAAATGTCTGTTCATATCATGTTAAATGGGCTTAGCTTCAAAATCCAAATTAAGGTTGATGTGATTATTTTTGATTGAGCACCTTTTCTGTAACAATTTTTCCTTCCAGTTAACTTTCTATTATTACGCTTAGATTTAGGACTCTAAACAGCCACCTTAAGAAAGAATTGTGCCGGCTCTGACACAGATGAATCTTTAAATGTTCACAGCTACACATATGATGGACCACAACCATATAGCTATGAGCCTGCTGCGCCCCCCAGAGAGCAGAGAGAGACCAGGGGGAGAATTAATGGCCAAAACAAAGCGAAGCTAACATTAGCTAACCCTAGTTAGACAACAAGACTTACAAAGAGCCCGTCTGCATAGAGCTAGAGCTCTGATTGACCGTGACGGTGTCTCCCGTCTGCTACAGGTCTAGAAGCAGCCGCTCACAGAGGTCCCGATAAAGTTGTATGCACCGAAGGCACTGCGCCTGATGTGAGTCGCACCTGATCTTTGCTTCAGTATCCCATGATGAACTCCATCATATTGCTGGGATGGTAACTCTCCAGTCTGAAGTGATTAAGCATTTTCATAGCCAAGTCTAGTCTTTTCAGCTGCACAAAACACATTCGGGCATTTTGTTGGGGGTCTTTTGGGAAACCTGTGGACTCGATATCCTGACAGGCTGGGTTTTTGCACAGTCTCCACAAACACAATAATTTACAATCTTTAAGAAAAATGAAGGCAATCCAAAACTAGAACAGCACTCGGATAGTGCAGACCTCTGCTACGGCAGCTAAAATCATTTTTATCAAAAACCTTGGTAAACGTTTCAAATAGTAATTTATGGACAAAGTTTTATATGCATTTTAGAAAATATTAAACCAGAAACCTGCTCTTTAAGCAGTGAAATTTTGTGGTTTACCTTTGTTGTGCACTGTCGGTGAATGAGTGTTGGACAACTGTCAATTTTCCGAGAGAATGAATTAGATTTCAAATTAACAGAAGTAAACTCTTGCAATATCTAACTTTGTGTATTATGAATCTATATAATTTGAGTTCTCCTTTTTAAACTGAATTGCTGAAATCAATAAGGTTTTTGATAATGTTATAATTTAGTGAGCTGCACTTGTATTTCTGGTCCTTATTGCCCTAAATAGAAGATTATACAAATTGAATTTGCTACTTCCATTCGGTCATAGTTGTTGCATACCTTTTCATGTTACATACTTTGGCTTTTGTGCACAGCAAGTTGTAATTAAAGATAGAAACAGAAACAATGACATAATATTCTTACTTATTAAAATTCTGCCTTTTACTAAAGTGGAATAGGCAATTCTTTCCAAGTACCGCTGCCAAATGGATGTTGTCATTTTTTTGCTTTTGAAAAAAGCTGTTGCCTTGTTTAATACGCCTTGTCAAGTACCCCTAAAGAGCTTTGGCTAAATTACAGTCATCGGCTGAATACGGCTTGATTTTTTTCATTTTAACTGCAGTGAGTACAATTCCTTTCTGTCTTCCACTTGGCCTGCCTCCCTGTCAACATCATTTGTCTGCTCTGTCGGCTTTGTAATTGTAAAACACTTGAAATTGTTTGAAAAGGATATTAACAAATGGACCTAATTTCCTATTTTTCTGACCCAAATTAAGAGATGAAATTGTAGTTCATACATGCAAAATTGGATTTTAAAAATAGTAATTATATTACATCAGATGTATGCGCGATTAGTAAAAACATTTCACACCCAGTCATTAAGGGATAAAGCATGGGAGTTTTTTTAATTGTTTTTTAAGTTACTAATATTCTATTGTAACACTAACATTAGGATAATATTGTTAATTAAATAAAAATATTTAAATACCCAGCAGGTTGGAACAAAGCCAGAACTATTGAGCTAATAACCCTTAGTTTTCTCATTAAATTAAAATATTCTCAATTTTGGCAGGCAGTCTTTGTACTGGACAAGCTTACACTGTAGTAGAGAATGATATGTCAAAATGGAAATTAAGTTTGGTCTATATTTTTTGTGCAATGAGCAATACTGGTTATAACTGTTTGTGAAATGTTTGTTTTAAATTTATTTTTATTTTTTGCTTTTTTGCAGGGGATATTCAGCAATACTCCTATTTCACTATTTGTATTGGCCTTGTGTTTCAATTGTTTAATAATGCTCTAGTGTTTCATTGTAATGGATTTGACGTGGTGGAACACAATCTCTAGTTATGCTAGGCTGCCACGGTTTGCTATGGGACATGCCAAAAAAATTCTGAATTATGACGTCAAATTTCTACCACACATATGCACTACTGCTGCAGTCTAAGCAGAGCTGTTAGTGATACATTGCAGCACTGAGCCAATAATATCACTTAATCCCATCCTATGATTATTCACATGGTCTGTCTGAACAAATGGTTTGAACTGTGTTTATTTTGAAAGTCAACCGGGAGAAAACACAACGTGACAGGACATCTAATCGGTACACAGGTGGCAATTAATCTATAACTAGTTGGGGTCCGGAGAGAGGGAACGTGATGGGGAAGACTCATTGAGAGTTGCTGGTCAGCGTGGCTGGTTAACACTACATTGGGTGAGAGAAGTACCGGAAAGCGACGCTGAAGGAAGATGCCGTTTTTTTGGGAGACTTTCAAGCGGACTACTTAGGTCATCTGGCTGATTGCCCTGTTGATCCCATAGTTGAACGCGCGCTGCGCTTAGAGCTCGCTCATCAAGTTAGCAACATGGCAAACAGCCACTACATCCACGGTGCTCTTCTCAGTCACAGGACATATAGAGGGATTATCGGTGTACCGCGATCAGAGGAGGCGATTAGAACAAAATGCAGCAATCCGCAGTGGTTAAGGTAACCCCTTAGCTAACAAAGATGCTAATATACACTGCAGCTCAAAGATAACAGCAGATAACAGTGAGAACCAGGGGGTAATGGAAAGGTTTGATGGCATCATTTGCACGCACATCGTGATGTTATTAAACAAATAATCCCTGTATTGTTCAGTAGAAATTAATTCAATTTATATTAGAAATACTGTATTAATCCCCAAATAAATGAAGTTTTTTAGCACAGACTGTTTAACTTCTCTCCAGAAAAGGATATGTAAGTTCTGATAACCCGTCTTGCCCAATACACTTATTTGTCTTGTTTGTTGAGTTCATTCTGAGTACAAACATGTTGGTAAATGCCTCAAAATTTAAACAAACCACATTTGAAGGGGTCTTTTTATTTTCTAATGACAAAAATTCTGTGGTCAGGAAAATTACTATGACAGCCAAAGTGGGTCTGGATTTCTTGCGTGGCGACTAAAGACAATCCAGAGAAAGACCAAACTTGTGACCAAGGAACCAAAAATCCAGACACCTGGAGGAGGTGAACTAAGACAAGAGAGGCAACTGCCTCAGGCCGATTCTGAGTTGGATGATAATATTTGTAAAACAGCCATATCCTCTCTGCTGAGTACGTAAGGTCGGAGGAGGAGATGGGTGGAAAAGGCGGGAATAGGTGGGAGCAGGCGTTTCAGCAACCCCGGGAACTACCAGCAGAGACTCAAAGATTACTCTGACATGAGTGAATGGGTCAGAGCAACACTTCAGGCATGTTTTTAATAAGGGAAAGACAGGTTCTCAGGATATTAAGCTTCAGAAAGTCCAGTTTGCATAATACCCCCCTTTAAAACCATATATTTGTTGCTATAACGATGCTGGTGATGGTCAAAATGTTGGAAATAATTTTAAATAGCTATGCAATTTCCCACTGTTTCTCTAGATTCTTCAAGATTTTACACTTCTCTTTGGACCAGAGAAATCAGCTAAGCTGTTGGAGAAGTGGCATACATCCTTCAAAATAAAGGTGGTACAGGAAGCCGAGGGCTTGACAGCCACCCCATTACTCCAAAGATTGCTCAGGTCTGCCAGGAATCAGGATGTAGATGAATAATTGAACTACTAACCAGCTATTAACTAAAAATGATTTCAATTATCTGGCCATCATGCCTTTTAGGAAAAAAAAGACAGGCTGTAATACATAACTTTTTTTCGTTTTGTCAAATCTTTCAGAGTGGGACAGTGACATGGCATCATTTCTGCTGCTGCTTCATATTCTGCCACCTCAGCCTGCGAAGAAAAAAATTCTGACGATCAGTGCTGCTCAACCATGGAGCATCTTGTTGTTTTTCACAAGGTAAATGTGCGACTGATTGTAATTTTGTTGCATACTGTACTGAACATAATTTACATTTGCATTATGTGGTTTCTGGTTGCAGTCATGCAAGAGCTTTGATGAGCACCTTGTGGGCCAGGAAAGACAGTGCCAGCCATATCTCTTTGGATCTGGATTCAACAAGCAGACCATAAGCACATACTACGTTGTGATGGATAAGAAGCTCATCCCCTGCCAAGGAATCACATTCTTGGCAGCAATTGATGACCTCTTTAAACTGCGCTTTGTATTTAGTGTAAGTTATGATGATGCTCTAACAAATGTAAACTTTCCTACAGACAACTGTCTATGGTATTGCTGTTGACACTACAAAAGAAAGTCTGAAAGTGAAGGGGTTGAGAGCAAAGTTCATGAACAGTTAAAACCAAGTTCATATCTAGTGGAGCTGTTAAACTGAAGAGGTGTCCCTAGCACTTATTTTGTTGTGTTTACCTTTTTGAGGTTGTTGTGGGAAGCCTAATACTGTTTTTTAACAGACAGGTATTTGACAAATGTGTAGGTGTTTTATTTGTAGATTCTTGCACAGTTCTCCAAGTGCATTAATCCAGCATCTAAAATATTTTCATGGGTTATACCCGGGCAAAAAATGTGTTCTTTTTTGTGCCCAAGATGACTATTCATAGCAGTTTAAAAGTTTTACAGGTTTCAGAAAGCATTTGAATAGTTGTCATAGAACTGTTGATATGGGCATAAATCCCGATTGTCCAAAGCCACATCAGCCAGATGCTACTGAACATCTATCACAGCAATGTCTGCCAGACATGCCTGAAGAGGCACCTTCAACATCTTTTATGTCCAACGAGCAAGCACAAGACATGTGTGCTTCAGTTGTTGCAAAGTTACAGGGCAGTGGTGTTTCCAACAAAGTCGTGTTGTCGGTGGTTGAAAGCATGTAGGACTATGTCAATTAGCTTCATAAAAAACTTAAAGAACAGGTGATGAGAGTAGTGCCATCTGAAAATCCTTGTAGAAATGCAGTGGAAGAGGTCTTCAGTAATGTCTTTAATCCTTTTAGTGAATTAAACACAAACTCTAAATGGACAAAGTATTTCACTGAAAAATGGGGTGTTGAACCAGTTGAAATTAATTTAGGAGTGAGGTATGATTAAAATATATATATATATCTGGAGTATATGTGCAAGTTCCTGTAAATGACACTTTTATCTATGTACCTCTCTTTAAAACTTTGGAGTTTATTTTCAAAAATGATTAAGTTTGCTAGCAGCTGAATCAACAATCCACCCTGGATGACTTCTATAGGAATTTTTGTGATGATAAGTATTACAAAAAACATCCATTATTTTCTAAATGCAAAGGTGCATTACAAATTCAAGATTAATATGATGACTTTGAGACATCAAACCCACTAGGGTCAAAACAAGGCATTCATAAGCTTGGATGTCTCTATTTTACTTTACGCAACTTGCCACCAAGTTTAAATTCCTTATTGATGAACATCCATCTAATTTCTTTGTTTCATTCCCAAGATGCAAAAAAAATATGGCATTGACAAAATACTTACTCCATTAAAGGAGGATGTGAAAGTACTAGAACTAAATGGGATGAAAGTGTCTCTTACGGAACAACCTCTCTATGGCACAATTGCACAAATAACTGGAGATAATTTAGGTTTGAACTCAATTTTTGGTTATGTTGAGTCCTTCTCTGCAAACCACTACTGTAAAATGTGTCTTGTTGACAAAAAATCTGCCCAAACAATCTTTAGCGAAGATGATCCACGGTTGAAGTTACGGACTAATTTAACCAATGGGGAGCACTACAGATATCTTATGGAGAACCCAAAGGAAAGTTCTTGTTTTGGGATCAAACGCAATAGTATCCTTAACACCTTGCGTTATTTCAGCGTATCTGATAATATTGTGTTGGACATTACGCAAGACATCTTGGAGAGTGCACAAAATACAGTAAAGTTGTTATTTGAATATTTCAATAAGAACTTTATTTCTACTGAAAACATACTTCAACGTGTTTGTGCATTTAACTATGGCTTCATGGATAAAAAGAATTGTCCAACTCGCATAAGCTTATTTTGTACTGGTATTGGGCTCAGTGCCAGTCAGACATTATGCCTCATTCAGAAGATTCCTCTGATTTTTGGTAATGTTGTACCAAAGGGTGACAGGCACTGGCATTTGCTCTTGCTTTTGTTACACATTGTTAATATTGTGTTTTCCCAGTGTGTAATAATGACTGTATTTTTAAAACATCTTATTGAAGAGCATCACAAGCTGTTTGTGGAATCTTGCCCACAAAATAATCTGATACCTAAGCATCACTTCATGATACATTATCCTGATAGTATACGCCAAATTTGGCCCTTGGTACATGTTTGGAGTATGAGGTATGAAGCCAAACACAAATTCTTCAAGTAGAGCATAAAAAATTCAACAACATAACCAAATCCCTTGCAAAGAAACATCAGATTGCTGTTGCTTATCATTGGAAATCTTTGTCTGTAAAAGGCATCGAGTCTGGTCCTGTCAAATCCAAAACTTTGACTACTGTACAACATGGTCACATAATTTCTCCACATTTTTATATTGAGATGTCCAGTAAAATCTATGTCATAACTTGGGTCAAACATAATGGCAATGAATTTCACAGTGGTCTTGTTGTTTGCACAGATTTGGTCAATGAATAATAACAGAGTTATCAACAAAATATATCAAAATAGAGCAGAGACAAGCTGACGTTATCATAAAACCAGGGTTCTAAACTAACTGTTTGGACCGGTGAGCCAAACTTTTTTTCTTTGGTGCACAAGTGCAAAAGTTAGGTGCACCCAAGTTTTCGACCGCATTATATTAAACATAGCAGTTCTACAGGTTAACCTTTCCTAGATCACTGTCCATAAAAGCAATAGGCCTATTGACTTCTAAGTGATTAGCAAACATAAAGTTCTTTATTTGAAGCAGAATTATAAAAAAGGGTAACTTACTGAAAAAGAGTTTAAAGTGCTTCAATGACCTGAAATTTTATGTAAAGACATTTCAAGATGAAATAAAAAAATAAAATGAAATGATGGGATAAAAGAAAGTCCAAATTATAAGTGCAAATATTTTAAGGGCTACATATATTATGAACATCTCAAATTGAACATTTCATTACGCTCAATACATAGTTCTTTTAAAGAGTGATGTCAGACTTGAACACCATTCCCTGCCAACCCGGCGAACCAGTGGGGGAGGATCCATCGCTGGGCCTCCAGGCGGACTCGGGGTGCCAAACGCCCGTGTAACATCTGCAGCAGAGGAGGACTGCTGGTTCCAGCAGGGGGCTAAACCAAAAGCCCCCATCAGCTCCACTCCGGTGCTCCAGGGTGCCCGGTTAACGGTTGGGCCAGGCCGCGGTGGAGGCGCTTGGAGCAGCTGCCACCGCTGTCCGCCAACCTGCCTGCCTCTATCAAACCATTTCAGCGCCCTGGATGCGGATTTCCCTCCTCTGACAGCCCCTGGTCGCCGTAGCTCCGTAGGAGTGCCGCCTAATCCCTCCCAGCAGCAGGAGCAACAGCCGGACTCCCGCAGCCCCCCACGTCGCGCCAAACCACGGGCTGCAGCCAGAACTCGCCGAGGAGTGCTCCACTTCACCCCGAACCCACGGAACGAGCCCTCGGCGCCGATTAAACATTGCTGCAGTCCTGGGGAAGCTTCTAAACCTGGCATACAGCAAGTCCTGGATGGTGAACGATCCTCTGCCCAGTGCAAAAATCCGCCTGCAGACCCGCCGCCCACCACACTCATCATCGGGGACTCTATCATCAGAAACGTGAGGATGAGAGGAGCCCTTACACTGTGTTTCCCAGGAGCCACTGTCACAATCTGTGAGTAATGTTGTTTTTCATGCTGGCACCAATGACATTTATAAACAGCAGACTGAGCTCCTGAAGCGTGATTTTATTCACCTTTTTAAATCTTCTAGAAAACCCACATGTCTCTGTTTTTATTTCTGGCCCCACTCCCACTATCGGCAGAGGAATTGGCCGTTTTAGCAGACTTTTATCCCTTAATACTTGGCTCTCCTCCATCACCGCCGTTCACAATATTGGTTTTATAGACAATTTTAACAATTTGTTGGGGCAGGAAGCACCTGTTTGGACCAGATGGGCTCCATCTAAATAGACAAGGCACTCGTACACTGACATTGAGCCTGGCATGTCCACGCCCCCCCTGTCAACTACACTGGCCACAGCTGCCCCTGCCCTCTCTGATTCCTCCGCCACATCCTGATGTGCAAATGGTCCCTGCTCCTATGAACTCACCCCTGATTTTAACAGTAACTCACATACTAGACTTGGACCTTGCTCTACCTCATTCATACCTGTTATCAGCAGAGAGCGGACTAAAAATCATAAACCGAACAAATGCAATCCAAATAATCTCAAAAAGTTGCCAAAAGCCCCACTTTCAGTTAATCATACAGTCCCTTCATCTCCAATCACTATTAATATGGCACTTTTTAATGTTTGCTCTCTGCTGAACAAAGCTTTCATAATAAATGATCTGATTTTAGACCATAATCTTCATTGTTTATTTTTAACAGAAAGTTGGCTGAGTGCAGATGCCCCTGTTGTTCTTACAGAGGCCTCCCCACCTAATTTTAACTTCACTTATTCTACGAGGAGTAGCAAAAGGGGAGGCGGAACTGCTTTTATAAGTTCATCAACACTTTCCACCAAACCTGTTTTATTTGATAACTGTTTTACTTTTGAATATAATGCAAATGTTTTTAGCACTCCTCAGATTTTATGTGTCACAATTTATAGGCCTCCTAAAAAGAGTGCACTTTCTACTCAAGAATTTTCAGAGTTTTTATCAATTTTGCACAACTCCTTTGAAAGGATCCTTTTAGCTGGTGATTTTAATCTACATATAGATAACCTTTTAGATCCTTTATCAACAGATTTTTTAAACATCCTAACTTATATGGATTTTAGCCAACATGTCATGCAGCCGACTCACAACAAAGGACACACCCTGGACTTGGTCATCACGCATGGCCTGTCCACCCGTGTGTCCTCTGTTGTTGACTTGGCTGTCTCTGACCACTACTGTGTGTTTTTTAACATCACCAGTTTTATTCAGCAGGAGACCTCTGTGAGAACTGTCAGGAAGTGCCATCTAACCCCTGATGTGGCTGCAGGTTTTCTGGAAAATTTTAAAAAGAATCCTCCTATTGTTTTACCTGCCCCCTGTGATTTTATTGTCAAGGATTTTAACAGAAGGCTTCAGTCCACTCTTGACCGGCTTGCTCCACTACAAATTAAAAGTTTAAAATCTAAAGCTGTAACACCGTGGAAAAAGGAAAACCTTCGAAAAATGAAGAGATATTGTAGGGCGGCAGAGAGAAAATGGAGGAAAAGTAAAATCACAATAAACCATCAAATATACACAGATCTTCTCAAATTATACAACAATGCAGTAAGAAATTCAAGAAATTCATACCTCTCCAAAATCATCTCGGAACATAAAAATAAATCCAAAATCCTTTTTTCCACCATTGATAAACTTTTTAACAGAGCTACTACTGCATTTCCTAAAACCCCCTCAAAAACTCTTTGTGAGGAGTTCGCAAACCACTTCAGAGGGAAGGTGGACACCATCAGATGTAAGATTTTATCTTCTCAGAGTAACATGGTTTTAGACAAATCTGAGTGTGTGCCTTTACCAGAGGAAACGCTGGACAGTTTTGTCCTGGTAGAAGCTGGGACTCTTGATAAAGTTTTCTCCTCAGTGAGGCCCACCACATGTGTTTTGGACCCGATTCCCACTTCCTTTTTAAAGCAATTTTATGGATCTTTTAGAGATGAGATTTTAACCATGATGAATTGCTCCCTTCAGACGGGGGTCTTTCCTGCCGCCTTTAAAGGGGCGGTAGTGAAGCCCCTGCTGAAAAAGAGCAATTTAGATTTAAATGATTTTAACTATTTTAGAACAGTATCAAACTTACCTTTTTTAAGCAAAATTTTTGAAAAGCTTGTTTTAATTCAACTTAATGATTTTATATATGAGCACAATGTCCTGGAGAAATTTCAATCTGGTTTTAGGGTGAACCATAGCACAGAGACTGTCATGGTCTTTGGATTTTGTGCAGCAAGTTTAAGTTTTTCCTTCCACTTGGTTTTCTTCCCCTTTTTACCCCAAGGTGCCCTCTTGTGTTGCTCCTCCTGTTTGTGTCTTAAGTTAGTAGTTTTCCTTCAGTGTAATTATATTTTTGTATTCTGGCACTCCCTGGGTTCTGTAGATGTTTTTCACCTTTGTCTATGTTCACCTTCCCATTTGTGTTTCCTTTTATCTCTTTATTTAATTCCTCCTTCTGTTCTCCAGTGTGTCCTTACGTTTCCCTTAGTTTCTTAAGAATCCTTTCTAGTTTCTTTAGAGTCTTCTGTCTCCTAGCCATTCTACCTTCCATCCCAGCTGCTAATCACTTCCACCTGCTCACTCCCCGTCAGCTGCAACCGCTTCCCTTAATTAGTCCTGGTCCTTCTCTGCTCCACTCTTCACTCTCCTCCTCAGTATAAATTCGGTTCTCATTCAGTCACAACTCGCTGGTTCGTCGTCATCCTTTCCTGTTCGGTCCCTCGCTTCCCTGCCGTCATTCTTCCCTCTCTGGTTCCTGCCTTCCCTGTTGCCCGTCTGGTTCCTGTTTCCCCGTTTGCTGCCTTTTGATCCTCCTGAGTTATGTAAGTTCCTTGTCCTTGTTTTCATTAAACCATTTTATTTTACGTTACTCTGCTGCATTTGGGTCCTTATAACCTTAAAACATGACAGAGACGGCCCTTCTAAAGACTTTAAAAGATTTTAGATTAAACTATGATGCACAGAGGGTGACAGTGTTGGTTCTACTGGATCTAAGCGCTGCCTTTGATACAGTAGACCCCACTATTCTTTTAACCCGTTTAAAACAGATTGGCCTCTCTGGTGCTGTTCACATCCTATCTCACAGACAGGACTTTTATGGTAAGTTTAGATACCTGCTCCTCTAGGGTCCATAGGATTACATGTGGTGTGCCCCAGGGTTCGATTTTAGGCCCAGTGCTTTTTAACCTGTATATGTTCCCTCTTGGCAGCGTCATCAGAAGACATGGAGTCCACTATCACAGTTATGCTGATGATACACAGCTGTACATCTCCATGTCTCCCGATGACACACGGCCAATGGATGCACTTTTTAACTGCATTTTAGACATTAAATCCTGGATGGCAGAAAACTTTCTCCAGCTCAACCAGGACAAAACTGAAGTTTTAGTCATCGGTCCTGAGGCTCCGAGAGAGAAACTTTTACCAAAACCACAATCACTGTCTTTTAATCCCTCTTTACAAGTTTAGAACCTGGGCGTGATTTTTGACTATGATCTGACTTTTATCCCTCACATTAAAAATATTACTAAAATAGGTTTTTATCAACTAAAGAACATCGCCAGAGTCCGCCCCATCTCTCTCGGGCCAATACGGAGACACTGATGCATGCTTTTATCACCAGTAGAATTGATTACTGTAATGCCCTGCTTTCTGGTCTTCCCAAAAAAAGTATATCAGGTTTACAACTACTACAAAATTCAGCAGCACGTGTCCTGACGAAGACCAGGAGGCGGGAGCACATTACAACGGTCTTAAAATCATTGCATTGGCTCCCCGTATATTTCAGGATCGACTTTAAGGTTCTTTTAATGGTTTTTAAGTGTCTTAATGGTCTTGGGCCTTCTTATCTCTCTGAACTGCTTTTAACATATAAACCTTCGCAGTCTCTGCGCTCCTCTGGCAGCCGTCTCCTTGTCACCCCAAAAGTCAGGACACACACGCATGGCGAGGCGTCTTTCCAGTTTTATGGCCCTCACCTCTGGAACAGGCTGCCAGAGGACCTCAGGGCTGCAGAGAACGTTCATGTTTTTAAGAGCAGGCTCAAGACTCACCTTTTTAGCCAAGCTTTTAACTGATTATTATTTATTACTGTCTGTTTAATTGCTCTGCATGTTTTATATGATATTTTTATCAGTTTAACTATTTAATCTTAGCACATTCATTTACTGTTTATTTTTATACTTTAATTTATCTTAATCCCCGTTCCAGTGTTTCCTCCGTGGGAGCCCTCTGCCCCGGGAGCGGTGGTCGGCTGTGGCTCCCTGGGTGCTCTCCAGGTGGAGCTTGGGTGGAGGTGGGGGTCTTGGCCTTGCCTCCACTGGGTGCCCTGTGTCGGTGCCTCGGCTGCTGCTGTTAATCTACCGCTGCCGGGGCAGATGGCTCCTCTAACGGCGTTTCCTTGCATGGTTCATCTACACTCGGCCCATTGTCCTTTTTTTACTTTTTCTTTTAACTGTGTGTGTGCATGGGAGTTGGGTTAGGGGGTGGGGAGTATAACTGTGACCATGCTTTTAAATCTGTGGGGGAGGGAAGGGAAGGTGGTTTTATGTGGGGCCATTTTAATCTGTAAAGCACTTTGTGATGCAACTTCTTGTATGAAAAGCGCTTTATAAATAAAGTTTGATTTGATACCTCTAAATGTAAAATACAAGGCACTCACAGATACCTCCACTCTCACAGGGATTTCCTGATATCCCCCGGTTATTTGTATTTGGGCTGCACAATTAATCGTTAAAAAATTGCGATCTCGATTCATGCTTGTATGGAATCTCGTTCTGAAATGACAACGATAAATTAAAGAAAAAGAGAAAAATGAAGAAGACCATTATACCGCATTTCAAACCGGGACATAATCTGAATAAAAACAAGCGCTCCCTCTCTCCCTCAACAAATTAGAACGGCGGAACCTTATACCATGTGACGCAGAACGTCAGAATTTCCGGCAGGAAATGAACAATGAGAGCATGTGAGACAAGCTGACTGAAGGAGAAAAGCCGAAAATGCGAGCAGCAGAGGAAAACCTCGCCGACGGTGGTGCGAATGACAACCCCACAGTGACGTTAATTCCAAAAAAGGGTTCTCATTCCGTGATTTGGAAGTTTTTAGGTTTCAAAGAAGATGACGAAAATCAAAAAGATGCAACTTGCAAGCAGTGTTTTGCCATAGTAGCAGCACCACAAGGTAACACCACGAACTTGTACAACCACGTTATATTTTTTTTAAATTGTGGTTTACATTTTAAGAAACAGACCTATTACCTACCTCTCTCATCACTTTAAACATAGAAAGTATATTGTTCATATTTTATTGTTATTGTTAAAACTACAAAGATTGTGTATTTAAGAAAAAACAAGAGAGAAATGTATTTTTATTTTCAGTTAAAGCTGTTACACAAGTTTATGTGCAGGTTATAAGTGCAATAAAAATGTATATAGAAAAAAAAAATCGCGAGAGAATCGTGATCTCAATTCTAAGGAAAAAAATTGGGATTCTCATTTTATCCAGAATCGTGCAGCCCTAATTTACATATATATATGAATCTTTAACAATCCATTCCCTGAAGAGCAATTTGTCAGCCATCCAGGACTAAGACTGTATGAGAGCCATCTGATCATCCGTTTGGGCATGAATTCCTGACTGCGCAATTACACACATGAAGAAATGCGAAAGCGAGAAAAATTGGAGGTCTGACATAATGAGAAGGAGAGAGCTTCTATTCAATAGAAGGAGAGGTGGGGAAAATTGAGAGGGTGGCTTGAGGAACACTTAGATAGATGTACAGCGTGACTGTCACTGTGGTGGACTGCCATGTTAAGTAGCAAATGCAGATTTGCTGTAAATAAGTGGCTACTTGTTAGATAATTTATGGAGAGGTGTGGGTGACAGAAGGCGTATGAGTGTGTGTTTATGTGTGCTGCATATAAAGTAGCACTAATGGAAATTACTCAAAGCTACATTTTAATGCAAAAATTGTACCTACTGACAGGAAAGGGGATTCTTTAGCTCCAATTTAGGTGATGGCTAAATTTGTGCAAAACTTTGTTATGCAGTTTCTTTCTCTCTTTTTTAGCTAAATCTGTCTATCATCAACTCAATTGGTGGAAATCAAGTTGTACATTGTGTTGGGCATAAAAATTGCAAACAATAAACACTGAGAATAATCTGGATTCAACATTAGGCAGCACATGTGCTGCTTGGAGGCTGGGGAAGCAAAGCACAGGTGTTGGAGTGACTTCCAGACAGAGAAAGTGAGGAAGAATGAAAATCAGATGTGTGTAATGAACAAAAGATAACAGGTAAAAAGGAAAATTATGTTGAGTAAGGTAGGGTGGATCAAGACAACATGGGAAAAAAACCCAAACAGCAGAAAACTAAAAGTAGTACAAAAATTTAAAGTATAATCACTGTGTTTTATCCTTCCATCTTGGCAAGAAAAAAAGCAAACAGGCACACAGTTGTTGGCAGAATTTTACATGATGGCACCTAGATTATCCAACAGGCATCTGGTGAAGCAGTTAACACGATCTAGCAGAGCATACCGGCCAGGGCCATATGCGCAAGGATGGTGGTAAGCTAAGCGTTTGTGTGTATGTGTGCTAAATATTTGACTATTGTGGTATTCTCTACATGTGTGTAGGGTGTCTTTGGGAACAATTGCTTACTAAAAAGTGTTACTGTGTCTAATTGGGAATTCAAATCAATGTAAAGTGACTAGAGAAAGTATTCTGTTTCAGTTGATGACAGATGAGATATAAATAGATAGTACTGAAAGGTGAATATTCCATCAAAATGTAGCGCAATATTTATTTACATTTAAACTAATCAGAAAGCAACATGCAGAATTGAAAGTATGCCATGTTTCAAGTTTAGGGCTTTACATGTTAGGAGAAAATAAAATGTATTGCTCCTTACTAAGTACAGTGAATAAAAACATGCATCAAGTTCTACATTGACAATAATATTAAACAAAAACTAAGTGAAGCCTTAGAAAATAAGAACATCCCATGTTACAATACTTTTAGAAGGCAAGGTAATTTTATTTGTATAGCACACTTTCAACAAGGTAATTCAAGGTGACGTGAATTTAGGTAGGATAAAATAAAAACGGCAATAAAGCAGGATGCACACAGAAAACATATAATACATTACTCAAAAGCAGCTCTTACCAGATGGGTTTTTAGCCACAATTTAAAAGAACTCAATGTTGCATCAGCTTTGCAGTTATCTGGAAGTTTATTCCAGATTAGAGGAGCATAGAAACTGAAAGCTGCTTCTCCATGTTTGGTTCCAATTCTAGGGATGTTGAGTAGCCTGGAATTAGAGGATCTGAGTGGTCTGGGGGTTTGGTATAGTGACAGTAGATCTTCAAGATACTTTGGTGCTAAGCCATTCAGTGATTTATTTAATGATTTATTTAAGAGTATTTTGAAGTCTATTCTCTGAGCTACAGGGGAGCCAGTGTAAGAACTTTAGAACTGGGGTGATGTGCTCTACTTTCCTGATTCTAGTGAGGCAGCGAGCAGCAGCGTTTTGAAACAGCTGCAGCTGTCTAATTGACTTTTTAGGCAGACTTGTGAGGACGCCATTGCAGTTATCAATCTGACTAAAGATAAATGCATGGATGAGTTTTTCGAGGTTCTTTTTCGAGGCCATAGGAAATGTTCTTCAGGTGATAGAAGGCTGACCTTGTTATTGCCTTTATGTGACCCTGGAGGTTCTGGTCTGAGTCCATTACTACACCTAGATTTTGGGCCTGATCAGTAGTTTTTAGCTGTATTAACTAAACCTGTCTGCTGACTCTTGATCGTTCCTCTTTAGGTAAGTAATTACTTCTCTTCAGCTGGAGAAAGTTATGGCACATCCATCCATTGATTTGATCGATGCATTTACTTAGGGTTTGGGTGAGTCACCTGATGACATTGTAATGTAGAGCTGAGCATCATCTGCATAGTTATGGTAGCTAATCTCATTGGATGTTATCTGAAAACCATTGTTACAAGCAGCAACTTAAATTAATTACATTGATGTTATGCATCAATAAGTCTCCAAGTTACTAGACAGAGTATCTTTCTTTGCCCACACCTTGCTACAACATTGCTCCATTTCATTGAGGATAGGAGACATTGGTTTCTGCACAGTTGTCATGATGACAGTTTGCCATTACCATTCCACCAACTTGATTCTTCTTTGTGTTCAGCTATTGTAGATTTTCTGCTGTGTTTGTACTTGTCTGTTTGTATGAAACTATTTTGGACAAAGCTGTTGGACAGGTGACCTTATATTTGACTCTAGGATAGTTCGGTATGCAAATGAGTTTTTGATTGACTCAGTAGCTGTAAGGTGCCCTGATCCTGTAGGTGCAAAACAAGCTCAAATCATCACCTCTCTTCCAAAATCCCTGACAGTTGGCATAAGGGGTTTGTACTGACATGCATTGTGTTTTGGTTTATGTGACTTGCAATCATCAACTTATGGTCATATTGTTTTCAAAACAGCCTGGTTTGTGAAAAAAATAAGTGTAGCCTAATATTTAAGTTGCATCAAACCATTTCCTTTTCCTTCCTTGTTGTCCTTTAAGTATTTGATTAAAACCACCCCCCTCAAACTCAAAATGACTTTGAGTTCATTAAGCCACTCTAGTAAAGTATAAAACGCTACAGGCAGAGAGAGGAAAATATGCTGGTTCAGTCTATCCCTCTGCTCAGTATCAAGCAGCCACTCCATGACTTTGATATAAAGATGTGGTACGACTACTGTCACCTGAGGAACACGCCTCAAGCCACAGATTTAGCAGACTGACTACAGCTGGACTTCTTTAATCTCTCTGTCTTCTGCTCTGGCACTAAAACTCAGCAGTTTCTGTCAGAAACATGTTGTGTATCTTTGGTTGGTAAATTTTAATGACTGTGGTGTTTCCTGATTTGTTTTAAATTGACATTACAGCGCATCTTCAATGGTGCTCCTGCACATCGGATTTGGAGCTCAAATCTAAATACATCACAAAAGCAGTTCATATGCAAAAAAATAGACTTTGCAATTGAGACCACTCAGCAAGTATGGAAAACCACAAGTGCCACGGTTAAATTTTAAAAAAAGGTTCCAAAGTCTATTTTTTTGCATATGAACATTTTATTAAAAGTGGAAACATAAGTGTGAAATAAGTTATTCTATTTTTCCACCTTGCAAATCAAAATCACTGTGTGGCAAAAAATACAACAGAAATGGTGGCTTCCACTGAGTTTGTGTGTAGATTAACCAAACCAATGTTAGGGTTTTCTTAGTGAAACCATTTAAAATATGTCATGATGCCTACCGAGCTGTGTATTGATGCATAAATTAGGGCGTATTTGTGAGTGCGAATGGGTGAATATTCGCATAGATATAGATTAGGGGTGGAACAAACATCCAGGTTGTTGAATTTGGTGCAGATCAGATGATGTATGTGGAAATTCGAGGCGAACGTATTTCCATATCGTAACGCCATGCCGCCGGAGCCACACCTCTTTCCAACACCCTCAGTACTGGAGTAGAAATTACCCCAACTTGTTTTCAGTCACTGACCACAGCCATATGTTGATTAGGTAAAAGGAGGAAAATAAGGATTTTTCTACGTAAAACATTGCACTTCCTGTTCTCAAGAAACATGAGAAAATGAGCCTATGAATGTGTTGAGTGGTGGTATCTATTGAGACCCAGGAAGTTTGGTACAGTTCAATTCATTTTATTTTTAAAGCGTCGATTCACAACAGATGTCATCTCAAGGTATTTTACAAGAAAAATTATATTAATACAGTCATACAAACATTACAATTAGTTTAAAGTTTTAGTTAGTTTCCTATTTAAGAAATCCCAGCAAATTGCAGTTCTGACCTTGTATGTTGAAGTTAATACATTTTCTGCCTTTATGGAAGAAGCCTTACTTTGAGGCTTAGCCATGCCCACATGCTTTTTCTTTAAGTTTTGAAGTCTGTAAGTGAAAAGATCTAGGAGGAGTTCGTTCAAATACGACGTAAATTAATAGAACAAAATGGTGGGTTGGATTAAAAATGGCCGACTTGAACCATGGCTCCAAGAGACTTTTATGCAGGTCCTGAGACACTTTATTGGTATCCCAGATTTCATAATCTTCAGATAAAATATGCCTGGGGGCTGGCTGTTTTAGTGATTCTAGGATATGGCGAGAAGCCTTATTTTGAGGCTTAGCCACACCTACCTGCTTTGATGCAGCAAAATTATTTTTGATAGCTTTTGATCCCCAATGCCTTAAGTCTATCCTCGATCGTTTTGAAGTCTGCAAGTGAAAAGCTCTAGGAGGAGTTTGTTCATATGACGTATATGAATAGAACAAAATGGTGGGCTGGATTCAAAATGGCCGACTGCCTGTGGGGTTTGGACCATAGCTCCAAGAGACTTTTATGTAGATCGTAAGACACTTTATTGGTATCCCAGATTTCATAATCCTCAGATAAAATATGGCTGGGGGGTGAATGTTTTAGTGATTCTAGGGTATGGCAAGAAGCTTTATTTTGAGGCTTAGCCCCACCCACCTGCTTTGATGCAGCAAAATTCTTTTGATAGTTTTTGATCCCCAATCCCTTAAGTCTGTCCTCGCTCGTTTTGAAGTCTGCACATGAAAAGCTGTAGGATTTTGTTCAAATACGACGTATATGAATGGGACAAAATGGTGGGCTGGATTCAAAATGGCTGACTTCCTGTGGGGTTTGGACCATGGCTTCAAGATACTTTTTTGTAGGTCCAGAGACACTCTATTGGTATCCTGAATTTCATAATCCTCTGATTAAATATGGCTTGGGGCTGGCTGTTTTAGTGATTCTAGGGGGCACTATGGAGAAATTAGACCATGCCTACCAGAAATTTGCATCAATATTTTTCAGGGTTTGGACTAATAACCATCCTATGTAATATGGTGCAGATCAAATAAGTTTTGTAGAAATTAGAGCTAAAGGTATGGCGTGAGACCAGACTTCGCCACAATGCCACAGCCCCACCCTCTTTTGAAAACTTTCCGTACTGGATACAGGCTTACATCAACTTGTTTAGAGTCACTGTGCACCAGTTCATGTTGATTAGGTCAAGGGTGTAATACCACGTTCCATTTGTCTCGAAAGCGCGACTTGCAACTCGAGAGTGACGTCACATCCGTGTTGGAAAACAAGTTACAGCTAGTTTTTGCGTTCTGTTTTGCACACAACACGACAGGTCGGAGAAAAGATGGATGCCTCCAGGAAACTCGCTGTTGCGCTAGCTCTGAAAGAGTACAGAGAACTAATATAAAAGTTTGTGGTTCATCATCAAAATATGGAAGAAGATGATAGCAAGCACAGAATGTAAGTTCATGTTTCATCGTATTTGATTGTAGTCTATTAATGTTTTAACCGCTGTTTAAGCGCAAATTCCGTAGCTCAAGACTCATTGTTGTCATAGCAACATGGAGCATCTCTAGCCAATTTAAACTGCACAAGCTACAAAATTAGCGGTATTTAGCACGTAATAAGACTGTAGCAACATGCCTATAGATAACCGCATACACTATGTGTACGACTTCTACAACAAAGACAAAAGTGCTTAAAATAGCAGAAAACCACAACGTTTACTTATGTGTGATGCTCGTGGTAGCCAATTTGGAACTGAACTCGGGGTCTTCTCAGCCTCAACGAGTTGACGACCTGTATATACGACTTCGGGGGCGTTCCATTTGCAACTTCCGGTTCGTAATTCTGGAAACCGACTTGCAAAAAGAGTTTGGTGGAAAAATAGAGCGCACTATAAGATACAGACCTTCAGAGCAAAACATTACACTTCCTTTTCTGAGGGGGCGGGGCTTAAGTGATGTCAGCATTTGACAATCAGGATATGTCAGGGACCTCATGACCATCCACCACAGCCCTTTTTATCCCTCTGGGACTTTCTGAACAGGAGATATAAGAAGTGTAATATTTTTGGCGTTTAATCAAACTTTGAGGCCTGGCCCCGCCCCTTCAGCATATACGAAAAGTCAATTTTTTTATAAAGTTTGATCCCCTATGCCTGAAGGCCATCCTGACCAAGGTACAACCCGATCGGTGAAAATTCCAAGGAGGGGTTTGTCAAAGTTTGACATGAGTAAAATGTGAAATTTGACCCAAAATGGCCTACTTCCTGTACATTTTTGTTCATGACATTGATATATCTTCTTCATCTTGAGGAGTTGTAACAGTGTACCAATTGCCAAACCTCTACGTTAAACCATGGGGAATAGGTAATCTATAGGGGATGCAGTTCAGCCATTTTGCCACTCCACTTTTAAATTCCTTTAAAAGACGTAGATTTCACGCACACCTGATGCACATGCATAAAATCTTGAGTTTTCGTATATGTTTAGGCCTCCAAAAAGCCAATTTATTTGACAGAAGTTGACGGAAGAAAAATAAGAAACAGTACAGATACAATAGGCCTTCGCAGCGCTTAGCTGCTCGGGCCTAATTAACCATAAAGGTAAAAGTCAAAGCTGAGTTATTTAAATGTGAGCTTACTGCACTCCTAAAGTAGATCTGTATGTCCGCTTTGAGGCAGTTTCATTAGCCTGTGGCTTTGAATATTGGCTTTGATTATTTTTAACCTCACACTTGAAGTGCAAACTTAGATCAATCAAAGAGTGTTTCTTTTCGTCTGTGCTATCTATGGCCAAAGTATCCTACAGCAAAATAAAACAGATATGGGAATACATAAAAGGCTACGCTCTCTGTCATCGCGCATTAGCTAAAAAGGAGTGGTTTGATGGCAAATGTTATATATACATCTAGCCATGGCAGGACTTGCAATGTTAACATGTTTTCTAAACATTGATTTGGTACTTGGTAATGAATCTTCATAATGACAGATTATACAAACTGTATTTGCAATATAATACAGGCTTGTGGAAATGTTTTTTTTAAGGTTTTTGGGGCTGAGTGGCCTTTCTTGACAGTGGACAGAGTTTTTGAAGGGGGAGAGAGGTGGGGGACGACATGCGGCAAAGGTCGCCTGGGACGGGACTCGAACCGGGGATGGCCGCGTCGAGGACTGAAGCCTCTGCACATGGGGCGCCCACATGGGGCCACCCCAGGCCTGTGGAAATTCTAGGATTATAATCTTTTATTATCCCAACCTGAATTCATTCAATTTTGTGATGTGTTTTTATATTGTTATTTAACAGTGGCAATAGGCTCATTGGCATGGTGGGTCAATCAGCTCATTATGTAAAATGGCTCATTAAAAAAGTAACCTCTACTGTATGTCACACATTTGCATGTTGCCTACTTTAAACATGGGACATATATGTGTTTAGAAAACTGACCTGGATCTCAGTGTGAAATATACTTGAAATCCTGACACCAAAAATGTTGAGGTTCTTAGTAAAATCATTCTCTTCAGAAGGGACCATTATAAAGTGAAATAATAATTTTCCAATGCTTGTAATTATCATCTAAGTGTAGTTATGAGTGCTAAAGTAAAATGACAGAAGATCAAAGTATTTCATTTAGAGACAAACTGGAGCAACAGATACTTCACTGCCTTTGGGACATTCAGCACCCGAATCTGCCCTTTTACCAGTCTGAATCCACAATTGTTCTGCTCTCAGCAAAGGGTTGTAATCTCATAGGAATACTGACCAATTTTCATCTACCTCTTTTGGCAGCTGCTACGGTTTACACCCTTGTTATCTCTGTTCAGGAGCTTGTCTGTGCCAAACAAACTAGGATGAACTAGGCTCCCTAGTTGCAAACATACTTTTGTGATGGCCCTGCACAGAAACCTGTTTATATATTACCTAAATTATGGATTCTGAATTCACTCCAGACATTTATGAGGTGACTATCAAAAGATGAAAAGAAAAACAAAAAATAAAACAGGACGTCTGTCAAAGGCAATTTATCATGTAGAGACCTGTATAGCCCCTTTCAAACAGGCCATGAAAAACGGTAATTTTCCGGACTTTGTCTGTTTTGCTTTTGAGTCTGAAAGCAATCTTCCAGACTTTGTCCGGATACCCTTTACCGGTAATTTTACGGATGAAGACCTAGTAACAAAAGCTGATTTTTCTCGGTATGGTGTTCGCATTCAGATTAACAGGTAAAGTTCCGGATAAACTGGAGGGGTGTGGGGCGGTGGGGAAAAGGGGAGAGGGGCAGGGAATGCTGTGAGTGCACGCATTGATGACGTATAAATGTCACTATTTTCTTTTCAGCTTCTTCATCGATGTCTCTTAAGCGTTTCCATGTGCGCAAAATTGCACACGTCACAAAGACGAGCACTGCGAGTAGATCTGCTGTTTCGTCGACCATCTTTCCATTTGTTTGGGGAAAGGACGTACACCCGCCACACTGAGTTTACGAAATATCCACATACAACCCCCCCACTCCCCCTCACCCCCCGACATTCATCAGGATCCTCCGGTACATTTCTTGCTGTGTGAAAGCAGCCAAAAGGCAATGTTCCGGAAAAAAGTGGTGTATTTGAACACACAACTACGGTTAAAGACCGGATGGAATATTCCAGAACTTCTGTCTAAAAACGGCTTATTACAGTTACACACTGGGGAAAATAAGTAATGAACATTTAAACATTTTTGTTCTCAGTAAATATACTTCTAAAGGGAGTATAGACTTAAAATTAAAACCAAATGTCACTGACAACCCAAGGAATCCCAACATACAAAAAAACAACAACAAATTAATAAAAAATCTAAGTTCTGTTTAGTAATGTGAAATGGCAAAGGCAATAAGTATTGAACACAATTACTGAGATTATTTTAATAGACAGTAAAAATGCCTTTTTGAGAGTAACTTTAAGACATCTACTTCATGTAGAAGACAAAAAAATATGCATAGCTCAAGTGTTGTTTTGACCCATTTGGCCCACTTATGCACTCCCATCTTTAGTTCTGTAAATAGGGGTGACTTGCTAGGCCATTCCAGCAGCTTTGTGTTCATTATTTTTTTTGGCTGTCTGTTTGGAATATGTCTTTTTTTTAAAAGATCACTACTGTTTCATATTCACACTCTCATCAAGACTGTCTCTATTCATACTTCATTCAGACCTATGAAGTCTGCCCAGGGCCAGATGCTGATTATTCTTCCTCTGTCTTCGGAAAAACACCTTAAGTGGTTGGTTTGTAGTGAACTGTTCTTTGTACGATCTAATTATGGTCACACTGGTGCTCACTAGAGCATGGGAAGTTTAGAAATATGTCTGCAACCACTGCCATTGGTATGTTTGGAAAAAAATTGAGCTGTGAATGTCTCGAGAGATCTCTTTGATTTTTCCTATCATGAGATGCTTGTTGTTAAACACTCTGGTAATGATAAACATTTTTATAGGCCATCAGTTACGAGTAAATCAACTGACACTGATAGGGACCATGATTGCTTTCTAAATACTGACAGATTTTAACCATTTTTTACTGTCTAGGTCTCTTTGCATCATCCCTATGTTATTCTACTTTATGATACCCAACATGATGGATGGACTGTTTTTTAGATTTTTTTTTGTATGTGTTTATTAATTGGATCAGAAAGTCATAAGCAGTGTGTTATACTCATACCATATTTTACTGCAGTTCACAATGAAAAATGAAACGTATTCCATCTAATGTATTGGGTTTTGTGGATCTTTTTTTGTTTTTCTTCGTAGTTTTGTAAAAACTCTTTGGTATAGGCAAAGTGCAAGTATAGCTAGGAGCCTCCTTGGACACCAGCACTTCAGTCCATATGTTGTGATGTTATTCCAGTTTCTTCAATAAAAAAAACTGCTTTCCCCTCAGCCTCTGCAAAAAGTACATTCTGTGCATTTGTTTATTTTGTTTGTTTGTCTGTTTCTTCACATCTGCTGCTATCCTACCTGATTGTCCAGACACAAAATGTTGAATGCAGTATCAGATGCAAAATGCATAGAAAAGGAGAAAAAAAGGATGAAATCAGACTCGGACATGCACACATGCTCTCTCTACACACTTCTTGATCTTCACGCCTGCTGCCTCCATATGAATTTGGCCAGCAATAGCTCAGACAAACCTCCATGGGATCTGCCTCAGCGTTGCCAAACAGCCTGTCATACAGTACCAATCCTGTTTTAAGCCTTGACACACAGTGAAGCAAAAATAACATGGCTGCACTTAAAAAGACTCTGGGGGACAGGAGGAATAGCAATCAAAGGCACTTCTGTTTGTTTCTAATAGGACAACATCATTAGCCAGCATTTTGGTTTCGCCACAAATCTATAGGGAAAAAATGTATAGTGCAGAGGATAAATTACCCTCCAAGTAAAAATGTAAGACCCCGCAAGATGCAGATTAATGCCTGAGGAAGGACTTCAAAATTTTTAGAGTTCCGCTCATTTACTTTGTTTTCATTGTACTTTGTTGTTATAATCAGCTGTTTTATTGTTTGTCTTTTGTTCTATCAGTAATGTGAAGCTGGGTAGACAAAAACTGTGCCGATTATATTTTTTGTTAATTTAGACATTTTAGCTAGCAGAAGGCATACACTGTTCCTACTGCAGAAAAAAGTAATGTGAGGCAGTCTGAGTTTGGAATCTGAGGTGCCTTATCTTGTTGACGTGCAGTCCATTGTGTGCAAACAAAGAAAAGCAAGTAATAAAAGGTCATTCTCTTCTATTTGATTTGTCTGAGTGAGAGTGATAGGATGTTAAGTGCCTGTTTACCCCTCTTTTCCACCAGACGCGTAAGCAGCACGTTACAGGAGCAGCACGTTTCACTTGCGTATTCTGCTGCTTGGCCCTTTCCACCGGGTGCGTATGAGGCGCATAGCAGCAGGGAAGCAGCTGTCACAGAGAGAGCACGAAATCACGCGAGATTAGCAAAATCACGCGTGGTTTCGTCAGTAAACACAACAACCATAGACATAAACGTCTATGACAACAATAACCAGGAAAAGACAACAACATGGCTCCAAAAGGTTTGTGTTTATGTTATGTCCATTTATAGATTTATGTTATGTCAGGGAATATCCAAAATCGCTCATCTGTGTGATGACACACAAATGAGACCCTCCAGCGAGGTACTGACTTCTCACCGGGCCGCACAGGTACTGACTTTTTTTTAAGTAAAGCAACCGCAAAGCAGCACGTTTCTTCTATTTTGAAACTTTCCGGTGCCGAGCCGTTATATTTTCCTGTCTTCCCCTATCCAAAATTTAGAAATTTACGTGTTTCAGAGGCGTACCGCGTAGAAAATAGGATTGCTGCGTATATTTAGAAAAGTGCTGCGACATGACGCTTCTGAGACGTGGCAGGCTCGTGCTGCTTTCGCCTCCGGTGGAAAAGGTTCTATTGACTACAGTGGTGGCTATCACCTGCGTATGACGTGCTGCTCCTGTAACGTGCAGATTACGCGTCCAGTGGAAAGGAGGGGTTAGAATAAAAAAGGACCTTTTAGTGACCTTTAAATCATGGCATCTTACTTTGCAACAATTCTAAATGTTTAGCAATGATTTCAGGTCTGAGAGGTTTTTATTTCATGTCAACATGTTCACTACAAAGCTGATTGCTCTCACTCTACTACAATGCTAATCAGACAAAAATGAGTGACGGGGAAATTCCTAAAGCAGTTCAAATGCTTTGTTTTGGTTTTTTGGAACTGTGGTGCTGCCGCTATTTGCTTTATTTATGCTTCATAAAATAGGTTGCACTAAAACATGCAGGATTAATCATCCCCATCAAGACCACGAATCACTAAACTGATTACTTGGGACCAATAAGGGAATAAATGTGTGCTCATCATGCCTGAATTTAAGTAGGCACTATTTGTGAGCTCAACGGATGAGAACGACTGGAAAGAGGCATGTCTGATTATATGGTATGCTGGGCAATATGCTACCTAATTCCTTTAATCTAATATGTTGTCATTTGAGCATTACAAATAATGTTGGTTTTAATGTGAAGCTGACACCAAGGTAGGTACTTAGGGATCATCTACAAAGTGTTACAACCTGCTACAAAAATACAGCAGGTAACATAAGTAATAAACATGTCGATATTTTTCTCAGTAAATATATAGTTGACATGAAATTACCAGTCAATGTCGTCAACAACCTAAGTAATCCACACATACAAAGAAATCAAAACCATTTACTTCACAAATGACGCTGGGTATAAGTATGTAACATACATACAGAAATGTTTTAAATACTTTGTGTCAAATTCTTACTTGGTAACAAGAACTTCAAGAAATCTCCTGTACAAAGAAATTGTTCACAGGCATTGCCCAAGTGTAATTCTGATCCTGCTTTTATACAAACTGTCTTTCAATCGCGAAATGACTAATCCTATGCAGGGTGGGGGGCTGGTGCCTATCTCCAGCAGTCATCAGGCGAGAGGCAGGAGTATATATTATACTCCAGGGAGTATAATAATAAAGTTTAAATAACTTAATAGTTTTTATATACTAAGCTGACAAACCCTTAATATAAAAATACTACATTTTCTAATTAAATCAATCTGAAATCTGCTACCAGTTAAAATCTGTTTTGTTTTATTGGTTTTTTTTGTTGCGTTTTTGGGGAGGCTGTGAATATATGGGAGTGGCTATGATTAAATATGTTTGTGATATACTTACAAACGCATAAGATTCCCTCCATCAAGGCTGATGGGACAGCACCTTTTTTGTGTAAAGGGTGTTCTTCTGGACTTGAGCAATATTTTGTCACTGTCAGTCAAATATGTACCCTATTCCTAGTCTTGCATATCAGTGATCCCTACATTCTTTTTTTTTTTTTTTTTTTTACTGAAAATACAGTAAATAAACATAAAACAGATCCATTAATCTCCTTGGCACAATTGATTAGTTGCTCTTGGCTTGTAATTACTATCCCATCTATGCAAGAATTAATTGGAATTTATGTATTTGAATTTGAATCTGTTTACATGTTTGGATTACACAGTTTTGTATATCGAGTGGATCTGTTTGTCTTTTAAACTATCTTGGGATGACAATGATGTTGTGAATTGGCATAGTAAATAAACTGAATTAAAATTAATATAAAAATGTATTGTTTACACCTCTGAAAAGACATATGCATCTTTTAAATCAAGATAAGTTATATTAATGTTTATCTGTGAAAACAGAAAAATAAGTTATTGAGGTTCTGTGCACCTATGAAAAGGGGATGCCATGACCTGAACTTCAGTGTGTGAATGCTCACATGCAAGTGAGAAGTACTCCGGAACTACGGCCAAATGGAAACGTGGTGGAAGCTTTTTGCACCTCTTTGCACTTCCTAGTTTGCCATTGGGGGGATGGGAAAGGGACAAGGGAGGAGAGCAACTCTACAGACCAAGGAAAAAACTCTAAATGGCTTACGGAGGCATGCTGCGTGTAAGGACGCTGCAAGGACGTGCAAGATATTGAGGGTGGTGGAGGTGTGAGAGGGGTCCTGAGCTCTAAGAGAAATAAACTAATCTTGATATACAGATGAAGATCAGTCTAAAAGCTTGAACAAACACATAGTCATAGATAAACAATAAATCACAAATGCATTATATTGTACCATATTTTTCAAGAGCATGTTTACAAGTAAGCTCAAGCCTATGCAGATGTCTTTACAAAACCTCAGTAAAGTACTGTATGGGGTCTGTTGTGTAAACATCTTTTGTTTCACACAGTGTATCCAGCATGCTAAACAGCCCTCTGCTATTGTCTGACAACTTTCTAAATGAAGCTCATTATGTCCTCATTGATTTTTCATATTCCTTCTCACCGGTAAATACCCCCAAGGTGCTCCTCATACACTCTGCCCTCCCGCCCATTGTCTCTCCCTGCATCTCTTTCTCTCTACCGCTCTCCATGGTACCTGTGCTATCCATCCATCTATCCATTGGTTTTTATCAGGGGTTCCCTGAGCAGCGGCAAACAGCAGGGCACTTAAGGGAGCTGAACGGTTTCCAATTAGCAAAACAAATACCTCCGCTCACACTCACCCTGTCACATAGTGCCTCAGAGATCCTGGGCGGCCATTACAGACAATTAGAATTTAATAAGCCCAATATGCTCACTGTACTAATGGAGAGGGAGGAAGAGAGGCAGTGAAGGGAAGAGGTGCCCTTATCTTTGCGCTCTCTCAGTCTGATGTATATTTATTTTTGCTTTAAATCTCAGTAGTTGCCCTTTGAGCTTGTTCCAATTTGAATAGCATTGGATTGGGAAATCTTTGGTTGTTTTCTCGTTCCTTTAAGGTCTCGTCATCGCTGTTTTCTCACTTATATTTCAAAGATCCAAGCATCAGAATTTTGTGGCCAATTTCTGTTTCTTTGAAAGCTTTAACCTTCCGATTTCAATTTAAGAACTATAATTATCTATAATTGGCAAGAAGATATAGGAACAGCAATTAAAAGAAATGTTTACTGGCCTTTTCATCATGAGTGGCCATTAACACCTGTTATTAACATGATTTTAAAAATATATAAAAAAAACTAAATGATTAAGTTTAGCATCTTATATTAACCATTACCTCACCTAGCATTACTATAACAGCAGTGTTAATGTGTATTCCTTGAAAACATACATCTTTTCTTAACTCAAAAATTTCCCAAAAGCTGCCTACATTCCTTAATTTTTTAAAGATCTACTTTCTTTAGATTACCAGCATAGCCTATTTTTTTTCTGCCAGTTTGTGAAACAGTCTTCTCTCAAATGTTGACTGCAAAACGATGTGCGGTTTTTAATCTTGCTGTGACCAAGAAACTTAATCCACTTCTCTCTCACTGCAGATGCTTTTGGTAAAGTATGAAAGCGAATAATATAATTCTTTTTAGCATTGCAACCACACAGGTGTTGATTCGCCATTGTCTTCTTTACTCCTCAGAACCTGAGCGGGAGGGGCAGAACGGAGCAGGAGGAGGAGCTTGTAGCCCACCCAGTGTGGTTGCTACGTCACAAACACAGTCTGTTTTAAGCGTCCTTTTAACGTATGCTACTGATTCACAGCTAAGGTTGGGCATCGAGAATCGAGCATCGATTGGAACCGGGACTCATATGTCGATTCTCCCGGAATCGTTCAATTTTTAAAATTACGATTCCTAGTTTCGATTCCCAGTCCGCCGACCAGAAGAAGAACCCACCGAATACCAACAAAGAAGAATCCGCCAGAAGTTATATTACTGCGCAATCATGGAAGGTGTGTGGAGACAATCTAAGATTTGTCTTCACTTTAGCAAACAAAACAACAGAGCTCAGTGCTATACCTGTAAGAAATAACCGACCGCTCTGTGTTGGACGCGCTGCAGCGGCTTACCTCATTAGCTCTTCCTCCCGGATCCAACCGTCAGCCCAGCGCCGCACTGCAGTCCAAATCCGGTCAGTAAAATACGTCTGATGTCAACATTGCGGCAGCAAACAAGTTATACTCTGTTGTTCATCTCAAGTGCAAATATCCAGCTAACAGTAGCTCATGTATTTGTTTTCATAGACAAACGGTCTGAGATTGCTAAGCTAACATTAGCCAGGCAGCTGATAATGCTCCGCGATGTGCTCCGCCTCCGTTCACCATCGCAACCGAGGGAAACGCAACAACTATAGGAGTTCCACAAAGAGGTTTCTGACTTTATAATGCACCTGTACCTAATCTGGACTGGATTGTTGAAGTTGTTTCTTATTTTTTGTTCAATATTCTGCACCCGGTTTGCCCATCAGTGGGATCACCTGCTGCTGTTTAAGTTTCTGCAGCAACAGACATTCAGGATGTTTGGAAATCGTTTTTTTAATGAGATTTTCAAAAATAAAGCTCTCCTGTAAAAATGTTACCACTGTGAATTTAAAAAATATATATATACACCCAAGTCCATAGATAACAGCCCTTTGAGAAATTCACTGTTAAGTAAAAGGTTCATAGAATTAAAATGCATTTTCCAATTCCATAGTTCAGACTATTTCATCAAGTAAGACTACCTATGGGTGGGTAGGTAGGTAGAAATACTTTATTAATCCCATAAGGCAAATTTCCTTGTTGCAGCACTCAAAAACACAATTGAAAACAACACACACACAACAAAAAAAGAAACTGTGCAAGTAAATAAATAAGCTCAATATACACACATGCAGGACCAACACACAATGATTAAGAAGAAATAGCAGTGTAAACAACAAGTAGTGTATTTTAAAGTAGGTCATTTAAAATATGGAAAAAATAAATATATAAATGAACCTGTCCCTTCAAAGAATCGGAATCGAGAATCGTTTGGAACCAGAATCGAAACAAGGAATCGGAATTGGAATCGTCCAAATTCAAACGATGCCCAACCCTATTCACAGCAATTTAAAAGCAGAAATACTCCAAAATGCAATGATTTTATTTTCTTAAGATAATCTTAATTTTCTTAAGATATGTCCTTTGGCATCAGAAAAATGCCACAAGAACATGTTAACAACACGCACAACACAATTTTCATTGGAGTGGGTCTTTAAGTTTGAGCCTTCTTTGCTTAGAAACATTGATCACTTTTAATTGCTGTCAGGGTTACAGTTCAAAGTAGCACTTGGAGTTCATTATTTACTCAGAAAAAGACTAGATTTTTTAGTTTAACTGGGAAATCAACTGTCAGTGCTGAGCCAGCTAAAAATCTAGCCCTTCAAGTACCCAGCCGATTTCTCTGTCTTTTTTTTATTAACTCTTTCTTTCCTTTTTCACCCTTACCTTCACTTCCATCCCACTCCTCTCAACCCATTTTGCTGCTGCTATTCATTTTGTCATCAAATCATCTCATTTTGTGCCAGGTTTTTGCTCAGAGCTTACATTTTCTTAAACTTGAATTTTTCACCTGCTTTGTCTCAGTTCTTGTTTCAGATTTGCTGCACTTTCAAACTGTTTCATGTGATTTCTTCCTCAGTTTTTTTTTCATTTTTCAATTCCTCTCATTTTGTCTCCATTGTTTTCTGATTCTCTTTCTTTCGAGTCCTCTTTTCCACTTTGCTGCACTCACAAATTTTTTTTCCTCCTGCCTTTCATCTCCCTTCTACTCCATACTGCTGCTTGGTCTCTGTCTTCTCACACTCTCCTATGTTTCATCTGTACAATAAGGCCTTATGAAATGAGGTGATACAAATGGCATTTTATGGGGCTATGCCACACATCCAGGCCGAACACGGCAGGCAATCATAAAAGCCATTGTCTGCTGTGCATGCCACTTTTAATGTGTTCCATCTGATTTAATGCAAGTGATAGTTAATGTAGGGGAGCAGGGTAGGCTTCAGAGGGGTGAGTGTGAGAAAGAGAGAAGTTAGAATGCAGATAAAGGCGATAAAAAGACAGCGTTAGAGGGGAATAGGGTAGTGAGAGAGTAAAAGATCGACAGGAGAGAGTGGTTTCTGGGCTGTAACCAGAGTCCTCACTTCTGGGTTTAAATAATAAGGGACAGCTAGGCTGATATCTAATTTCTAGGGAAGAAATGCCATTTAGAGTGAGAATGAAAATGGAATGCATGCAGGGGAGCAAGCTGAGTAAGAAAGAGAGATGTACAGACTGGGGAAAGTGAAATATTAAAAAATAAATGCAATATCCAATGCACAAAGTGATTACATTGCCAGAGGGAGGCAGAGGTGTAAGGATTCTGATGGCTTTTTTGCACTAGTAATGCCGCTCATTTAAAAGAACAGGCACATTTACATCCAGATGGGGACCTGGCAGGTATTACCTACACTCTCAGTCCTGTATGGGAGAAATATGTGACTTAGGTAACTGCATAAATCTGTCATTAGTCTGCAAGATTGGATGCATGATTCAAATTCCAGCCACTTTTCCTTTTCAAAGGCTAGTTGTGTTCACCCTCTTAGTGGATGGAAAGGAGGGCTGAGCGGGTCACTGCTCTTAGTACAAAGTAGTGTACCTCAAAAGTTTGATAACACACATTGCCATCAATCAGGATATGGACATTAATGCCAAATTACACTCATTCTAAATTTCAGTTTTGTATCACCAGTTAACCTAATCTGCATCATCGCAGACTGTACATGGAATTTAGGATATCCGAGGTTACTTCGGATTTCCTAAATTAAAGATTGAGCTGTAGTGGAAGAATTGTAATGTTCTGTTCTGTGTAATTCACATACTGATAGTTACTATGTGTCTCTTCTTCATGATATGGTGACCAATCTGATTAGGTGACACTGTGTGAATTTAGGTCAGGTCAAACCTGCTGATTCACTCTTACAGCCTGGGTTGGCATGGCAACTCTCTGTTACATCTAAGAACGTCCTGACATACATTGATTATGCTTCTATATCAAATCTTCTACCCCTAATGAGTCAAATGCCTACCGACTGAGAAATGTTTGTTTGTAATGTCATAGGTGATAGGCCATGATTACTGAACCTATATAATCCTGTGTCTTGTTTTGGAAGGCAGGTCAGTATAGCATATTCTCTCTGTTGACGCTGTACCTCCTTGTGTTATCAACCAAGTCTGTATTAAAACCTCAGAGAATCTGAAGGAATCTCTCTCATCTCTGTTATTAAAGAACTTCGATAACAGAGCTCATTAGCAATTGTGGGCGGAACCGTTGCCAAAGCACCTCCTCACTGATATAGAAACTGAGTCTTCTAGAGAGTGCTATGCTATCAAATCCCACTGAAATAGGATTGTATGTTGTGTTTATCAGGACCACCAGTGCATATTTAATTATGACTGAGGTGTGTAAACATTTATGTCAAAATATTCATTTCAATGTATTCTAATCCTTCACAACATAATGTTGCCTATTCCTACACTCAAGATGATGTTAGTTTACACAAGGTTTGTGTGGTTGGTCCTGTTTTTACATGCAAAATAGTAATGGAAAACTAATGAACACATAGTGCAACATGTGTGCACTATTGACACTGCTGATTGTCACGTGGTGTGTGGAGAATGGACCCAAACGCACTCGCTGAAGGAAGGTGCAGGATGTTTATTATTGTGAAGTCGTGGTGATGATGGTGGTGAAGATGGTAGGAACGGAAACACTGGACATCGGGCAGGGAAGGAAGACGACACACCCGTCCCCGTCACTGGAGCCTCCAGAACCTTCGTCTCAGGAGGCGTCCGAGCCTCCAGACTCTTCGTCTAAGGAGGCGTCCGAGCCTCCAGACTCTTCGTCTAAGGAGGCGTCCGAGCCTCCAGACTCTTCGTCTAAGGAGGCGTCCGAGCCTCCAGACTCTTCGTCTAAGGAGGCGTCCGAGCCTCCAGACTCTTCGTCTAAGGAGGCGTCCGAGCCTCCAGTATCTCTTTGTCTCGGCCGACCTTTACCGGCCAGGCATCTTTGGCGCTACTGACCCTCAGAAGAGGACCTAAGGGCCGTCCGCCCGACCTCCGTCCAGCCAGAGGACGCCGCCGGGGCCGTCCGCCCGACCTCCGTCCAGCCAGAGGACGCCGCCGGGGCCGTCCGCCCGACCTCCGTCCAGCCAGAGGACGCCGCCGGGGCCGTCCGCCCGACGTCCGTCCAGCCAGAGGACGCTGCCGGGGCCGTCCGCCCGACGTCCGTCCAGCCAGAGGACGCTGCCGGGGCCGTCCGCCAGACTTGGCAATGAGAAGTGTATTTCTATTCTTATCAAAGTACTGTAGGAGCATTAGAATACATCCAAATAAGTGGCCGTTGACACTCTTTGCGAAACAAAACAAAAATTCACATAAATGAAGCAATCTTAGTGTACCTTACAAAAAAGAACCAACGAAGCAAAACTAATAAAGTACAGAGTATATGTAAAATGTAAGGAACTTTTCATTTGAATAGTTCCTTCAAAATAGCTTAAATAGGAAACTAACTTAAAACTAATC
Source organism: Valencia hispanica (assembly GCA_963556495.2). Classification (NCBI taxonomy): domain Eukaryota; kingdom Metazoa; phylum Chordata; class Actinopteri; order Cyprinodontiformes; family Valenciidae; genus Valencia; species Valencia hispanica. The sequence goes on from OY747703.1 coordinate 29,214,389, forward strand.
GGAATGTTTATGATTGTATTTAAATGACTTTTCTTGCAAAGTGCCTTGAGATGACATCTGTTGTGAGTCAGTGCTATATAAATAAACTGAATTTAAATTGTATTAAAACTTTTCATAAGATGCCAAAGAAAACTGGAAAGTATTTGCATGCATTTTATGAAGATGTGGATGTTTGCTGTTAGCAACACTCAAGTACATATGGGCAAAGGCACCTATTAAATTTTTTTCCTACAGTATAATCACATTGGTGATTTTGTTCACGTTTGTGGTTTGTTGAGGACCCAAATGACAGCAGAACAGAGGGATGCACATTGCTGAATGGAGGTTTAATGAAATAAAATGAAAAAACTTACAGAACACAAGAAAAGCACAGGAAGCAGAGCAAGAGCAAATGTAAAATCCAGCAGATAACACATTCACATCACATGAAAGCTAGTTTAAGAAATTAAAGTGATGTGTTTGAGCACACGCATAAAACATCAAGGCATAGAATTTGCCTAATTAACAAAAGTACTCTCTGCTTTGTTTGTCAATGTATTCTAATCCTTCACAACATAATGTTGCCTATTCCTACACTCAAGATGATGTTAGTTTACACAAGGTTTGTGTGGTTGGTCCTGTTTTTACATGCAAAATAGTAATGGAAAACTAATGAACACATAGTGCCACATGTGTACACTATTTACACTGCTGATTGTATTTTGAGGTTAATATTTTAAAGTCTTCCACAGTTACAGAGTGGAATTTTATTCGGCATAAAGTGGTTTTGGCAAACCCAATTGATGTTCAGCATGTAATACATTTCAGATAGGACTTTATTTGTTAAACTGTCATTCTAATGCATTGTTCACTTGTGCCTCTTCTTTCTGTTACAGTTAATCCCAAAACCATTAATATTTAAAGAGTAGACTGAATAATGTTAAAATTTACCCTGCAAAGTTACTTGACAAACAGTTTTGGGCAAATTACTCAAATGATTTGGCTGGTGTAACCACAGTCATCAGCGCTTTTGGCCAACCCTTGTCTCTCATCCTAATAGCTGTATCTACCCTGAGAGCTGTCCTGTGATAACTCAGTGCCAATTTTATATTCCGAGTACCATGGGACAATTCGACTGCTTTTGTTGGCTGTCAGACCTTATGACAGACCTCCACCTTATATTAAAGGTAGGGTAGCTGATTCTGTCAAAAGCTGTTAGAGCAGATTGTATTTTGAAAAAAAGAAGTCCAACCCCCTTTTTTCAGACTCTCTTTCTAGGCCACGCCTCCGAAATACAGGAACTCGCACTGCTTGTTACCGTGGGTTCACGCACGGACTAGCGCTGTGTAGCTTCGACAGACTTCATGGCGCATTCACAGATTTAAAAAAAGTGTATGCTAATGTAGCTATTGCGGCTCTAGCTTCCCTTCCTGCCTACTGCTCCAAGCTGAGAATGCGCAATGAGTGGACAAAGAGGGGAACGCGCAGCAGGGGGAAGTGCTGTGAGAGGGGAATTTGATTGATGGCTCAGGAGCCAATCATCCGGACCAGCCTGTTCAAGACTATTGGACAAGGTTTTTCCAAGATTTTCCGCTTCAGAGGCAATTATGATTCTTAGTTTATTTGACAAAACATCTAACTCATTGGTTGCTGTCGGCATGTGAAGAGCATTTCAAGGAAAACTGCAAAAAGTGTTTCAAAAAAAAAAAAAAAACATTACCCCACCTTTAAAGAATACTTAAATTGTTCCAATTATTTTCTCTTAAAGCGCAGCTTTCAGGTTGTCTTTTTACTTGTGGTACATAAAGTATCTAGAGGTAGAGTTTTCAGTCATCAGTGTCCTCACTTGTGAAGCCAGTTTTCAGTTTCATTTAGGTAGGGAAACATTGTCCCTTTTTTAAGAAGCTTTAAATCTTTTAGTTAGCTTATAGTCAGGGGTCGTACTGTCGGCGTAGAATACTGGATACCTAGATGCATTTAGGACTATTTCCCCATTCTCCCCTTTTACTCTTGATGTCAGTGGATAATTTGGCAGCTTTCCACTACCAACATCATCTGTGTATGCGTCCCTTTCCTGTCTTCTCAGCTCTTAGCCTGTTGGCTGTTGATCCTGGGTGTGGTTCTGCCTGACCTTGCTCTTGGTGAAAGTGAGTCTTTCCAGTTGTTCCATCAGAGCTCAAGATGGGGTTTTTCCAGTGTAAAACAAAAATAAGTGTCAAAAAAACAGGAGGTATAAATTCTCAATGATTTTTTTTTCAATTACCAAGCACTGAGGACCTAATTAAGTTCTCAGGTCACATTTTGATCAGTGTTGCATTACATGTTTTTTTACAGCTGAACCTACACTCCCATGATGTCATAATCTCGGTGCTGTACCGACTTCTTTTTTAAATAAATCTCTAAATAAGAAGATGTGGCTAATTTGGCATAATACAAATAGCTTGGTAGAGAGAGTGTAGGAAGAGCATGATTTACTCTGTAGTTAAAGAAAACAGTCCTGCATTCAAAGATCTTCTTAGCTGCTGATGTAAGCTATTTTTTTCCTCACACTCATTCCCTATTAAATCACTGGGTGTAAATCAAACACATAAAAAAAGCACTAATTTAAACCTGCTTGAAAAGTTTGGGTCCCTATGGTGACTTAATAAGGTGGCCCATCTTGCTGTGATGAAGGGCATAAAAGCGGATTAATCCCCTTTTTTAAAACATTGGGACATAAAACCCTAAACTTGCATGCTGATGATTAATAGAGTGGGAAAATATGCAGCGTTGTTTATTAGTAATAGATGTGCTCAGCGGGATCTAGAATACAACAAAGTAAAGCAAACACATAAGTCTGCACACACACGCACACGGATGCATCCATCCAGCTTGTAGTGCTTACCACTTACCAAGCCAGAGGCACAAACTCACCCAGGTATTTGACAACTAGCTGTACATTACTGTCAAAAGGATTATCATTTTTTTTATGCCTAACTGGATTAATTCAGAGAGATGGTGTTTTCTAATTATGCTGTGGGCCACATTTTTCACAAGACCTCTGATTAAATTGAATTTGTTTGACAATCCTTACAAGCTTGTAAGCGTGTTTAGGCAGACAGAAATGGCTGTCACGCTTGTATTTCCTAAATGAAAAATAATGAAATACAGAGCCCACTTGTCTAACTGATCTATGGTTATAGATTTTCAGTCAAATCTATTTATATATAAATGAATATATAAAGTAGAATATTTCGGATTCCACTATTAGATACATTAAATTAAAACTCTTCTATTTATATAGGGCAAATTCACAGTAAGTTTCATCTTAAGGCACATCTCAAGATAAAAAGATCCAATTTATACAATAATTATTAAAGTAGACCTATCCAGTTCTAGAAGCACATTCAGAATTCAATTACATACATTCCGGTTTGATTCAAGTTATGATGCAATGCAGTCAAATTCTGTGTATAATGCACTAATCAACAAACATTTTATATGTTTCTTTGATTAACTGTGTCGGTCTTCTAAGATATGGGTGGTGTTTTCTAGTTACAGTAGATGGGGCAAGAGATACGCTGCAACAGGTTCTTGGTGTACGGACAGGCAGTCCTTCAGCTACGCTGTTTTAATGCTAGGGGTGTAACGATACAAAAAAATCATGGTCTTAACATCATGATTTCAATAAGTTTCAATAAATACGCTTTAATAAATATGCTTCAATAAATAAATAAATAAAAATTTGTCGGTCAGCAGTATTTCTGAAATTAATAGCATGTTATGTTCTAAAACGTAAAAAAGTGGAAAGTATAGAAGTAACTGGATATGTGGTAACTGAAGTCAACAGTAAATTGTTGAATGTCGGGGTGGGTATAGCTCTTCTTCTGGGATGGAGCCCCAATGCCCAACCGCCCCCCGGCTCCATCCCAAGGGACTGCCTTGGGCTCTGTGGGACTTGTTGGTGCTGCAGCCACGGGCCCCAGGGTGGACGTGCCAGGGCCTCCCTCCCTTGGTGGATCTTCAAATCAAACTTTAATTATAAGGCGCTTTTCATTCAAACATTGCAACTCAAAGTGCTTTAAAGACTAAAAAGGACACAGCATAAACCACATTCCCATCCCTTCTCAAAAGATTTAAAAGCATGATCACAATTATACCTCCCCACCCAACCCCCATGTGCACACACACTCAATCGCAACAATAAAAGGACATTGGGCTGAGTACAGATGAGCCATCAAAGGAGCCATCTGCACCGGCAGCAGCACATCGACAGCAGCAGCCAAGGCACTGACAAAGGGCACCCATAGAAACTGGGAACTGAAAAGTCGCCTTGCCATGAGTGTGTGTCTTGACTTAGGGGATGACAAGGAGACGGCTGCCAGAGGAGCGCAGAGACCGTGAAGTTTCATATGTTAAAAGCAGTTCTGAAAGATGAGAAGGCCCAAGACCATTAAGACACTTACAAATCATTACAAGAGCCTTAAAATCGATCCTAAAACATACAGGGAGCCAATACAATGAATTTAAGACAGGTGTAATGTGCTCCCACCTCCTGGTCCTCGTCAGGACACGTGCTGCTGAATTTTGTACAAGTTGTAGTCTTGAGATACTCTTTTTGGGAAAACCAGAAAGCCTAGCATTACAGTAATCAATTCTACTGGTCAAAAAAGCATGCATCAGTGTCTCCATGTTGGCCCAAGAGAGGATGGGATGGACTCTGGCAATGTTCTTTAGATTATAAAAACCTATTTTAGTCATGTTTTTAATGTGAGGGATACAAGTCACCTCAGAATCAAAAACCACACCCAGGTTCTTTACTTGTAAAAAAGGATTAAATGACAGTGATAGTAGTTTTGGTAAAAGCTTCTCTCTCTGAGCCTCAGGACCGGTGAAAAACCCACAGCCATTTCTAATAAAGACTTATATGTCAAGTGAAGTACTATAGTTAAAGCCATATTGCTCCAATTGTCAAAGTAAATCTATTGGACTTCTACTTGGTACTCAGACACCAATTCTGAGTGCCACACTGCCAGACAGGACACGTAAAAAAAAGTTGCTCTACAGAGAGTTGCATTGTGCACTTAGCTCTACACATAAACAATACGCATGGGTACAGGTATAAAATAGCACCACATTCATTCAGTACAACGGTGTATGGAAGCGACAAGGGTGTACCTGACATTTTAAGTTGGAACATGTGTGCCGTTACATTCTTATTTAATACTGACCAGTAAAGAAAACCATATTAAAAAAGGTTTTTCCAGCAACGACTACTATTCTGACGTAGTTTGAATGACAAATGTCTGAAAAATTGGCCAATAACAATCTCCTATTCACTCGCGCAAAGGAGAGGGATCATATTAGAGATCATGACATCCAAATGCAGAACACAATTTTCAAACTTATTAGCTAAAGCCTAAATAAAAACCTCTTACGGTGCAATCACACCAAAGCGTCAAAAACGCGCTGCACCCCAAAGTTGGACGCTTGAACATTCGCAGCTCGTCGCGCGTCCAAAGCGAATTTGACGCGCTTCAAATTATACCATTTTGACACGCATCAAGCCAGAAATACGCAACTTGTGGGAGGAGCTAGTGCCAGACGGTGTTTTTGCAAGATGGCAGTTGTCGATCTAGCCTGGGAAGAGTGAGTATCCATTCTTTATTTACTGTGGACAGTACCCTGTGCAGGTCCGCACCGTCAGTAACGTTAAAACTTTCAAAAGTTAAATGAACTTACCAGGTTCCCCTATCCCCTCACTAATATTCCTCCAAGCGAGGTCATTTTTATTCCCGTCTCTGTAGAGAAAGCAACTGGTGTCCTATAGCTAGGGGTTTATTAGCCACAGATGTTATCAGTATTCCCTCCATGTTGAATGAAACATTTTGCCGGACCTGGCCCTGTGAACTGGGTCACAGCATCACATGACACCACGTCTCCAGGCTCTGGATCGGTTGACGCGGCACGAATTGACGCCGAAGTTCAGATTTTTCAAGTTTAGCAGAAGGAAAAACTCAAATTCAAAACCCAAACACCCAAGGAACCTATACTAACCTATACAATACTTGTTTTCAAGATATACAGTGTAGGGATATTGTACTATCTTTTCCCATTTGGATAATTTATATTTAGAAAACCACAAAATTGCATTGATATCATGCTAAGAAATCACTTTATTCATAATTTTCCTCTTGTTCTCTTTAAAGTAGACGGTGTAAAAACTGCTGCATAAGTTCTGCCTATAAGGCTGTAGAGCAAACCTTGTCTCTGAATTGAATGTTGTGGGTCAGCTGAGCTGATAACAGTATGAATTCAACTACCGGTAGCTTTTACAGACCTGTAGAGGTATGTTAGCCCTTAACACAAAGGTAATACAGGTATCCTCCAGAGTCTTGTAATAATGATTCTTGCTCAGTTATGATAGTCTGCATTTTCTAATTCCATTTTCAGAGTGCTGTTTATTATAATGCCACAAATGGTGGGGTATCTTAAATGTTTTTGACATTACTTGTCACAGGTGTGTGTGTTGGTTTATGATGTCATCATTACATGTATTGTGTGTGTATTGGGCTGAAGGGTGCAACATTTACAGTGTGTTGTTGTGTAAGGACAGAGTAAGTTGCTTTTTTCTGTGGTTTTATTTTATTTTTTCATTTTTGTTAAGTGCCACTAGGTGGTCAAACATTAATTATCAGCATTCTGCAAAGTCTTCTGTTACCTCAGCCAGCTCAAACATTTGGCATGCCAAGGTTAGTGAATCTGTGCAGAAAGAGCATCCTTATGCCATAGCATTATATTAGTTATCAAAAATATTGTTTCAATTTTACAACCCTGCCATAACACATTAGTAAATGTTGTAATAGTTGTGCATAAGTGCAGTATATGTTGCATATTCAAGTTCTCATACCACAGAATCTTTCTGGCATGTTCCAAAAAGCTTTTCTGACGATCACAATATGTATGCTAAAGTATTTGATACAATATTTTATTTCTTAAAGCCATAGAAATGCACAATATAACAATATATTTGCAAGGGTGATTAGTATCACTAAGCAATTACTGTATTTAAAAAATGACACAATAGCTTATAGGTTGGGGAAAAAAGATCTAATTAGTTGTGCTTTTTGTAATTTTTATATCATGTAACCTTTTCTGCTCTATAATACCACTGTAATTATATTTACATACAGACAACACAGTTGTGGAGAGTTTTTCCAGATAATACTCCACTGGCATTATTGTGCATTATTGTGATGCTGGGGCACAGCACATATGAACAGGTACTTATTTGTTTCTTATCTGTTTGTGTTTTTGTTCACATCCTCACAGCTATATGTGTGTCAGAAGCTGAACATGCCCCTGCAGGCCATCACACAATCCTGCCATAAGTTCAAGTTTGATGTGCCTCCCCAAAGGTTTTCTTCTGTCCTTTTCTGTTGAGAATATACACACCATGAATATCCACCCCCTGAAAAGCTAAAATAAAGTCTGACAGCTATCTCTGAAAAACCTCCAGCATCATAAGAGCTTTGAAGAGTGGATCCAACTTTTGAAGCTTGCTTTTATGTGTTGAAAACATTACATTTTAGATGACATTTTGAAGTTGTTCATTTTAAAAACTCTACTTATTCAGTCACTTTCTCTTTCCAAAGAAAATTGTCAGGATTCTGGGGTGTTTTTGTTTTTATTGTTGTTTGTATTTTCATTATTTCCCTGTTTGTTTATTTAAGCTCAGATCTGCGCTTTCATTCATTCCTTCAAATTAATTCCTTCGTGCAGTATTTAAGTTTCTATGTTGTTCTTTGTTATTCTACCTGTCAATTATCTTCATTTAAAAAAAATCCCCTCATAGAAGAAGATCTCCTTTACAAATCAAACACATCACAAACATAGGTGACTGAATCACTATTAATACCGCTGGACCTTAAAAATCTCATTATACATTTTCTTTTACTTAAATGAAATAGAATCACGTTTCAAGTAAGTGATGCACAACTTTTAAAAAAACCTAAACAGCTACATCAAACGGTAATATGCATGAGTTTACAATATTCTCATTCTTTAAAGCAAGAATATTAATATTGATGAATAATTTGCGACGATCACAATTTCCTAAGCATGTAGAAGATGACAGTCGATTGTGGTAATGTGTGAGATGAAGAAGTAGGGTATAATACATTTGAATAGAAAATAAATGAAAGTAAGATTTTTCCATAGAAAATACACACAATAGGAAGAGAAACTTCAAGAGCAGGAAGATACTTTTACTCACTGTACAAATTCAGAAGCCCAATTCCCTCTTATATCGTCCCTGTAGTAATTTTCAACATATTAAATTTGGATTAACAACAATAGATGAATTACAATCCTAGCTGGCAGGGAAATTATTTTTGCCCAACTAATGAAATTCATGAAATTATATCTGGAGTGATTCCCACCTCACTTTCTGTCACATGCACACACCAGCACTTTGTATGCACATACAAACCCAAAGGGGTTCATTAGGTACTAATAATGGAGGTACTGTCATGTCTACAGCCCAGTATGAAACCAGACGTGTGGTATGTTGTTCACCTGAAGATTCTATGATTAAAAAGGAAAATAATGTATTTGAATTGATTTTAGTAGGACCATCACACAGAAAAACATGTGCAATTATAATAATGTATCTAATATATGTATCCTATATATTCAGCCCCTTTTACTGTTACACCCCTAAATTAAATCTAGTAAGAGACATTTTCATTCAGAAGTGACTTTGTGATTTGGGTCCACTTATGAGTAATTTAGTCAAAGGCACATCAATTCAAAGTTTATTTCTACAGCACATTTTAGACAACAATCAATGAACAAAGTGCTGTTCAAAATACGTCATCAGTGAAAAAAACAGTTACTAAGTCAGTCTAATTTTAAATACATCTCTTCTGTGAGGGCTTCAGACTTGGTTTTTTTTTAAATAAAAAAGAGCATTAGTTGTTGAGAGGTGTAACGCAGGGTTAGGTTATTAAAGAAATGTTCCCATGATGATATGGTTTATGGAAGACATGTAAAAAATGATTGATTGGAAGTACACTCAAATTACTATAGAATTTAATTGAAGTCAAAATTCTGCTATATGACAACCAATTATGTACAGTATGTTCATATTGTTATTGTCTGCTCTTGAATAAGACTTGGCTTTCTGTACAAACAGTAAGATTAACAGTTTAAGGATAAGGTTTCTGTTTACAACAGGTTATAGAGCAATAGCACAAGCTTCAAACATCCATCCATCCATTATCTGTATCCGTCCATCCTATGCAGGGTTGCGGGGGGGGGGGGGGGGGGGCATGTGTGGGAGGAAGCCCACACATGCACAGGGAAAACATGCAAACTCCATGCAGAAAGACCCCAAGCCGGGATTCGAACTAGGGCCTTCTTGCTGCAAAAGAGCAACCAACTGCACCACTGTGCAGCCCAAGCTTTAAACATGTCATAAAAATAGCAAATGGGTTAGAGGTGCCCTAGATTAAGTGGATTTAATGTGAATATATTTATTTCAGTCATTAGAGACTTGATATTTGACCATGAATTGGTGCAAAGGAGGAAAGCGAGCGCTGCACATCACCCTGAACACATAATCACCACCATGAAACATGGTGGTGGCAGGATGAAGCTGTGCAAATGCTTTTCTTCTGCAGGAACAGAAACTCTTGTCAAAGTTCATTGGAAAATGGATGAAGCTAAAATAAACAGAATTAATACAGGGCCAGTTGTCAAAGAAAACCTGTTAGAGGCTGCAAATGACTTGAGACTCGTGTAGGGCGTTGACTTTAAACATAACCTCGGAGCTGCAATGGAATAATTTAGTTCAAAGTATATTGATGTTTCAAAAGGAGCCTGTCAAAGTCCAGATTTACAGTATAGACTAAATACTAATCTAAGCCTGAGAAACGCGAGGGTCCCCCAATTGGAGGACCTAGGGAATTACTTTTTTTAAACAGGCTTGAGACAACACAACTTAACAGAAAAAATAGTAATAATGCACATCAAATTAAACAGAAGACCATGCGCTACAAGGCAATCTAAACTATTTTTACCAACCACAAACACAACTCAGATGCCACGAAAATAAATATTTGCGAACCAACTCGTAACATCATAGTTTTGTCAACCCAGCCGCCACATTTCTGGGTCTACTGCAGCAATCCTTTGTCCTAAATGCACAAGCAGCCTCTCAAAGGAAAGCAGCGAACCTGCCGATTCCAAAGATGCATCTGCCAAGACGCTACACCAAAGCACCGCGGAGATATAAGCCAAAGTATAACACAACAAGAAATCGCTTTTCAGAATCAAAGTAGTAAAATTTGACTTCCCTTTGCTGTTTTGCCGTGTAAAGATGATTTCTTCGGCAAATAAACGTTATTTTCTGATACTTCCATCTCTTATGCACCATTCAGAACTTTTAGGGCGTTTCTCCTACGATTTGGGGTTCCTAGAAAGTGTTTTTAGTCTGCTCGCCGAAAAGCCTGGCATTTCCACGATGCCCTGTTCTCGGCTCCCTGGTTGGCTGACTGTGTTGTCAAATATAATAATTTTTTATGGGTAAGCATTTTTTCGAGGTAATCCACCATAGTTTCAAAGCTGGTCAAGATATCAGTAAAGACAGATGTAATTTTAGCAAAATATGGTCTTTCAAATTATTGCTATTTGCAAATTATTTCTAAATTTTAATAATAATAATTTTCATAATAATAATAAAACATTTACACATGTGAAAAAGCCACAGGAGTATGAATACATTTGCAAAGCTCTGTAAAGTCAAAAGGTTGCCCATAACAAGAATATGGTTCGGAAAGATGACATTAACAAAAGAGGCTAACACTAATGTTTGTGTTAGCATCAGAATATGTGAATACTTGGCTCTAGTCAAATAGAATTCGTGAAAATTTACAAATATTAATAGAAATGCAATAAAATGTAACTTTGGCAGTCCCCAGTGGCACTCTCCTCACAAACAGTTGAGCCATCTTTTGGCTATACCTGGGTGTGAGGTGCTGAATTTTTTTTTCATGTTTCACTGATTCCTCGGTAGAGCAGAGATTTCACTGTAATGTTGTAAAACGTTAGGGCACCTCTGCCACTGTTATTTTTTTCTTGATCTCACAAATACCCCATAAGTCAGCAGCTTGATCGAATTAGACGGGCTGTCCACACATATGTGCTTGCATGTGTGAAGTCATGGTCTTTGTTCATGTGCATATTTATCAGATTATGTTTCTGTTTCTCATGTTCACAATTAGAGAATTTTTATGTAGATACATGCTCACATCAACTGTTTGTGTCTCTGGAATTGTGTGTGTGTGTGTGTGTGTGTCTGCGTGTGTGTGTGTGTGTGTGTGTGTGTGTGTGCATGCGTGTCTGCATGATGGTAATCTCAGCATTCTAAAGCCAGATTCAGTCACAGCCAATGGAGAAGTACTCTCGCTGATGCTGGTACCCCATCAGAAGACACCTAAATCAGGATGACATGCTCCTGGCACTCCCTGTACTAGGACCAAATTGTCCCTGACAGTATCAAATGCATCCCATTGAGTGTTCAACGTTAGTCCAGTTTCACTGACCTCTTGTGTAAGGCAGGAAAAATAATACATTATTTCTGAATTGGGAACACTCACAGACTGAATATTATGATTCAATTTCTTTTTCTTGTCTCCAAAAAATGAGAGCAGAAAATGTGTCTCAAATAATCCAAAATGAAAGAAGTTAAGAAGATTTAAAAAGTATGTGAATGTTAGGAGCATCTAAGATCTACTAAACATTTCATAGCTGCTGCAAAAATAAATAAATAAATAATTCAGAATTTAAAAATCTTTTAAAAAATCTTTAAAACCTTAAAGGTTTCATTTACTTAGAAACCGTTTAAATCTCACTCTTTTTTAAATACATTCTTCACTCTGAGTAGGACATGTATTCAGCACGTCATACTGTTGTCCCACCCTCATTGCCTGCTTCATCCCCAAAAAGAAATCAGAGCTGAAAACGGGCGAGTCAAAGAAAGCCGTATTATGTATGTAGAAAAGCATACTTGCCACGCCCACCTTGGCTTGCTACCGCCCGCGGGAAGGTGGGGGCCAGAGAGAGGAGAAAGCTAACTGTTAGCAACTCCACAGCATGGTAGAACACAGTCGGGCTTGTGTTATTTGTTGACATAGCACATCACCGTTGCATTTTTTACCCAAGAAATAGCAGCTGAGGAAGAAACAGTTGGAATATGTCTTGGAACACCGCCAGCCAAGTAAGTTAAAATAATTATTTGATCAAAGGCAGCATACGAGTCGCATTGCTCTTAGCCAATCAGAGATATGTTTGCATATCGTGAATATTTCTGAAGTAGACTTGTGATCCTGACGTTTCACCCCACCCACTCCTTTGAGTAACTGCAACCTCCTGAAACAGGAGCGAGATAATTATTTCCTCTTAAAACGACTCAAGGCATATAATTGGGCTAGATACCACAGGAAATGTATTGAAAAAACGAGTGAATGAGACCTTTAAAGTTGGAGTAAGGAGCTCCAGAATCAGAGTATCCTGGTCATGTGCCATCAAAAGTAATAAGTTGAGATGGATCAAGCATGTTTTCAGGATGCTTCCTTAACACATCCCTTTGGAGGTTTTTCAGGCACATCCTGGGTTCGAATCACGAGGGAAGATAGGCTCCCCTGAAGACCCTCAACTGACACACCAAGGGGGAACTCTAAAAATAATCCAGTTTCAATTTTGTTTACCTTCTTTTTTTTTTACAAGAATCCTAATGTGTTTTAAATTAAAATAAAATCCTAATTTGTCCAATTTGTGTGTTAAGTTTCTCACATTAAATTTCCCTAACACTGACTTCTACTGAAAATAACTTTCACTTAATTCTTTCTGTGACCATACATGTGTGGTGGCACTGTTTTGATTGACATAGGCCACGTCAAGCATGGTAATGCTAATCTGTGTTTGGTTCTTGCTAATCAAGCATGCATGGAACCTCGTGGACACTGCCTGAGATTAGATTGGGCAAAGTTTTACTCAGGTTTTTGACATCATGTCTAAACGCAAACTGGAGCGTTTTGGTTTTATACGCCAAAAGAAATTGAGCAGTGAAGAGGACAAGTGCAAACCAGGCCGTGCAGAACAGCGGGATCGAACTTTGCCGTCAGTGGGCACCTACAGTGCACGGAGGCCTGAATTAGGTCATCAAAATCAGCCTTTCCTTTTAACTGGACACAAAAGCAGTTAAGTGAGTGGAAAGGTACGAATACCTGGCTCTTTACTAGAAATCACAATTCAGGGTGTACAGTATGTATCAAGGCAAAAAAGTCTGTGGCTTGCCAAAATAGAAACTGGGGTGCATCAGTCCAAATAATGGATTAATGGAGAAGTTGGTAGTGAATTACAGAGTAACCTAAGAAAAGAAACGTTGGCTCACAGTTTGTCTCACAAAGAGCAGTTGAGATTTCAAAGAGAAAATGAGCACACATTTAATGCAAGAAACAAATATGTCTTTCAGAACAGCCTATATGGTGGCAAAAGAAAAAAATGGCTTTAAGACAGCCCCAATGACTACAAAAACATCATAGTGCTAAAAAGTGCACAAATCGGACCAGCTTGTGCTGAAATAATAAGGCACATTGGCAATCAAAGGAGAGCAAGGTTTGTTAAAAATATTAAATAAATTGGTTCACGAATCAGTCTTGTGCCATCTGTGTTCCCTACTGATCTAAAACAAGATAATATACTAGGCTATATTAGTTCTTGATTTAGCAATCATTTTGGTTTTGATGGTGGTGATGATGATCATGATGATGATGGTATTTCTGACCTAAGTTGCTCTGTGATTTGTTGTTCTTGAATGGCTATGATAAGGCAGAAAATGTTGGACTGCATGTGCATCCCTTGTTGCTTTTTTTTGGGTTCAAAACCTGTTAAACTACCAAAATTATTATTCTAATTTTTCATGTTATTGACCGTTGTGCCATTAAATATATATGTGTGTGCAGGTGAATTTGGAAATCGCAATGCAAAAGGAAAAAATATGGCTCCCCCAAAAGCTTTGGTGTAATTCGTACCCCAGGCACTTCCCACTGGACGAGAAGACCTCAGGGCCACCTAAAGCGACTATATGTCCGTTCTGCCTAGTGAATGTCTTGGAACCTCCCAGAACAAGCTGGAGGGTGTCCCTGGGGAGAAGATGTCTGGGTTTCTATCCTAGACCTGTTACCAGATATGCAAAAGACAACGAATGAATGAAAAGATGACAAATGGTATTTTTTGTTTCCTATATGCATGGGTCTAAAACATAAAGAAATTAGGGGATCTTTTGGAACATTAAGTACTGCAATGTCCTTGAAGAATGTGCAGCACTTTTAATGGGTTTCCATTGGACATAGTGTGATAATACTGAGAACAATGGTGTATTTAACAATTATAAATGAGTGTTGAATTACATATAAAGGCTCTTAGGGAAGAGGTTTGGGTGACTTAAATTTGATAGTCTGTAGCTTCCTAAATAAAGCATGGATTAAACAAATCAAAAGATGAGGCATTAGATGTACCTGGATATGACTTATTTAAGAGGATAGATCACAAGGAGTAGCTGGTGGGGTAGAGATTTACATGAAAATTATATTCACTGCTCTGATTGAACTCTGCATAGTTTATGTGACATTCATCTCATGTACTCTGGACCACGTATTATGCTAAATAAATAAATAACTTTGCACAATGAGGTTACTAAAAATGACACATCAGCAATGGTTGTTGTAATTTTTTTGCCTAATAGTAAGGGAATGTTATAAGGCTATTTTCAAACAGTTTGCCAAATATCCCACTCAACAGGCCTTAGTGAGTTAACAAGTATGGCTTGTTTGAAAGGGTTAGCAGAGGTAAACATTTTCTCTCTAAGATGTCAGCGTGATTCAGATTTCAAAAATTACCTCTGAACTAACAGGTACTCTTCTGGAACAATGTACTCAAGTCAGACAAGACCAGAGTGGATTTGTTTGAAAACTGAGCACACTGCTCCATATGATTAAAAAAAATGAAACCAAACACGGCCGATCAGCAGACACCTCTTACCAACTGTGGATGATTAATATTGATCTGGACTTTTTATGCAGCTGCAGGTCTTCTTCAAGTCATTAAGTTAACCATGGGCTCCTCTGTATGGACAAAGTATCCAAGTGTTTGGTGTCTGTGCTGGTGCCTAATATGAGTCCATCTGTCCGACAGCTGCAGCTTCACCAAAGTTGGATCACACAAAAGAACAATTTCTGAGAAGAGAAAAGAATGAAGGTATTGCAATGACTTGATAGCTTTAAGCTATGTATTGAGATATGGTGTTAAATATTAAGATTTTTGTGTTTTAAAGGAACATTTTCAAAGTTGAATTCACAATATTGAAAGACAGAACATGGTAAAATTTCTAACCAACAATTTGAGACTTATAAGGTCGTTTTTCCAGCCACTGAGTCACCAGGTGCATTACATTTTAAAACACACCTTGTATCTGTCATAATTCAGAGAGTTAAGAAATTTACTCAACTGCATGAAAGACTGAGAACCAATAAAGAAGCTAAAACAATCGGCTGTCATTTCTGAAATGTTTAGATGGTTTCAGCGAGAATGGTCAGCAGAATACGGTATTTCTGTATTAGAGTAGATGCAATGTATTTTATTTTGTCTGGAGTCGGTGTGTAGTGAGCAAATTTGTCACCTGGAGTTGCAGTTGTTAGAATGCTGAGACGTTTGGAAAGCCTGAAACATGCAAAGCCTAGGACCACCAAATGGCAGGTAGCCTTGACTGCTAAAGGCTGCAGCAGCGCCACGTATACTGACACCAGAGACAACCACAGATCAGCCATATGCTCGGCAGCAAAGCACAGAAGCAGCAGTCCCAATCAAGAGGCACATCTAGGGAGACAGGCCACCAAATCCCGCAACCCAGCACCGCCACCACACCCCCCAAAGAAGGCCAAGCCCAGAACATTGTGACCCTGGAGGCCAGAGACCCACACCAGCACCAGCATAAATATAATATCTCAAATGCAGATTTCACAAAATAATGTTTGTTTAGTGTTTATCTGTAGGTTGTCTAAATACATTTTCCAAATCCATTTTAATATATTCATTGGGGAAAATAATTATTTTATACATCACTAATTTTCAAGTTTTCCCACTTACAAAGAATAGAGAGCTCTATAATTCCCACTGTAAGTACACCTCAACTGAGAGTGACAGTATCTAGACAAAACGCACTTCATTTACCTTTAGAAAAAATGCAACCCCACCCCCCAAAAAAAACAAGAAAACAATGTATGATTCTTAAATTATTAGTGTTTTAATGCATGCAATCAGTAAATAACACAATACAAATGCAGAACTTAATATTTGGTGCAGAAACCTTTGTTTACAATGAAAGTGGTCAGCTGTGTGTCTGCTTGTGAACGTGAGTGAGGAATCTTCCTCTTATAGAAGATCTTTGAAACCACTACTGGTACTGGATTCTGCTGTCAACTAATTTGATATTGTTTGCTAGCTGCTACCAGACGCCAGTAGTACTCTTCTGCTTTGAAAGGAAGGCAGACTAACCTCACAGTGCTTCTAAATATAGGTTGCCTCGGTGCCAGAAAGTTTGAGATATTAATGGAAAAAAGAAAATTCTTATCCACGCCCCAACCGAGGTAAAGAAACTTTCAAGTACCCAGGCTGAATTTGAACCCCAACCTATCCCTGCTTGTGATTCAAATGATGTATGCCAATCAATGATACAATCCTACCACTCAGAAAGCAAATAATTCAGTTCAATTCAAAAATACTTTATTGATCCCAGAGGGAAATCAGGTGTTGTGGTAGCTCAAACAATTAATTATTTAAGAAGTTGTGTAGATCATGATGGCTGTAGATCAAAACAGAAGTAATTAATTTTGGACCTAAAGAGGAACAATCAAGAGTCAGCACACAGCTTCAGTTATTACAGCTAGAAACTACTGATCAGGCCCGAAATCTAAGTGTAGTAATGGACTCAGACCTGAACCCTCAGGGTCACATAAAGGCAATAACAAGGTCAGCCTTCTATCATCTGAAGAACATTTCTAGCATTAAAGGACTGATGTTGCAACAGGACCTAGAAAAACTCATTCATGCGTTTATCTTTAGTCGGATTGATTACTGCAACAGTGTTCTCACAGGTTTGCCTAAAAAGTCAATTAGACAGCTGCAGCCTGGGGCGCCGTAAAGGGGGGGTAAACAATGAAGATTCTCGGGGCCCATGACTGTGAGGGGGCCCAGAGAAGTCCCCAATAAAATTGTGATGCTGAAAAAAAATTTTTGATAGTAAAAATGATTAAATTTAAATTATTTTATTTGCTGTTTCCTGGTGTCTAAAATTTTTTTTGTTTAGGAAACACAAACGTCCATGGGCCCTCTCCCCCTCTCGATTATCATAAAATGGTTCAGTCCGGCCAAATTGTATCCAGGCAACACAAACCGCTTCACTTACAGCGCCGTAGCGGTGACGGAAGTCAAAATGCCTCAAAAATCTGGAAATCAAAAAACGCAAAGAGAAAAAAATAAGAGAAGTGAAAGAGGGAAAGGGTCGACAGTACAGGTCCTTCTCAAAAAATTAGCATATTGTGATAAAGTTCATTCTTTTCCATAATGTAATGATAAAAATTAAACTTTCATATATTTTAGATTCATTGCACATCAACTGAAATATTTCAGGTCTTTTATTGTTTTAAAATTTTGGCATACAGCTCATGAAAACCCAAAATTCCTATCTCAAGAAATTAGCATATTTCATCCGACCAATAAAAGAAAACTGTTTTTAATATAAGAAAAGTCAACCTTCAAATAATTATGTTCAGTTATGAACTCAATACTTGGTGGGGAATCATTTTGCAGAAATGACTGCTTCAATGCGGCGTGGCATGGAGGCAATCACCCTGTGGCACTGCTGAGGTGTTATGGAGGCCCAGGATGCTTCGATAGCGGCCTTAAGCTCATCCAGAGTGTTGGGTCTTACGTCTCTCAACTTCCTCTTCACAATATCCCACAGATTCTCTATGGGGTTCAGGTCAGGAGAGTTGGCAGGCCAATTGAGCACAGTAATACCATGGTCAGTAAACCATTTACCAGTGGTTTTGGCACTGTGAGCAGGTGCCAGGTCGTGCTGAAAAATGAAATCTTCATCTCCATAAAGCTTTTCAGCAGATGGAAGCATGAAGTGCTCCAAAATCTCCTGATAGCTAGCTGCATTGACGCTGCCCTTGATAAAACACAGTGGACCAACACCAGCAGCTGACATGGCACCCCAGACCATCACTGACTGTGGGTACTTAACACTGGACTTCAGGCATTTTGGCATTTCCTTCTCCCCAGTCTTCCTCCAGACTCTGGCACCTTGATTTCCAAATGACATGCTAGTACTTTGGACCACTGAGCAACAGTCCAGTGCTGGTTCTCCACAATCTTCCTCAAGGTCCGGTCACCTCTTCTCATTGTGCAGCCTTTTCTGCCACACTTTTTCCTTACCACAGACTTCCCACTGAGGTGCCTTGATACAGCACTCTGGGAACAGCCTATTCGTTCAGAAATTTCTTTCTGTGTCTTACCCTCTTGCTTGAGGGTGTCAATGATGGCCTTCTGGGCAGCAGTCAGGTCGGCAGTCTTTCCCATGATTGCGGTTTTGAGTAATGAACCAGGCTGGGAGTTTTTAAAAGCCTCAGGAATCTTTTGAAGGTGTTTAGAGTTAATTAGTTGATTCAGATGATTAGGTTAATCGCTCATTTAGAGAACCTTTTCATGATATGCTAATTTTTTGAGATAGGAATTTTGGGTTTTCATGAGCTGTATGCCAAAATCATTTGTTTTAAAACAATAAAAGACCTGAAATATTTCAGTTGGTGTGCAATTAATCTAAAATATATGAAAGTTTAATTTTTATCATTACATTATGGAAAAGAATGAACTTTATCACAATATGCTAATTTTTTGAGAAGGACCTGTATGCTACCCAATATTTCACAAGAAAAGGTGGGTTTGTAAGTAGGCCTAAATTGTTAGTGGACCACGCAGGTAGCAAACTTGTAATATTAGGCTACGGTGGTCAAGATAGCTTAGCTAAAATTTCTCCCCATGTTGGCTCAAGAACCCCCGAATTTTTCATTTTCTCTGTTTTAGGTAACTAATCAATGCAGTCAAACATGTAAAGGATAATGCCCGACGAGGTGTCCATTAACAGAAATTAATGGACGACGTGGAGGCGTTCACGGTTCGCGGAGGACGGTTGCTTCCGCGAAGTCCATTCATTTCTGTTAATAGACACAGCATCGGGCATTATCCCGCTTATACCATGGTCACTTACGAAAGAAAGAAGTACTTAATCAATTAATAATACTTTAATATGTTTTAGAGTTAAAATCGTGAGGGTTTTTATTTTTATAAGTCGTTTTTATAAGTCAAGTGCACTATTTAATATTTCCCATATACAGGCGTTGCCAAGCAACGTGGCCACAGCGACCCGATCTTGTGTCGCTTCTCCTTTTTCTTTTCTTTTCATATTCTCTTCTCTCTTTTTCTTCTGCTGCATCCCAGTCTTCAAAGTTGGTAAACTCACAAAATAAGTTAAAAGAAATGATAAAATCACTCATGTTTTGTCTGTCTTGCTGTTGCGACGAGTCAACTGTGAAATAACGTTGTCTCTGTTGCCATGGTAACCATCTAGCTTTTGAGCCAGCGCAATAATTTATCAGAATCGAGTATTCACCCAGACCATGGTATAAGCTGTTATATAGAGTTGGCCTTGCCTCTATCAAAATGATGTCTCAATCGTTTTGAACAGTCAAATGCAATGCACTTAAAAGTGCATGATAAGCGAACTCAATGTTCTCCCCATGTTAGGTCAAGAAAACGCTGGAAAAAATAATAATACACAGTTTTAGTTAAATGTTCAATGCAGTCAAATGCACTTTGTCAAATTTGTGCCTCATCCCAAACAGAGTCAAGAGAACCAGCAGCAGCAACCCTAACTCCAGCATCCCCTGAATCAGCCTCTGCACTCCCACATGAAGAAGAAGGTGAGCGGCTATTAGTATTGGTTTAATGGCAATACATTAATGTCTGAGAGAATTGCTGATATTGTGAATGAGTTTTATGCGGTTCTGAAAGTTGGGCAGATTAGTGAGGACAAAATCTCTTCTGTGTGCCAACCACTGATCACTAAGTACTCCAGTGATCTAACTCCTGATTTTGAAAATCAAGCAAGACACCTAAACCGTGTATATGCTTCCAACTTCCGCCCTAACCTGTCACCTCTTGAACTCCTAAATGCTATTTGTAAGCTGCAGCTGCAAAGCATCTTTGGAGAAGTGTGCATTGCTTTGCGTTTATTGAGCACACTGCCAGTTACTGTTGCTGGTGGGGAAAGGGTTTGATTAATGATTTTGCAGCTGAAAAGGTCCAACGTTGGACTTTTGTTTAGAAATGTTGAGCAAGGACGAGATTAGAAATGATGTGGAAAGAGTAACTCAGACTCAGCTATGTTATACCTTGGCCATTCTTTGATATAGTATGTTATGCAAGTTCTGCTGAAATTATTAGAAATTTTATATGGCCATATTGTTTTATGGTGGGGTTTTTTGCTGAGATTTTTTTTTTCACCACAGATTGTAATTCCTGTTTTTCAAATTGAAGTTTTATTTTGAAAATTCAGTATCAGTGTTGAAGCAAATACATATAAATACATTTCATTGTATTAAGAGTGCTCAGTGTTTCCGTTACATTTCAACTGTCATGTTAAAAATATTAGGTTAGATTACATTAACTTTATTTTCATTGCCAGTGTACAGTACATATATGTACAGTACATACATACAAATATAAATGTCTGTGAATACACTATATGACACATGTACACCTATGCACAGTATATACATTATACAGTACTGAAGTAGTGCAGTATTACAGAGGACAAATTACGGGTGTGGACATGGGATGGAGTTCAACTGTCTGACTGACTTAAATATATGAGAATGATAGTCAAAATACCATAAAACCGCATAATTTTATGTAAATTAATATGAAAAAAGTCTCAGTTGTGTTGGGGGCCCTGCCAAGATTATTTTCATGGGGCCCAAAATCCTTAGCAGCGCCCCTGGCTGTGGCTGATCCAGAACGCTGCTGCTTGTGTTCTCACCAGAACCAGGAAAGTAGAGCACATCACCCCTGTTCTAAAGTCCTTACACTGGCTCCCTGTAGCTCAGAGAATAGACTTCTAAATATCTTCACTAGTTTATAAATCATTGAATGGCTTAGCACCAAAGTATGTTGAAGACCTACTGTTACTTAGGGTGACCAACTGTCCTCTTTTTCCCGGACATGTCCACTTTTCATGTGCTGTCCGGGGCATTCGGAGGGATTTATAGACTGATGAAAATGTCCTGGTTTTTATTGATTTTCATAGGACCACTTAAACTGACTGGTGTGACGAGTTGTGCCGCAGCACACCTTACCTCCCCTCACCTCACCGTTGTTTACAAGAAGTCAAAGCACAAGCTACATGCACGAACCACTAAAGATATACTGTCCAGTCTCAACAAATAGGTGGCGGAGTGCACCATTCACGTAGCTGGCATGTGTGTTTCTGTATGTGACAAAAGTGGCAAATATCCCATAGATCACATGGACACAAAAACTATAAAAAGGCTAAACAAAGTGAGAGTTCATCTATAAATTAACTGTGGAGGATGAAGATGCAAACTAAACAGAGTAAGCACCTTTTTTATTGTGTTTATGAGTCTGCAGCTGTTTACTTTTATTACAGTGAAAAGAAAATAATACTTGTTTTCTCCGAGGATTATTTCAGATTTGTCTTCGGTTTTTGTCCAGTGCAATTTAAAAAGTAAACTATTATTGTAGCTGGTAACTTTTTTTTTTATTCAGAAGAGTAATTATTTATATTATAATTTATTTCCATAGATTATAAAATCATTTTTATACTTGTGAAAGCCGTTTTGAAGGTTGTTATTTGACTAATCTTTTCTAACCCCATTGAGAATGCACACTTTAAATATGTTAAAATCAAAAGTCTTGGCCAAGCCCTGAAAGTGTTTCAGTAGCCTACTGTGCCAGGTGTCCTCCTTTCTTGGAAATCAAAATATGGTCACCCTACTGTTACTATACCAACCCCCCAGACCAGTCAGGTCCTCGCAACTAAAAACCTATCTGAGCTGCCTTTGAGTAATGTTTTCATGTATCATATGTTTTGTTTGTGCCTCTTGCTTTATTGCTGTTTTTACTTTATATGCTTTGTCTGTGTTTTATTGCTATTTTTATTTTACCCCTAATCATGTAAAGCAATGGTCCCCAACCTTTTTTTCGCCATGGACCGGTTTAATATTGACAATATTTTCATGGACCGGCCTTTAAGGTGTGGCGGATAAATGATAACGGACGGTATAAAAACAGGGTAATTTTTAAATTATAACAATAGACGCAAATCCAACAAAATTTGACAGCAAGTGTTGTGTCCGAAATCCAACATCATCTGCCACTGAAAACCTTGATAATTCCCTTCCTTGTGTGTATTTCTCACTAGGTTTCCTCGAACTACTGTTAGCATGCAAGTTAGCCAAACTTAATACAGCACACTTCTTTGTGTTTATGAACGGCATACAAAAAAATTGCTGCATTATTGCCACCGTCTGGTATGGAGTGTGGACCAGAGTCAATACATTGCATGAATAGAACGCAGGGCACTTGTCATCTGTCTTCGGCCCGGTTTCGGGCCGGCATGGCGCTGGGCCTCCACTGAACTGCACTGCCCTGAATCAATCGTCTTCTTCAGTGTCTTTATGTCCTCTGAAAGCTTTTTTCATCTTTTTACACTCACTCAGTTCTTCATGCTGCCTCCTCCAACACCTCACTATCAGTTCATTGATGCCAAGCTTAGGTGCAGTAGCTCTATTTCCTTGTTTAACGGCTAGCTCAATTACCTTTAACTTAAAAGCTGCATCATACACATTTCTTTATGTGTTTTCCATGATGAGGGTGTGTGCATGAAAACTACCGGTAGTGTCTTCTTCGGCGCATAATCTTTCCACTCATGAATCTCACTTTTTCTGGCTAATGGAGGCCGGTGGGCTGGTGTTGAAATTCAGGCCGGGAGCTTGGTTTGGAAAGGCCTTTTTCTCTTTTCAAAGGATGCAAGTGGACCCATAATTTTAACAAAAATCCTTCTATTTGTAGTATAACAACATAATAATATTGATAAAATGTTTAATATAGTCACAACCAGAGGTGGGTATCTAGTTACATTAACGTGATAGGTTTTAAAAAAAAATATATATATAATATATACATACACACACTTTTTGCTGTAATTTTACTGCACCACACTTTTTGCTTTTAAACTAAAAGCAAAAAGTTGTTCTTTTAAACTTTTACTAAATCAAAACAAACATTTTTAACCAAAAATGCACCAGATAAGGACACAAACCTACAGTTTATGCTAAAGTGAGACATCTTGTTTGTACACAAGCTTTGTTTTTCTAATGTTATTTTCTACCTGATGAGCTATTTGGAAATCAATTAAATATATGGTAAACACTATGTTGTCACTGAAACCCTGTTCTAACACAGATACATTACCTATTGTAAGTTTTAATTTAATAAATTTTATGTTGAAAATTTTGATTCGAAAAATGTTTCTTCTGCTTTAAATTTATATTGTAATTATATTTGTTTTCATTCTTTCATTGTACTCTTTAAAACAGAATTTTCACATTACTTTATATTTTTGCCTGTCTGATAAAATCAGTTTAAATAATCAGTCGCAATAGAAATGATCTGATGTTCTGTTCTGAGTACCTTTTTATGTATTTTTACTCCGAATTCTTGAATGAAGAGATCAGCGAAGGTGCGCGGCAGCAGTACTGCGGCACTCACAAGTATCTTCTATAAAGGAAGATACCTCACTCACGCACAAAAACGGACACACAGCAGGATCACGAGAGTGGCTCAACCACAGCTGCTTTTGGAGTACAAAAAAAACCCAAAAACGTTCCAGCCACCAGCCCTAGAATAGACTGGCCGTTCGGGAAACCTCCCGAACTTCCCTATGCCCAGCTCGCCCCTGATGGATGTCCATAAAAGTTTTATCATTGAATCAAATCTAGGATAATAGAAAGGATATAGTTTATTTTAGGGAGGTCCATCACTTTGATAAATACACTTCAGTTCTCCATGGTGTGGGTTTTTCTTTTCTATTAGCAAAGGAATATATTTTAACTGTTAGATCATTCAACCTGTTAAAAATAATAATGTCCAGGTACCTTATGTTCCCAATCTGTAAAGAGATAGTTGAGATGACTATTAGAGAATATTGAAAGGGCCATTGATTTAAAACAACACATCAGCAACAGAGAGAGTGATTTTAGTAATGCACATGTGGGTTTTAATTACAAATTTGATGTGAGTCTGACTTGTTAGTTTTAGGGTTTCCGTTTTGGGTTTATGCAGGTGATCCCAGAACAGTGAACAGGGTAAGATGTACATATTGTAATAGTCCAGTTAAATAGGTGCAGCAGTTTTCCGCATGAAAATTAGTTACCAGGTGATTTCCAGGAATAAAGCCAAAGTCCCTGTGATCACACTGGAGACTGTGAGTTTCAGGATTTACCATGACCATATCAGGCAACCAGGCAGTTGGAGGCAAATAATATGAATCCAAAACACCCAGGGCTGGCACATTGTGAGCTGATCTGCAGATGTGAATGATCACAGTGATTATCCCCACCCATGGAGCAGAGTGGTTGCACAGGAATGGGGTGAGATACTGAAGAGAGAACACAGGGAAACTGCAACCACCCCAGATTCATGACTGTTTGTGGACATTAAAAGACAATGAAACAAAAAAAGGTCATTCAGAATATTAAACTGCTCAGGCCATCTTTACTACTGAAAGGTTAAAATATGGGTGTCAATCTGCCAGACTCACTGGTAGACAAACCCCTGATTCATAACCACAGATCTACTCACAATTTACTTCTTCTGTGAAATGTTGTCAACAATGCCTGGTGACTGCAGAGTGTGAGCCAAGAACGTCATATGCCAATAGACCTGCTACTCCTTGAGGGCCAAACATACTCTCTGTGTTGCCGATGTTAAGTAGATTTTTTTTGTTTCATAACAATGTACAGAAACACTTAAGAAAAAATTAATTAAGTGGAATGAACCTTTAAAATTCAACCCTTTAGTCCTATTGCTTGTTTTCAATTTTGTCAGTACTTGACTGATTCAGTTATTTGTTGATTTATTCAGGAATCAATTCGTGATTTGTTGCCGTTTTGTTTGTGATAACACAATACAAAGCTAACAAAAAACTGACATTTTAATATTTGTTAATCAGAGTATAGGTTAGTTTATGTGAGAAAATTTATGTTTGCGAAATCTTAATCTTGATCTTCAGTAATGTAGTTGGCTAAGAATTGCCAGGTTTTTGTACATTCTTTTTTTCTCTTCCAAGTGGTTTTAGTAAAAAATTAAATATCCAGATGGTCTCTTTGAATAAACCATATGGCATGTCAGGTTAACAAAACTGAGGCACCGTAAGCCATTTTGTTTTCATAACGATTCATTAGGGATATTAAAGTAAATCAATTTTGAAAGCTTCTCTGTAGTTTAGCTTCAGGTTTCGCGACGCTCTGTTTCGTATTTTGGAGAGGCGTCGGGGAATGCGTGCAGTAACCCGAAGGAGACGATGTGCTCTGCGTGCCCTGACCCATAACATGCTCGCAGCACCGTGGCAAAACAGAAGACAAAGGATCAGGTATGAACTTACCTTGTTACGGTGGCTTGTTTAGTCCAAAAAGGCACATGAATCCTGGAGTTGGTTCGGATCGACGGTGGTTTTTATTCACACCTGAAGCGAACCACACCAGAGTCCGTTTGGAAGCGGACCGAGACCACCTAAAAAAGTGGGTCTCGGTCCGGTTCTCAGATCCGCACCAGGATTTGTTTGTGTGTATTCACACCTGCGTAAAAGGTCCGGACCAGCATTCGAACCCTGGTCCGTTTAAAGTGGACCAAACAGTGCAGGTCTGAATACACCCTAAAACAGCAGCAAATAATGGTTATGTAATGACTCCTTTTTCCTTACTTGTAGCTTGAGCTTCCTCCTTATGTTATGCAGTCAAGTCAACAAAACACTTATCAACTCTGCATCGGAGCAGGCAAAGCCTTAGAAGTTTTGCGAGTGAGCTATTATATAGATCAAATAACTATAGCTTTGTGGGCCACAGCATCAGTTTTAACTCTAAGTCATCTGGTATTTACAATTTTTTTTATTTCAATTAAAAAAAATAAGGCACCCAAAGCATATGAGCACGTGGCTGAATGCAGATCTCTGTTAGATCTGCTATTCTGTGCAATACTATAACCTTATCATCAGTATCACACTAAATCAACACTAGTCAGCTGTGAGTGGGATTACAATATAAAGCTACTTTTAAAACAATTTGTTTGAAGTACATATTCATTCAGTTGTTTTTTCACATAGTGTTTGCTACCTTTTCCTTGCACAATGTACCCATAGCCTTCTGTTCTGAATGCAAACCAAATTCATATTAGTCAACTTGGCTACTTAAGTGACGGCTAATTAAATATTGGTCAAACCAGTGAAGTGAAGAATGCAGATGAGCTGACATATGACACATGCTTCACTATTAGCCTACAGTCTGACACAAACTCTTGAACCTCAATTAATTTGTAGATTACAGATGGATATGGGGGAAAGATGTCATTGTGGAAATGAGAAGATAAAATAGTTGATTCAAGGGTATACCAATGTAATACCTTTTTGAGCATGAAGCAAGACTGAAAGACTGTTTAACTAAACTTATCCAAAGTTTCTTGCAGGTGCTGCATTTAACATTAAATGTTGATCTCAAGTAACATCATATCGATATTAAAACAAGTGCTTCAAAAAATAACAAATTGATGATTTAATTGAGTCATATGATAGATATTGACTATATTTGTCTAAGTTCAGGATGTTTTCAATCAGGTCAGTGTCTTAAATTTAAGCAATGCCTCTTCTGGACTTTCAGGACATGTAGACAAATTTTGTTGTATGATTATTCAAGACATAAGAATGTTATTGTGAAGTTAGAAAGAGTTCTTCTTATTCTTGCTGACAACACCCAGGTACAAAAGCATACATGTATTCATCAATTTTATTTTATTTCTTTTGCAGCATTTTGGGTAACCACAAACTAAAAAAGAATAACAGACATGTTTTTAGCTACTACAGTTAGCATCTGCTTCAGAGCTTCCTGTTGATGCCAAAGAGCTTGTTTAGTTTCGCCTTTAGTCAGGACTGCATTTGATCCTGCATAAAATCTAAAACACTTTGAGTAAACCTGAACTGGATAATTCGACACTGGGCCGAGATGCTTTCAAAATACATTTTGAGATGGATAAAATCTTTATTACAGCCTTCAGGGCGGGAGACAGGGAATTACTGAAGAGTATACAGAAGCAACTTAAGGTCAAGATCAGAGACAGCAAGGAGGCATACAGGAAGAAACTGGAGAACAAACTACAGAGGAACAATATCAGAGATGTCTGGTCAGGAATGAGAAAGATCACAGGTTTTAAGGACAGGAAGTATTGGATAGATGGAAGTCTGGACAGAGCCAATGAACTGAACATATTATTCAACAGGTTCAGTTCAGGAACTAGCTTAGCATCCCCCTCTCCTGTTCCCAGCCAAACAGACATCCCACTCTCCTCTGATCAACAGCTTTCCTGTTACACCTTGGATGTTTTATCCTTCACCTCAGCCATGGACTCTTCTAATTCCACAAGTTTGACTTCAACCAGGTCAGGAAATGCTGCTACCCCCTTTGCCTCCCCCTCCCACTTGTCTGTCTCCAAAAGTAAGGTGGAGAGGCAGCTGGAGAAACTGAACCGGAACAAGGCTGCAGGTCCAGATGGTGTCAGCCCCAGAGTCCTGAAGGCCTGTGCAGAGCAGCTCTTTGGGATTCTGCAGCACATCTTCAACCTTAGCCTAACTCAGGAGAAGGTTCCAGTGTTGTGGAAGACATCCTGCCTTGTTCCAGTACCCAAAAGAACTCACCCATCAGTCATCAATGACTATAGACCCGTTGCCCTGACATCCCACATCATGAAGGTCCTGGAGAGACTCCTGTTGGCACCCCTGAGTAAGCAAACAAGAACGTATCAGGACCCACTGCAGTTTGATTATCGCTGTGGAGTTGGAGTTGAAGATGCCATCATCTACCTACTTCAACCAACCCACTGTCATCTGGACAAAGCAGGCAGCACTGTGAGGATCATGTTCTTTGATTTCTCTAGTGCATTTAACACAATTCAGCCTGATTTGCTTTGTCAGAAACTCCTGAAGACACAGGTGGAGCCCTCAACAATCGCCTGGATTAATGACTACCTGACCAACAGACCACAATTTGTGAGACTGAAGAATTGTGTGTCAAACCAGGTGGTCAGCAGCACAGGAGCACCACAGGGGACCGTACTCTCACCATTCCTTTTCACTCTGTACACCTCAGACTTCCAGTACAAATCAGAGACATGTCATCTGCAGAAATACTCAGACGACTCTGCAATTGTCGGGTGTATCAGAGATGGACAAGAGGCTGAATACAGAGAGCTGGTGGACCGCTTTGTGACATGGTGTGGAAACAATCGTCTCACCTTGAATGTGAACAAAACAAAGGAGATGATTGTAGATTTCAGAAGAAACAGGGATAAGTCAAACAATGTTTCCATCATGGGAGAAGAAGTGGAGGTTGTTGAAGAGTATAAATACCTCGGAGTTCACCTTGACAACAGACTGGACTGGAGGCGCAACAGTGAAGCCGTCTACAAGAAGGGACAGAGCAGACTGTACTTCTTGAGGAAGCTTAGGTCCTTCAAGGTTTGCAGCAAGATGCTGCAGATCTTCTACAAGTCTGTTGTGGAGAGTGTAATCTCTTCAGCCGTCATCTGTTGGGGTAGAAGCATCAGAGCCAGGGATTTAAATAGGCTAAACAACCTGATAAAGAAGGCTGGTTCTGTTCTTGGGACAACTGTGGAAAATCTGGAGATGATGATGCAAAGAAGGATTCTTCATAAAATCAAAAAAATGATGGACAACCCTGAGCATCCTCTTCATGAGACAGTCATACAACAACAGAGCGTCTTCAGTCGGAGGCTTCTTTGTTTCGCTGCAATACAGACCGCTACAGGAAATCTTTCCTGCCCACAGCCATCATCATCTACAACAACTCCTTAAAGAATTAATTACATGAGCTATACCAACACTTAATTTCCCTCTGGGATCAATAAAGTATTTTTGAATTTGAATTGAATTGAATTGAATTATTTTTGTGAGAAACCTGTGAAACAGCCAAGAGTGAATTTTTACTCCATTTGTTAAAATAAAAATAAGAACTCTTACCTTCCCAAATTATTTCTAAAATCTATCTTGTTGTGAAGCCAGTATTATGACCTGTCTCGTGTGATCTACACGTCCACTAAAAATAATTTTAATTACATCGAAATATAAAATATCACTCTAGAATTGCGCTGCTCTGGGTGGCTGCATGTTGGAGTGGCTCTTTTGGCTACATTTTTGAGTTTAGTTTTTTTCACTTTAATATTTCACTTTTTGATAACTTATGATGCATAACCATGGCAACAAGGTGGTTTACAGCTGGGAGCAGCTGATTAACATTGCAAAAGCTGAAATAATACTTAAACTGAAGCCACAGATCTCTGATGAGTTGAGAAGGATGAGGCGTGGATGCAGAGCAGGAGCAAAAAGGACAGAAGGAGGAAGTGTCATGTTGGCAAATGAGACTAAATCAAGTTCAACTTCAAGTAGTGGAAAATCAAGTTTGAAAATGTTTATTTACACAGGAGATCTTTAACAAGATACTGGAGTGGTCAGGCTGGAACCTGGCTGGCGGAATAGTAATGGAGGGGAATAGGTAAGTAGTTAGTCTTGCTTTCGGCAGGGTTTCTGGAGAGTTAATCTTGAAGATGGTACCGTTCAGGAATTATGGAGTTTGGAACCGAACGTGTAAGAATCCTGAAGGAGACTGGAAGCAGTACTGACGAAGGAGATCTGACGGTGGAGTCAAAAGCTGCTGGAGCGGATGTTTGGGAAGACAAAGAAGGTAAGTTCAGTTGTAACTCGACACTAGGAAGAATTCGTGCTACAGAGAGCCGACTAAGGATTTCTTGGCCTATACCACGCATAGGAGCGAGAACCATCTGGCGCCAGCCTCCAGAAGCCGCTCCCCCTTTTGAGCTAGAGTAGTGATGAGGCTCGTTCAGAACACCTGGTGAAGCGCCTGCCAATCACACCCTGGGAAGAGAGGCAAGTAGAGCAGAAGCACGCGCAAACACCAGCACACAGTCACAGACTCCTAACAGGAAGTTCAAACCATCTCTTCCATCGATCACAATGGGCAATGTGAGATCACTGGCTAACAAGATGGAGGAACTCCAAACCCTTATAAAGAATCAGCCTGAGTATTGGGAATGCAGTGTTATTTGTTTCATTTAGATGTGGCTACAGGATCATATCCCCAACTCGGTCTCTCTGCCAGGTTTCCTGACTAAATGAGCAGACAGAGATCTGAAGAGGAGCGAGAAAAGAAAAGGAGGTGGAGTGGCAGTGCTTGTCAACAACAGATGGTGTCATCCAGGACATGTTACTGTGAAGTGTTGTCTCTGCAGCCCAGATATCGAACTCTAGGCAGTAAGTTTTAATCCATATTATTTACCAAGAGAGTTCACCAGTGTTATTTTGGCAGCTGTTTACGTTTCACCTTTGGGTGTCGCCGACAATCCATGTGATGGCATCAGTTCTGTTGTCGTTAAGCTACAGACACAGCACCCCAATGCATTTGTGGCTATATCTGATGATTTTAATAATGCCTTGCTCTTGTCTACAATTCCAACATTTCAACAGTTTGTCAGCTGCTCTACGAGAGAAAACCTTGGATTTGTTTTATGGAAATGTAAAGGATACATACATGTCCAAACCAAGACCTCATCTGGGACAATTAGATCACAATCTTGTTTTTCTCTGCTCAGAATATAAACCACCTGTTCAGAGGCAACATGTGACAAAGGGAACTGTGAAAAAAAGGTCACATGAAGCTCAAGAAGCCCTTTAAGGTTCTTTTGAGACCACAAACTGGATGACTCTCTGCCAAGCACATGGAAAGGACACCAATGCCTTGACTGTGTCAGGTTCTGTGGATTTTTGTTTGTTTTCCTTCCACTTGATTTTCTTCCCCTCTGTGCCCCAAGCTGCTTTCTTGTTTTGTCCCTCCTGTTTGTGTTTTGTTAGTTCTTTTCCTTATTTAGTTCTATTATCATGTTAAGTTATTCTTTGTCTTTATTAGTTATTTCTGGCACTTTCTTGTTTCTGTATTTCTCCTTGTTCTTAGATGTTTTTCACCCTTTGCTTCTGTGTCCACCTTCTTATTTGTATTTCTCTTTAGAGAGTTTCCTTATTTATTTCTCCCTTCCTTTCTCCAGTGTTTCCTTAAAGATTCCTCCCCAGACATATTATCTTTGCTTTATAGTTTCTTTAGAGTTTTCTGTCTCCCTAGCCATTCTACCTTCTGTCCCAGTTGTTGATTATTTCCACCTGCTCTCTCCGTCTCACCTGCATCTGATTCCCCTAATTGGTCATTGGTCTCCTCTCACTTCCTCATTTCCTCCCCAGTATAAATTCTTCTCTCATTCAGTCACTACTCGCTGGTCTGTCGTCATTCTTTCCCTGTCTGGTTCCTGTTTCCTGCCCAGTTCCTGTTTCCTCCTCATCGCTGCATTTTTGGTTCTCCTAGATCTGTAAGTTTTGCTCCTTGTTTTTGTTAAATAAATCATTTAAGTTTTATTCTTTGCTGCCTTTGGGTCCTTAAAACACGCAAACATGACAGACTGTGTTACTGACTATATAAACTTCTGTGTGGACAACATCTTCCCCACCAGAACAGTGAGATGCTTTACTAATAACAAACCCTGGATCACCAGTGACCTGAAGGAACTGCTAAACAAGAAAAAAGAGCCTTCAAGGAGGGAGACAGGGAATTATTGAGGAGTATACAGAAGCAACTTAAGGTCAATATCAGAGACAGCAAGGAGGCATACAGGAAGAAGCTGGATAACAAACTACAAGGTCAAGGTCAAATGTATTTGTATAGCACATTTATAGCAGTCAAGGCTGCCCCAAAGTGCTGAACAACATCACACAATTATAATAACAATAACATAGAATACTACAGATATAAATAGACAGGCAGCACAGAAAAATAAAAGAAGCACAAGTAGAAACCATTTAGTCAGTAAAATCAATCTCTAACCAACTGGGTTCTCAGTCACCCTGTCTTAAATGGCAAAGCAAAAAGATATGTATTAAGTTGGGACTTGAAGTGCTCTAAACTCTGGGAAGGTTTTAAATAAGGAGGTAGACTGTTCCATATCCTCGGGCCAGCAACCAAAAATGCTCTATCGCTATGGATCTTTACGCAGGTTTTTGGGACTACTAGAAGCACTTCAGAGCTAGACCTCAACCGTCTGGTAGGATCGTAAACTGTCAGCAGTTCAGAGATGTAAGATGGAGCAAGACCACACAATGATTTAAAAACAAGAAGTAATATTTTAAAGTGGATACTGTAAGTAACCGGAAGCCAATGAAGGGAGGCCAGAACAGGGGTTATATGTTCCGGCTTGCTGGTGCCAGTCAGCAGGCAAGCCGCTCTATTCTGAACCAATTGCAGATGATGCAGGGAAGACTGATCCAGACAAACATAAAGAGAGTTGCAGTTATCCAACCGGCAGGACACAAACAAATTAATAATATCCTCAAAGACTATAGCAGGGAGATATGGTTTAACCTTAGCTAGTAGCCTAAGGTGATAGAAGGCAGACTGAACAACTGCACTAACCTGTTTGTTAGGCTTAAAGGAACCATCTACACTCAACAAAAATATAAACGCAGCACCTTTGTTTCTGCTCCCATTTTTCATGAGATGGACTTAAAGATCTCAAATTCATTCCAGATACACAATATTACCATTTCTCTCAAACATTGTTCACAAATCAGTCTAAATGTGTGATAGTGAGCACTTCTGCTTTGCTGAGATAATCCATCCCACCTCACAGGTGTGCCACATCAAGATGCTGATCTGATATCATGATTAGTGCACAGGTGTACCTTATACTGCCCACAATAAAAGGCCACCCTGGAATGTGCAGTTTTTTCAGAACCGGTCAGTATCTGGTGTGACCACCATTTGCCTCATGCAGTGCAACACATCTTCTTCGCATAGAGTTTATCAGATTGTCAATTGTGGCCTGTGGAATGTTGGTCCACTCCTCTTCAATGGCTGTGCGAAGTTGTTGGATATTAGTGGGAACTGGTACACGCTGTCGTATACGCCGGTCAAGCACATCCCAAACATGCTCAATGGGTGACATGTCCGGTGAGTATGCTGGCCATGCAAGAACTGGGACATTTCCAGCTTCCAAGAATTGTGTACAGATCCTTGCAACATGGGGCCGTGCATTATCTTGCTGAAACATGAGGTGATGTTCATGGATGTATGGCACAACAATGGGCCTCAGGATCTCATCATGGTATCTCTGTGCATTCAAAATGCCATCAATAAAATGCACCTGTGTTCGTCGTCTATAACAGATGCCTGCCCATACTATAACCCCCCATGGGCCACTCTGACACCACCACCATGGGCCACTCGATCCACAACATTGACATCAGCAAAGCGCTCACCCACACGACGCCACACACGCTGTCTGCCATCTCCCCTGAACAATGTAAACCGAGATTCCTCCGTGAAGAGAACACCTCTCCAACGTGCCAGACGCCATCGAATGTGAGCATTTGCCCGCTGAAGTCTGTTACGGCGACGAGCTGGAGTCAGGTCAAGACCCCGATGAGGACGACGAGCATGCAGTTGAGCTTCCCAGAGACGGTTTCTGACAGTTTGTGCAGAAATTGTTTGATTATACAAACCAATTGTTTCAGCAGCTGTCTGAGTGGCTGGTCCCAGACAATCTTGGAGGTGAACCTGCTGGATGTGGAGGTCCTGGGCTGGTGTGGTTACACATGGTCTGCGGTTGTGAGGCTGGTTGGATGTAATGCCATATTCTCTGAAACGCCTTTGGAGACGGCTTATGGTGGAGAAATGAACATTCAATGCACGAGCAATAGATCTGGTTGACATTCCTGCTGTCAGCATGCCAATTGCACGCTCCCTCAATGCTTGTGGCATCTGTGGCATTTTGCTGTGAGACAGAGCTGCGGATTCCAGGGTGGCCTTTTGTTGTGGGCAGTGTAGGGTGCACCTGTGCACTAATCATGATGTCAGATCAGCATCTTGATGTGGCACACCTGTGAGGTGGGATGGATTATCTCAGCAAAGTGCTCACTATCACACATTTAGACTGATTTGTGAACAATGTTTGAGAGAAATGGTAATATTGTGTATCTGGAATGAATTTGAGATATTTAAGTCCATCTCATGAAAAATGGGAGCAGAAACAAAGGTGCTGCGTTTATATTTTTGTTGAGTGTAAAAAAACTCAGAGGTTTTAAAAACAAGGAGCAGGAACCAAGGGGACTCACGACACAGTTTACTAAGTCAAAATTACCAAAAGCAAGGATCTCCGTTTTTAAATCATTTAATTTAAGAGAGTTGATGGACATCCATTGCTTGATGTCGTTTGGACAGGCAGATAATCCGTCAGTGGATTTAGCACCTGGGTCAGTTGAAAGTGGCAAATAAACCTGAAGATCATCGGCAAAGCAGTGATAGGTAATATTGTGCTTCCTAAAAATAGAAGCTAATGGGAGCATGTATAACGAGAATAATACAGGACCCAAAATGGAGCTCTGAGGTACACCGCATGTCACAGGTGCCGATGCAGATTTAAAAGGGCCCAGATTAACAGAAAAAGTCCTACCCTGTAGATAAGATCTAAACCACTGGAGAACAGAACCACTGAGGCCGACACACAACTCCAAACGTGACAGCAAGATGACGTGGTCAACAGTGTCAAAAGCTGCCGATAGATCCAGTAGAATCAAAGCAGCCAAAATGCCCGAATCGACAATTAAAAGAAGATCATTAAAAACTCGTAAGAGAGCACTTTCTCTGCTGTGACGGGGTTTAAAACCTGATTGGAATTTTTCGGTAATATTATGAAGCGACAAGTACCCCTGAAGCTGAATATAAACAACTTTCTCCAAGACCTTGGAGAGAAAGTTGAGTTTACAAATCAGTCTAAAATGAGAAAAACAGGTCTGATCAAGGCTTTGCTTTTTTAAAAGCGGTTGCACAATAGCTTGTTTAAAGCCCTGTGGAACCTGACCTGAAGACAAAGAAGTATTGATAAGCTTTAGCTTTAAAAAACAACTACAGATTAACAACATCAGAGATGTGTGGTCAGGAATGAAAAGGATCACTGGCTTTAAGCAAAAGGAGAATCAGATAGATGGAAGTATGGACTGAGCCAATGAACTGAACACATTCTTCGATGGGTTTAGTTCAGGAACTACCTCAGTGTCCTCCTCTCCTGTCCCCAACCAAAAAGATACCACACCCTCCTTTGAACCACAACTTTTCTGTCACACCTCGGATGTTTTATCTTCCACCTCAGCCATGGACTGTTCTGCTTCCACAAGTTTGTCTTCAACCAAGTCAGGAGATGCTGCTACCCCCTTTGCCTCCCCCTCCCATTTGTCTGTCTCTAGAAGTCAGGTGAAGAGGCAGCTGGAGAAACTAAACCGGAACAAGGCTGCAGGTCCAGATGGCTGGCACCATCTGGACCTGCAGGCCTGTGAAGGCCTGTGCAGAGGAGCTCTGTGGGATTCTGCAACACCTCTACAACCTTACCCTATCCCGCCTGAAGGTTCCCGTGTTGTGAAAGACATCATGCCTTGTTCCAGTACCAAAGAGAAATCACCCATCAGTCCTCAATGACTATAGACCTGTTGCACTGACATCCAACATCATGAAGGTGCTGAGGAGACTCGTGTTGGCCCCCCTGAGTAAGCAAACAAGAACATACTAGGACCCGCCACAGTTTGCTTATCGTCGTGGAGTTGGCCATGAGATGCCATCATCCACCTACTTCAACCAACCCACTGTCATCTGGACAAAGCAGGCAGCACTGTGAGGATCATGTTCTTTGATTTCTCTAGTGCATTTAACACAATTCACCCTGATTTGCTTTGTCAAAAAACTCCTGAAGACACAGGTGGAGCCCTCAACAATTGTCTGGATTAATGACTACCTGACACACAGAACACAGTTTGTGAGACTGAAGGATTGAGTCAAACCAGGTGATCAGCAGCACAGGGGGAGCACCACAGGTAACTGTACTCTCACCATTCCTTTTCACTTTGTACACCTCAGACTTATAGTACAAATCAGAGACCTGAGATAAGAAGTGGAGGTGGTTGAGTATAAATACCTCGGAGTTCACCTGGACAACAGACTGGACTGGAGACTGAACAGTGAAGCTGTCGACAAGAAGGGACAGAGCAGACTGTACTTGAGGAAGTTTAGGTTCTTAAACGTTTGCAGCAAGACGCTGCAGATCTTCTACAAGTCTGATGTGGAAAGTGTAATCTCTTCTACCATCATCTGTTGGGATAGCAGCATCAGAGCCAGGGACTTAAAAAGGCTAAACAGCCTGATGTAGAAGGCTTTTTCTGTTCTTGGCACTACTGTGGAACCACTAGAGATGATGATGCAAAGAAGGATTCTTCATAAAATCAAGAAGATTATGGACAACCCTGAGCATCCTCTTCATGAGACTATCCTACAACAACAGAGTGTCTTCAGTCGGAGGCTTCTTCAGTTTTGCTGCAATACAGACCGCTACAGGAAATCCTTCCTGCCCACAGCCATTATCATCTACAATTCCTTAAACAATTAATTAGTATGAGCTACAACAACACCTAATTTCCCTCTGAGATCAATAAAGTATTTTTCAATTGAACTGAAAAACCATGAGAGAGTGAGTGAGTTTATTCTGATTTATATTAGCACACACAGCCAACCAGAGTCAAAGTAATGCATACCACTGCCTGAAATACTTCACTGACAGAGTAATATATGCAAATTTACTTCTTAGGTGAACCTTATAACAGCTTAAGAGAATCCCTTGTTAGTAGCAAAGCAGATCAAGAGCAAAACAGTTTTAAATTTCTTTCTCAAAGGTACAGTTAATGCAGCAAGATTTGATGTTGAGCTTGAGGGGAGATAAAGATGTACAGGCTTGATTTTTTTTTTTTTTACTGAATTGGGAATTCCTTCTAAAAATCCCCCTCAAATCACACTAACTCAACACCTGACACATTTTAAAACTCATTATAGACCCAGGAAAGTGCCATGGTCCTGGAATTGAGTTGATATTGGCCTCAGTCCCCCAAACATACACTGTTAGAAATTACCAGAATTTCACAATAATGAACTGTATTATTTTACAGTAAATTGTTGTAATTAAGTTTCACTGTAATATCACAATGAATACCTGTAAAAACTACAGTATTCTTGGATTTTACAGCATTTAAAATCCTGCAATCTAAAACCTGCTGTTCTATCACAGCAAGGTCTGTAATATCACAGCAACACATGTAATATCACAGCAACACAGTAAAAAAACGCAAGACTTTCACAGCATTAAACAGTATTATTACAGTAAAATACTGTATTGAAATATGCCCTGGGAAGTCACATGACATAACAGACTACTGTTTTGAACTGAAGGCGCCATTTCCCTCTTCTCTTCTGGGCTGAATGGAGAAGGTGAGCAGCCTGCTTGTTTGCAGCACTTACATCCATGTTATTTTAATATGATAATAATATTTACTTTCAAATGAATGTTTATCGCATGACACAGTTCATATTTTGTTAGCAAGTGCCCGAAATTGTTGAAAGTTCTCTTACAGCATTTGCTAATAGTAGTAATGATAGTAATGACGTGAGTTTCGCTATAATTTTTCATGTCATTATTACTGTTTAGACAAATCCAGTGTTTTTAAAGTTTGTAAAACAAATGATGGGACAAACATTACTATTTATGTGAGCACATTTTTGTAATTAGTCGAGGTTTTCATAGATTAGCTGGGCTAACCGTTAGCTGTTTAACTTCAATAACTTATTGATTCAAACGGCCCATTAAAACTATTTTTCCAGCGCAGATCTTATCTAAGCTCATCAAAGCGAAGCCACGGGGAAACCCGGTTAAACAGGAATACAGGCGCGGAGTTACAAAAATCAAACTTCCACTACACTTTCCAAATAAAAGCACGGAGTAATTTAGCGGGTAAAAACTCCTAGAAGTAATCTTGTAATTCATATTATAGTACAGACTTCCAACTCAATGATTGTCTTGAGACGCATTTCAGTGGCGGCGCACATTGATATGGCCTCTCATAGTAGAAAATCAACCACTTTGCCTCAGACAAACCTGATCTAACAAGTTTGGATTATAAATCTATTAGGGTTTGGAGTGGGGAAAAAGCAAAGGTGAACATCTTGATAAATGCTCCCTGCAATACATACTGTAAGTTTATTTAAAACTGAAACTATCTTTATTTATTAACAGGTGCTTCCTGGGCATCAATCCTGAAAGAGACTCAAAGACCAAGAAGCGGGCAACACTGAACCCATGTGAGCACCCTTTTGAGGAAACTTATTGACTTTGAGTGGGCATCATAGTTTTTTTTGCAACAGTACTTGTTAGGCTCAATTTTGAGTAGCCTAGTTCTTTTTTGTTTTTTAATTCAAGACAACTTTGCACTACAAGATTTTTACACAATGCTGTTGCGTGTGGACTCATTATAATGTTTGAGACTGAGAGGAGCGCCTGAGCCCTTTACAACATCCCTTCATCGCTGTCTCCCTTCCTCTCTTATCTTGCCATGAAGGACTCATTCCCACCCTGTCCATTACTGTTATTGTGACACAGCTAGTTGAATGGTTAAATTGTGAGACAGGTTGTTGAATTGCAAGTTTGCACATTTTCTCTGCATTTCCTGCATTTTAAGATGGCTTTTATGACTAGAAAAGTTAAATTTATTGAATTCTTTAAGTTCTTGGCATCTGCTGTGCATTGTTAATAAATATGCCATTGGGCTAACATTGACTTTACCTCAGAGTTGTTTGTTGTACAATGATTGTAAATTCATAGTAAATGGAAGCTTCATCTGTATTACTTTTACAGTAAATTACTGGACAAGTTTAGAATGACTTCCACAGTATACATTGTAAATTCACAGTAAATTATTGTCAACTTGTACATCACTTTCACAGTATACACTGTAAAAGTACAGCGCCTTGTAATGATATACAGCAAAAGGCTGTAATACCCCAGTAATTTACTGTAATATCACAGTAATTGCTTTATCAATGAAGCTGTAAAGTTACAGTATACAGTTGTGCTTTTACAACAATGCCTTGTAATATCACAGAAATAAAATTACAGAAATTGCTGTGAGTATATTTCACAGTAATTTACTGTAATCCTTACTGTGAAAGTCATGTAAAACTTATCCAGTAATTTACTGTAAATTCACAATGAAAAATTTTACAGTGTATGGTATCTTTTATTACCTCTAAAGCTTTCTTTAAATCTTGAAAATTCAGTGGTAGAAGACACCTTCAGAGAATTTAGTGGAGCAGAAGTAATAAAACAACAAACAAACTGCACAAAAACATATAGATATAATATGATTTCTGTAGCATGTAAGGACATATGGCACATCACTGAAAGACTAAAGGGTTCATAGCTACACTTCAGATTGGACAGCTTTTATTTATTATGCTAATTATCTATTACAATATAACCATCAGAGTCCCAATCATCATGTTCTGTGTCAAAGTAAATAATGTTTTGCAAGTCTTAAATCAGATTTTCTATTTTCAAATAAAAAGATGAAATTAATTACCAAAAATAGGTTTTAAATGGTTAAATTAATACCAAGTGTTTAAGCTCTTCTTTTGTATAAAATCCTTTCTTTAGCAAAGCATGGAAAAATACAGCAATTAATAAAGTCTTTATTCATTTAGTGTGTCAAAATCTTGTTTTGAAACCTAATTAGTAAATTAAAGCTGACAGCCAAATGAAGAGTTTAATATTTTTCTCTGAAATAAAAGGCTTTATAGTTTTAAGCCCCATTCCAATTTGTAATTGAAAATAAGGATTTTCATATTTAAACTCTTATTTAAAACTATTGGTTTTTATTTTTTTGTAGAGAAACTGTTTTATTTTTGAACTCATTTGAGTCAAACTATTATATTTAAGGTGGTTACACACATGTATGTGACTTGTCCTCATTTACATGTTAATAATGGAATATAATAATACAGGCAAACATAGCTTAATGTAGCTGAGTGAAAACAACATATTTTTCAAAACTACAGTAGGATAAAAGTACACAAATCATGTTTCTCTGTAAATACATTACAAACAGAATTATTAATATGAAACTTAGACCACATGTTGATAACAACCCAAGTGATTGATGAAATAAAGACAAAAAAAAAGCATAATCTAAGTTATGTGAAATAAAGAGTAATGGCACAGATAATAAATATTGAACACTCTTATTAAAGTTATTTTTTTATATTTAGCAGGAAACCTTCACAATGACAACTTCAAGACATCCCCCTTATGGAGAAAATGTTAAATGTGTTGCTTAGGTTTGGTTTTAGCCCAGTTTTTAGCAGTCTTTCTTCAGGTTCCTTGTCTGTGTGTTTGGGATCGTTGTCTTTTATGCTCATTTCAGCCCAGATTCTTATGCAAAATGTCCTGGTAAAGTTTTTCATTCATCCTTCCACCATGTGATTCTTGCCAGTACCTTATGATTAAAGACAGTCCAACAGCATGATATTTTTTAACCTCCAAATATCATTGTTGGTATGGTGTTTGTGATGTGATGTGATGTGATGTGCTGTGCTGTGCGTTTCTTCTAACATTTGTGTGCAATGACACCCAAAAAGTTACATATTGATCTTTTAACAAGCTTCAACACGTTGGGGGGCTTTCAGCTGTGGACACTTGTGTGGTGACTAAATGTAGAGGTATTAT
Organism: Valencia hispanica; assembly: GCA_963556495.2. NCBI lineage: Eukaryota > Metazoa > Chordata > Actinopteri > Cyprinodontiformes > Valenciidae > Valencia > Valencia hispanica. Next base: position 29,255,537 of record OY747703.1, read on the forward strand.
TAGTATTTGAATATGTTACTCATTGTTTTCATGGAAAAGATGTACTTGCTAATACCTGAGCTTTATACAATTTTTCACTGGCTCTAGGACAACTGAGTATCCCTTAAACCCAGTCAGATTTCTTGTGAGGAGCACCTAGTCATGCCTGTTTTATGGCAAAATGATGTTCTTTCCCCTTTGGAACTGTGGCCCCAAATTCAGAAATACGTCTGTAAGTGCTACCATCAGTATGTTTTGTAACAACAGGCTTGCACAGGTCTTTGCTTTTACTCATTATGAGATAGTTTTAATGCAGTACCTTGGCAATGATAAACTAATTTATTGGCTAATAATTAGGACCAAGCCGCAGGGTTGCTTTCTAAAAAGATTTCAGCTTTTTTCTTGGTTTTTCCTGCTTTTTGAAGCTGCTTTTCATCATGTGTTCAATGTGTCATTCTACTTTTTAGACATAACTAATTTCTAAAGGTCTTTGTATACACCCAATTAAAATTCAATGTTCTACGAGAAATGTTAACGTGTTTAATATTTTTTTTTTACGTCTGTATTTCAAGATCTTTGATATGCAAAGGACTTTACTGTATACTCACATCCCTCTCTTTTTAAAGTTAGAAAAAAAACCACCACTGATCCTAAACAACCAAATCAAACTCACAAACTAAGACATATATTCTCTTTCATAAACTAAGCGTTGGGGATTGTTACCTTAGAGCATTTTAGTCTAGGGTCTTATCCCTTCAGAAAGGAAAGTCAAATTTAATTATTCTGCAAAAAAAGAAAATAAAAAGATGTGCATCCTTAACCCAGCTCAGAGATGATTATCTAAAGGTCAGCCCACCCTTCTCGCATCCATTCTTCTATTATTCTGACTTTTTTTCACCAGTTAGTCTGGTGGCATAAAGAGCACACGTTGGCCCGAACACAGACTGAGTGCCTATCACAGAGGCCCATATCAGCCATCAGCCTCTCAGAAACTGAGGTTCTAGCCCAAGAAATGAAGTATGGATTTCTAATTTAGTAGAATGGTTGGAGATGTGGGTCAAAGTTGCATTAATTTCAGAGTGCCTCAGTCCCATCATGCTTTCGATCACCTTTTAGTTGAGAAATACATATTGGGCTGTGGTTATAATGGATGAGGGGACCACTGATGGCTGGTTAAATGAGAGGCTTGCATTATGTATTAGCTTTATCCTGTGGAAGAGTAGCTGTGAAGATAATCACAGTCTGATGATTGTCATCTCTTTTGTTCCCAATGTGCCCTCTTAAAATGGTAGTTACATAAGCTGTACACTCTTTCTTTTGTGCAGCAGAAAATGGGAAGGATAAGAAGAGAGATGAAATGGATGATGAAGTAACAAACAAAAAGGTGAATATCCATGGTTTTGGGTGACGGGGGCAGTATGTGTGCAACCTAAATAAGGAAATACATAACATTAAAAGAGAAGTCGATGAGAAACCAGAGTAATTATAGATAGCATCATACCTACCTATCAAATTACAATACATATTTTTTACTTTCCATTTCCGGTTCTGTCGCACACTGCAGCTGCATGTGCAGCAGTCATCTGTCAGATATTTCTCACAACAGAACAGCACAGGCAAACGTGCGATCAGCCTGAGAGGCTTTCTCACACCTGCCTGGTGTAGGAGCAGAGGCCAGGTCCAAATACTTTTTCCTTTGTCTGGCACCAAATTTTGCTAACTGACATGTTCAAAAGCCTTCCTCTCAGGCAGAGTGGAACAAAATGCTAACCCCTCTTAACAACAGAGAAGGATATGGTTTATAGAGAATTGTGTAAAGCTGCTGAGCAATGCATTAAAGATAAAACTGTTTTTTTTTAAATCCTAAAACAGCTATTTATTTAGTTTTACAAGGGTCAGACACACCTGGCTTGCTGATAAACGGAAGAACCTAGAAATGGTAAATGTTAGTAATTAAAGTGCATAAAAATAGAAAAAGCTATCATTTCAAAGATGAAATAAATAAATAAATATAAAGGGTGGATTGGTGTAGAAAAATTGCTGAACTAATAAAAAGCTAACTCTGAGGCAATTATAAAAATAGTGGCGCATTGGAAAGAAGCATTTTGCTGCCACCAAAAAGAAGACCCCTCAAAAAAGTTAAAACGTCAGATTGGGAAGTAGAAAACCTTTTATATTTTTAACATTATCTGTACCTGTATCTTTTACAGTAATTGTAATAAAAATGTTGTTATTAAGTTTTAGGCCCTCCTAACATATTCATATCAAGTCTGAACCTGACATTAATTTAGCCCTGCTCTACTGTCAGTCACATTAACCTCCCTGGCACAATTAACTTATAACCATAAAAGCACTTGGAGGGTGCAGACCTCCTCCAAGGCAGCTCAGCTCGGTGATCTGGATCACCCCCGAAGTCTAACCACTTGTTCCTGGTCGCATTGCAGACATTTCAAGAAAATCTTATCAAAATCCATTGACAACTTTTTGAGTGATGTTGCAAACAAACAAACAAACCCTGGTGAAAACTTTTTGACGGTAATCAGATTGTAGCAGTCTGAGCTCAGTCTGGATTCACAGGTGTTTTAACTTTGCACTCTGTTATCTATTATTGGGGCAGCCTATAAAAAGGGACGGGGGGCTTCCTTTTCTGTCTGCTCTTGGCTTTCTCCCTCGGCTGTCTACTTCCGGTTCGCCTTGCTCTAAAAGCACTGGTATTTTGGATCAGGTAGCCGGGCTTTGTTTGATGCCTCGCATTTTTTTGATTTGTCTTTTACACTTATCGGGCATCCCTACTGCTTTTAAATTTAAAAACTGCCTGCAGTGGTCATTATCTGTCGCCTTAAAGGAACATGGGGCAGGATTTGTCAATAAAAAAACATGCATGTCCAGTTTTTTAATGCTGTTGGGTGATGAAGCGTTATAAACCAAAAAGAATGGCTGTGTGCTGCAAAATGTGCTGCAGTTCGGGGCCCGAATTTCACGCGCTGTCCTCTGTCCTACGGGTGTGATGTCAATTGACACTGCTTGCGCGTTCTCGACATCTTTAAAAGAGGAAGAAAAATGGTCGCAGACCTCCGTTGATTCATTTGTGAGAATTGATTCTTCTGCACGACCAAGGACGACTCACAGCCCACTAAAAAGTGGCACTAAGAAAAATAAGTATGTCACTGTGAAGAGGTATGTTTTTTTTGTGAAGCGTTTGTGCGCGCTCCTGTGTGGCTGGCTGCAGTTACTTGCAGCGCCGGTCGCATTAGCTCGTGAGCTTCGTTTCTTCATTCTGCCCCATGCTCCTTTAAGGACCAATCTAGGCATTACGCATGAGGCAGGTAACGTGTCTCTTTAATGTTTACATTATGAATTGTCTGTACTTATGTATTCATGTATGGGGCTTATGTGTTACAGAAGCTCATTATGATTAGGATCTGCGGCAAGAAGTGAAGACTCTGTGTAATGGGCTTCTTGGCTCCTTTCTCTCCTCCTCGTTTGTTTCTGCGCTTCTGCATCTCCTCAGGTTGACCAGGTTTCAGTGCATCGTCACTCACAGTAGCTTTTGGTGGAGTCAACATTTATCTGACCTCTAATTTGGGCCAATGAACTTGGGAGGGCAGACAGGTTATTTGGGGTGGGAGTGTTGTGTTTGGGTTATTGTACATTTTATTATTAATGTCAAATGTGTAATTTTAATCTCCTTCAGGATTTTGTTTTAATTATTATACCCTGCTAATATTTGTTTCTTTTGCAGTTGCTGTGAGCTGAAGGTGGTGGTGCCAGCCATCCTATTGTGTCGTGTGGATCTCCCTCTTTTCCTGATTGCAGTGTGGTTGTTTTTTGCTCTGGGTTTTCCAGCACGTGTGTCTTCAGGGATAGATTTTAATTCCCTTCCTCTTCGATTGGTCCCGCCACTGGTAAGTTCTAGGTTTAAATAAGTTATTGTTTTTTTGCAGGGTATTTCATTTTACATATGGCCTGGACTCTCTCTTAATGCTTATAATTTGTTTAAATAAAGTCGTGAGGGAACTGGAACCATGTCTCTTGCCCCTTTGTGAGCGAACCTGATTGTCTTTTGGTGCATTTGATGCGGGACCATTTTCTCGCTGGCGTTGTTGTATTTCTTTTTTTTCATTCTCAGTTACTTCATCTTGCCACAAGAAGATAAATAATTGTTTAGAAGTATTCACTTTTTTTTTCTTTTGAGTTTCTTAATTGCATTATGCAAACTGAGATTGAATGCTAACATTTGTAGTAACAAGTTACATTTTTGTTAAGTAATGCAACCAACTGGGGTTTTTTTTGTCCTAACAAACTTAAGTTAGTGAAGGATTTATTAATTCAGCTTCTAATTTCACTTGCTGAACTGCTTAGAATCAGATGTTTGTTTCAGTTTAATATTTCCAACCTGAACGAGCTGTGCACTCATGCTAGGTCAGTTTTCAAAGATGTTTTCCAATTGAAGGGTTGTTGAACATATTTCCAAGTAACACAAGGAAGAACATCTGCCATGCTGAAAATAGGTTGCTTTGGAAAAGTTTGCAAATGAACACTTGCTCAAAATAATACCTATCAATATTAGCATCCATCCATACATTTTATTTCCCTTATCCGGGGTCGGGTCGGGGTGAGTAAAGAGACCCAGACTTCCCTCTCCCCAGCCACTTGTTCCAGCTCCTCAGGAGGAATCCCAAGACGTTCCCAGGCCAGCTGAGAAACATAGTCCCTCCAGCGTGTCCTGGGTCTTCCCCTGGGCCTCCTCCCGGTGGGAAGTGCCCGAAACACCTCACCAGGGAGGCGTCCAGGAGGCATCCTGACCAGATGCCCGAGCCACCTCAACTGACTGCTCTCGATGTGGAGGAGCAGCGGCTCTACTCTGAGCCCCCTCCGGATGACTGAGCTTCTCACCCTATCTCTAAGGGAGAGCCCAGACACTCTACGAAGGAAACTCATTTCAGCCACTTGTATCCGTGATCTCGTTCTTTCGGTCACCACCCAGAGTTCGTGACCATAGATGAGGGTAGGAACGTAGATCGACCGGTAAATCGAGAGCTTCGCCTTTCGGCTTAGCTCTCTCTTCACCACGACAGACCGGTACAGCGCCCGCATAACTGCAGACGCCCTACCAATCCGTCTATCGATCTCCTGCTCCATTTTTCCCTCATTCATGAACAAGACCCCCAGATACTTAAACTCCTCCACTTGGGGAAGGACCTCATCCCCGACCCGGAGAAGGCACCCAACCCTTTTCCGGCTCAAGACCATGGCCTCGGATTTGGAGGTGCTGATTCTCATTCCAGCCGCTTCACACTCGGCTGCGAAAGTTCTGAACAGGATCGGTGACAAAGGGCAACCTTGGCGGAGTCCAACTCTCCCCGGAAACAAGCCCGACTTACTGCCGGCAATGCAAACCAAACTCTGGCACCGGTCGTACAGGGACCTAACAGCCCTTATTAAGGGGCCCGGTACCCCATACTCCCAAAATACCCCCCACAGGGCCCCCCCGAGTGACACGGTCGAATGCCTTCTCCAAGTCCACAAAACACATGTAGACCTGTTGGGCAAACTCCCACGCACCCTCCAGGACCCTGCTGAGGGTGTAGAGCTGGTCCAGTGTTCCACGGCCAGGACGAAAACCGCATTGTTCCTCCTGGATCCGAGGTTCGACTATCCATCGGACCCTCCTCTCCAGAACCCCTGAATAGACCTTACCAGGGAGGCTCAGAAGTGTGATCCCCCTGTAGTTGGAACACACTGCCAATTCAAGGGAACTGCCCCTGATGTCCACGCAATATTGCAGATATTGTTAACCAGCACAGCCACACAACATCCAGGGCCTTGAGGAACTCCGGCCAAATCTCATCCACCCCCGGAGCCCTGCCACCGAGGAGCTTTTTAACGACCTCGGTGACCTCAGCACCAGAGATTGGAGAGCCTGACCCAAAGTCCCCAAACCCTGCTTCCAGATTGGAAGGCGTGCAGGTGGGATTGAGGAGGTCTTCGAAGTATTCCATCCACCGACCCAAAACGTCCCACATTGAGGTCAGCAGCACACCATCTCCACCAATGTTCCGTCTAATTTTTCATGTGTCTGAGCAAACACACAAACGCCCTGAGCTGTCCCTTTGAGCACTGTGAGCGACATCAGATGTGTGCACTGTGGTCATGCCAGCATCGCATCCATCCAGTTTACATAGTATATTAAAATAATCAAATTACAGCATTTAAATTTCTGTGAAAATACTTTTTAATTAAGTACATTATACCACTTACAATGAAAATGACAAAGATCGTGTGTAATGTTAACACTATTGTAACTATAAATATCTCATTGTAACTGTGGAGAAACTTGAACTCCCAAGCTAACTATGAACTCAAATTTTGAAAACACACTTAACATTTTTATTATAAAGGTCTGACTTGTATTATAAGCATGAGCCATTGTGTGAAGCTCTTGCTGAGCACTGGGTAAGAGTGGTCTGGTAGAGGGTCCTGTAACTGGGAGAAGGTGCTGTCACTCTTTGTCTGCAAAATTAGTACATAATCTTACGATTATTTGTATTTCTCCTACTCATAAACTGGTGACAGTATTTAATGATAAATTTTTATAAATGAACATTGTAAATAAATGACACTAGATAAGCACAAATCTGATTAAGTACATAAAGTTTATAAAGTTCACAGACTGACAATAATGAGCCCGTTTCTAAGAGGAATAAAATGAAAACTTCAGATGTTTTCAGAACATTTTATAACCCCCTTTTCGTTAAAGAAAATTCCACCAAAACACTACAGACTTTCTAAATTAAATCAAGCACATTTCACAGCGCACAAACTTGGCGCTGTCAGCTGCTCTGTGCATAGACGAAATGCGCGGAGCCCCTATATTAACTGGAGGATCTGAGGTTGTGTCTGGATTAATTAATTTTTTTTTTAACCTTAGTCTTATTTGCATACCCGTGTCAATCTTTAATCTGTGTTGTGTCAGTGCGCGGGTCTCTTCCGCATTGATATGGCAATAACCATGGATAACGGGTTCGGGCGAGTGTGTTTTTCAAATTGAAACGGTGATGGGGCACTGCTGGAACTGTAAATCGGTGCATATGCTCATTTATTCATACTGCAAAATAGCACAGAATTAATTATTTGTTGTTTTTTTGTTCTTTCAATTCAGGTTAGATTTTTTTTTTGTGCGCAGAGCAGATTTTCTGTGCGCTAAGACTGTATCGGCAGTGCGCAATTGCACACGCGCGCAGCTTAGAGGCAACATTGATCCCCACTGTAAACAGTGTTGGTGGCAGACCGCTTCCCCCCCTGAGACGCCGGATGGTGGACCAGAATCGCTTCGAAGCCGTATGGAAGTCGTTTTCCATGGCCTCTCCAAACTCCTCCCACACCCGAGTTTTTGCCTCAGCGACCATCCGAGCTGCATCCTGCTTGGCCTGCCGGTACCTATCAGTTGCTTCAGGGGTCCCACAAGCCAAAAAGACCCTATAGGACTCCTTCTTCAGCCTGACAGCATCCCTTACCGCCAGTGTCCACCAGCGGGTTCGGGGGTTGCCGCCGCAACAGGAACCGACCACCTTGCGGCCACAGCTTCGATCAGCCGCCTCGACAATGGAGGTGCGGAACATGGTCGACTCGGACTCAATGTCCCCCGCCTCCCCCGGGACGTGTTCAAAGTTCTGCCGGAGGTGTGAGTTAAAGCTCCTTCTGACAGGAAACTCTGCCAGACATTCCCAGCAGACCCTCACAACACGTTTGGGCCTTCCAGGTCTGTCCGGCGTCCTCCCCCACCATTGGAGCCGACTCACCACCAGGTAGTGGTCAGTGGACAGCTCAGCCCCTCTCTTCACCCGAGTGTCCAAAACATGCAGCCGCAGATCAGATGAGACGACGACCAAGTCGATCATCGAGCTGTGGCCTAGGGTGTCCTGGTGCCAAGTGCACATATGGACACATTTATGCTTGAACATGGTGTTTGTTATGGACAATCCATGACGAGCACAGAAGTCCAATAACAAAACACCACTTGGGTTCAGATCGGGGGGGTCATTCCGCCCAACCACACCCCTCCAGGTCTCACTGTCATTGCCCACGTGAGCGTTGAAGTCCCCCAGCAGAACAAGGGAGTCCCGGGAGGATCACTCTCCAGCACCCCCTCCAAAGACTCCAAAAAGGGTGGGTAATCTGATCTGCCGTTTGGCGCGTAAGCACAAACAACAGTCAGGACCCGTCCCCCCACCCGTAGCCGGAGGGAGGCTACCCTCTCGTTCACTGGGGTAAACCCCAACGTACAGGCGCAGAGATGAGGGGCAACAAGTATGCCCACCCCAGCTCGGCGCCTCTCAATGGGGGCAACTCCAGAGTGAAAGAGAGTCCAACCCCTCTCGAGGAGACTGGTTCCAGAGCCAGAGCCGTGCGTCGAGGCAACTCCAACGATATCCAGTCAAAACCTCTCAACCTCGCACACCAGCTCCGGCTCCTTCCCCACCAGAGAGGTGACATTCCACGTCCCGAGAGCCAGCTTCTGCAGCCGAGGATGGGACCGCCAAGGTCCCCGCCTTCGGCCGCCGCCCATCCTGCATGGCACCCGACCCTGCTTGCTCTGCTTGCTCTGTATAAACCAAGTTATTCTTTATTTCCAAACAAAAATGAGACATTGTTCTTTAATATTTTACAAATACCTTAATACAATAAACAGTGAATCTATTGATCACTTTCTAACTGTTGGATAAACCAAAACAATATATGATTTGAAATTAGTAAGACTGTTTTTTGCTGCAGTTTTTCTATATTTAAATATTCTCCAGAAAATAGCAGGTTTATTTTAATATTGGACCATGTATTTATTACTAATGAGTTACAAAGCTGTAAATGTTGATTTGAAGTATAATCTCCCGCTTTGTCGGGTTGATTGTGATTTTTCTGATGTAATGCAATGTTTAGAGTTGCTTTTGTTACATGTTGATGGTATATTTTTCTGTCAATTTGGCTCCAAAAACATTTTTAGATTCTGTCTGACTAAAAAGATAGTGTAGTTTAAGTAATTTAGTGTGAGGGTGTGTGTGTGTGTGCTTGCCTGAAGGGATGAGTGTGCGTGGCTTACCTTCTCCTCCTTCAGGTGTGTGGCTAGATGATCTCATCCAGCAGGGGCCACTCCGTCTAATCACAGAGGAGCGATTAAAAGGGGAGCGCCTACCTAGAGCAGAAGTCAGATGGTTAACCTCATTGTTGTGGTAACAGGCCGCTACACAGACCTTGTTCTGGTTTTTGTGCTATTTTTGAGATAACCCCTTGCTTGCTTTCCCTATTTTTCAGCACCCACCTCCCTGGGTCAGTCTGCCACCCGCAGCCTGGGGCGTCTGCTCCCATCCTCCTGCAGCCTCCTTCGGCGCTGCTCCGTGAGCTTCTCCGGCTGGGTCCAGTCCTCCTTCATCTGCCTGTCAACCCTCACACCCCTCCTTCTCCAGGGGCCCTGAAAGGCAAGCGCACCCCGGATCCTGCCATCCACGCGGTCCTCAGCAGGCACACACCCTCCCTAATCTCCTTCCGAGTGTCAACCACAGATCTCAAGTAGGGATCCCAACTTACTGGCACTCTCTGCCCATTCATTGTGTTGCCCCGCTCACCTTCTTCTCCTCTCGCCTCCAGTGGCTGTCCCCACCTCCTGGTGCTTTGCTCTGGGAAGATTCCCTCCAAGCTCCTGGTATTCTCAAGCCCCCCTCCCTGGCTGAGAAAAGAAATAAATTATTTGTGTTTCAATTCTCTGTGTCGCTGGGTCGTGTGTGTGTCAGCGCTAGAGTCCAAAGAAAAAGCTGAAATCATGTCATTTAGGTGTAATTTATGATCGGCTGGGCTGGATATGATTCACTGTAATAAATTTAGATGGCAGTCATTATTATAAAACAAAGGCTTCAGTTTACTGAAGTATTCTAGTTGTCTGTACTTTTACATGACTCACCCCCTGAAAAGAATGAGAGGGATTTTATACTAAAATATTTGTATTAACAGAATCACAATTTTAACATTGACAATGGTAAACTGGATAATTGTATTGCATCTATGCATGAAAGAATCAATAATTAAGCTAAATGGTAATTGGCCTGTACTTGTATAGCACTTGATCAATCCAAGTCCAAACCACTGTACACTACTGTCAGTAATTCACCCATTAATTCATACATCCACACTGATGGTGGTAAGATACATTGTAGCCAATGCTGCCCTGGAGCAGATTGACAGAAGATACCTATAAGTAATCACACTACTATACCTTGTATTAGGGTTGACGATGTTTACAGTAAAACATCGCGATGGACGATGATATCGTCGTCCGGCAGGGGGGGGTGTACTTTTTTAAAATATACTATACTATACTTTTTACTATATATTTTTACATAGGCCTAAAAAATGTTCTACTTAAAGTGTAACTGAACCCCCTGAAAAGGCATAACCCCACCCCCAGACAACATAAAAAAGATTCTACAAAGTGGGCGATGCCAGGAAGAACAGAGGGGTATGGCCAAGTGTTGAGGAAAAGCGGAGGGGGGAACGTGGGGGTGTGTTCAGGAGGACAGTGACAGCTCGCTCAATGTGACACTGAAACATGGACAGTGACCAAAGCGACGTTGGCAGTTTTGCGACTGATCAACATTCATCTGTTTTGAACGTTAGCCTATGTTAGCATTACCACTCAGAGACTGTGTATGTCTGATAGTTTTTACCCAAACCCACGGGGCGTGTCTGTAAGACCATGGCTGCTGTGACATAGGCAATGCCTTTGCCGTAGAGATGTACCGCTCTCCACCAATCACTAAATTCAAATGCAGTAGCCACTGTTCAACCCTAAGAGGGCAGCACTAAGACGTTTTTAGACCAAAAGGTGTAGAACTAAACAAGTTTACACCAAAATGTAAAAAAATACCCAGAAACTGAAAGACTGCATTGGTAAAGACCCATTTATACAGTTTAGAAGCAAAACAAAAGTTGTTTTGGGGTTTAGTTACTCTTTAAAGTAGGAAAAAACTTACTTTCGTAAACTGTACTTTTTACTTTATTTTACTATACTAATACATTATAAGTCGTAATATGTTGTAAGTTATAAGTTGCAATACATTAACCGCAGCTGCGTGAATCACTGAAAGCGTGAATGAAGTGGCCACTTCTAAATGGGACCCACTGTACTCACCCGGGCTTTTCAATACGTGGCACGTAAGGGGGAAAAAAAGAGTGATGAACCGAGCTGTAAAGTGCAACAATTTATTTTCGTGGTGGACCCAGTCGCTGATGCCAAAAAGTTAAAAGAAATAAATAAAACTTAACGTTAAGATTTTGTCCTCACTCACCCATAAGGAAGGGTGACTGAGGGTATCAGGATCCACCTACTACTCCAGGTCGTTCTCCTCCCAGGTAACAGCCTTACAATAAGTTCTTCCCACCGAGCAGCTCCACGACGCGCTCCTCCCCTGTGACAGCTGACAGGCGAACAGCTGATCTCCTTTGACACTCTCACGGCTACGCAACCCTTCAGCCAAAAACAGCTGGAAAAACTAAAGGCAGGCACCAACATCCGTGCACCCTTGAATCATAATGCGCATAGCGCAATTTGTGTGGCGATCCTTGCTCACTTCTTAAAACAGAGGTGAAACGGTACTCATAGGCGTGGCACGTACTCATCTGCCTCGCACTGCCTGTCTTCCGCTCGCAGTTTTGCCGGAGAGGTGTGCGCCAGTCATCGCTTGTGGTGTTCCGGTGTTCTGATGATCTGTGCTACCTCATCAGAATGTCCTACCGTAGTGCGCATAGATAGCTATGTCTATCTGTCGGTGCTACCCCTCGAAAAGTGCTACTGGTATGTTTGCATGCCGAAAACAACTGTTAGCTTATGATGTTAAATATAATCATCGGTGGCAGTTTAGCAGTAATGCCTAACATAGCAACAATTTATATGAATAGGAAAACTTTTCCGTTTAATATAAAGCTAAAACTAGCACATAAAACATCCACGGAAAACCTTGATCAGAATATCCTACCTGTTAAATTTACGTGGGTAGGACATATAGATGCACTTAACCGTGATCAGAATCTTACCTGTTAAATATACTGTGCATGTTGATGCACATATAGATGATAGTACTGATCTGTAGATGACTGATAACTGGAAATCTGTTATTAGTTTGTAAAGCAGCTAATGAATATATACCAAGCCAATAAGACGTAGAACAGATAGTAGTATTATTAGTCCAGAATATTACAATGTAGAATGATTATAAGCACAAATAGCCCGCAAAATACACAGCATTTATTCTACGACTCTAATTAAAGGGACTTGTTTACATGCAGTATAACGATATCACAAAAGTGAAACTAACATACAAGGGCTGTCATGTAAATTTGAAACAAGTAGCTTAAGGAAACCCTTAAAATATTTGGAATAAAAATTTGCCAGTAATCAAAAAATTAGAAAAAAACTCACCGTAAACTTCAAAGAAATAAAACAGACGAAATGGAACTTTCAGGTAGGAATTCACAATGCTGAATAAGCGAATTGTGACGTAACATCAAACTGCGCATGCGCAGTGCTACAGGGTAGCATGGAATGAGGGATAGCACAGATAGTCAGAACACCAGCCAGTGGGTTCAGTCCTTGCTGTCCTGCTTCAGCTCCTTTTATGTGCAGCCTAAAAAGTTTTTGCGCACCTGTAACAAAGCAGCTGATTGCTGTGCTTCTCCTCCTGACTCATCCAGATAAGTTCAGTTTTTTTCTTGGAGCTTCACAGAGGGAAAACAAATGCAAACAAAACACACCACATCCACACAGACAAACCATGAAAAATAAATACAAAAATTACAAATATTTCCCACTGTGCAACACATACGCATTAGTTAGCCTATATTCTCAATGTTTACAGAGCAGTCCCTGCAAAGTTTTTAGTTAAACTATAGAAGAGACTATAGGATTAGTGTGTGTCTGACAGGGTGGGGGGCGTGGCATCACGATGGTGGCTCTCCATCCATCACGATGGACAATGACATCGTCCATCGGCACAACTCTATCTTGTATTTACCAAAGAGAACACAATCAACTTAGAATTTTTAACAATAAAACAACAGTAAAACAATGAATGTTCAGGTTTTCTTCAGATGATAAAGATTTGATCTGATCATGGGGCCGTTCTCTCTGGAAAGCTAAACTCACCGTTTGTGCACATAAATAAAATTTTCTAAACACCTGACTGAATTTTGGGAAAGGTGTGGAAGAATTATGAGAAATTCACCAGTGGGAGGGGGACTGGGTCTCAGAGAACAGCCTTATTATAGCAAAGGATAGTAAGTACATCCATTATGTCAGGCATTTACTTACTTACTTTTTAAACAGGTCGGGCTTCTGCCCCAACTTCCATCACATCTCTCGACCTTCTGTTGCTCTTAAGGTTATTGTTAAGCCTGAAAGGTTGTTTGATGGTTGGCTGGTCCTCTTGATGGAATTGAAAATTGTCATTAGTCAAAAAAAACTATGTTGCTGAAAGATTAAAGAAAGGTGGGGTGAGCAAAATGCAACCAAATTTTACCCGAGTTGATCAAGGCTTGGTTTTTTCAATTATGCTCAACATCTTGCTTTGGCATGTGCTGGCTGGTCAGTCAATAATCGGGCACATCTTTCTCTGCTTCTCCTCTTGACGCCTAATCCTCTCATTTTCCCACCTCATCACTTGGATTCAGCTCTCAGAAGTACACACAGAAGACAAGGTTTTTGCCACATCTGTATTAGGTAGCCATTAGGATTAATGTTTGCTTTCCTTCCCAGAGGACATGAAATTCATAAAATGCTAGATTAGAATATCACTGTCTTGAGACCTGACCTGTCCTGAGATATTCTCATCAAAGTAGGAACAAAGTTACATTCTATTGACTGATTTTTAACCTTAGCAGAAAAAGATCATTAGCTAAAAAACAATTTTACATATACACATGTATATACTAAAATACTACTACAGAGTGTTTTTAGCAGTAAAACATAACCCTTCATAGTCCCTGCAGTTTGGACAATCTCAAGAGCACAGTCTGTGGAACTAAAAAGGGATTTAGTTCAATTCAGTGCTACATTAAGGTATTTTCACTATTATTGGTCAGAAGTTTGAATTGTTTACATCTGTGCATGAATACATATGTTGAAGGTAAAGTTTCGTGTTTCTTAACAGAAACGTTTTCATGGTTTCAAGCTAAAGGAAAAAAGGTAATACATTACTTCATAACTTCCTATTTTGAGATAAAAAAGTCAAATACCAACCCAGTAAAAGTTAAACATTCACCACATAAGTGGGAGACATTTGCAAAGTGGTTAAAAGCTTTTATTTGTTGTTATAACAGGGAAATTAGTTTAATAAATACATACATTTGCAAATAACTTCAAGCCTATGTGTATTAGGCCAGTTATTGCACCTCAAGGCAAGGCAATTTTATTTGTATAGCACAGTTTCAACAACAAGGTAGTTCAAGGTGCTTTACATGATTGGGGGATAACGTTAAAAACAGTTTGTAAAGCATAAAACACACACAGTATTTCACACTTAAAAACATTACTTGAAAGCAGACATGAATTTAGGATAACGTAAAAACAGCAATAGAGCATGAAGCACACACAAAACATGACACATGAAAACATTGCTCAAAGGCAGTTCTAAATAGATGTGTTTTTAGCCATGATTTAAAGGACTCAGTCTTTCAGCAGCTTTGCAGTTGTCTGGAAGTTTGTTCCAGATTAGAGGAGCATATAAACTGAAAATTCAATTATTTATAAACTAGTAAAAGTATTTTGAAGTTGATTCTTTGAGCTACAGGGAGTCAGTGTAAGGACTTTACTGTAGAACTGGAGTAATGTGCCCTACTTTCCTGGTTCTAGTGAGGACACCAGCAGCAGCTTTCTAATTGACTTTTTAGGCAGACCTTTGAGAATGCTGTTGCAGTAATTAATCTGACTAAAGATAAACGCATGGAAGAGTTTTTCGAGGTCCTGTTGCGACATCAGTCCTTTAATCCTAGAAATGTTCTTCAGGTGATAGAAGGCTGACCTTGTTATTGCCTTTTATTCAAATTCAAATTCAAATTCAAAAGTACTTCATTGATCCCAGAGGGAAATTAAGTGTTGGTATAGCTCATATAAATAATTCTTTAAGGAGTTGTTGTAGGTGATGATGGCTGTGGGCAGGAAGGATTTCCTGTAGCGGTCTGTATTGCAGCGAAACTGAAGAAGCCTCCGACTGAAGACACTCTGTTGTTGTATGACTGTCTCATGAAGAGGATGCTCAGGGTTGTCCATAATTTTTTTGATTTTATGAAGAATCCTTCTTTGCATTATCATCTCCAGATTTTCCGCAGTTGTCCCAAGAACAGAACCAGCCTTCTTTATCAGGTTGTTGAGCCTTTTTAAGTCCCTGGCTCTGATGCTGCTACCCCAACAGATGACGGCTGAAGAGATTACACTCTCCACAACAGACTTGTAGAAGATCTGCAGCATCTTGGTGCAAACCTTGAAGGACCTAAGCTTCCTCAAGAAGTACAGTCTGCTCTGTCCCTTCTTGTAGACGGCTTCACTGTTGTGCCTCCAGTCCAGTCTGTTGTCAAGGTGAACTCCGAGGTATTTATATTCCTCAACCACCTCCACTTCTTCTCCGATGATGGAAACAGTGTTTGACTTATCCCTGTTTCTTCTGAAATCTACAATCATCTCCTTTATTTTGTTCACATTCAAGGTGAGACGATTGTTTCCACACCATGTCACAAAGCGGTCCACCAGCTCTCTGTATTCAGCTTCTTGTTCATCTCTGATACACCCGACAATTGCAGTCATCTGAGTATTTCTGCAGATGACAGGTCTCTGATTTGTACTGGAAGTCTGAGGTGTACAGAGTGAAAAGGAATGGTGAGAGTACGGTCCCTTGGGGTGCTCCTGTGCTGCTGACCACCTGGTTTGACACACAATTCTTCAGTCTCACAAATTGTGGTCTTTTGGTCAGGTAGTCATTGATCCAGGCGATTGTTGAGGGCTCCACCTGTGTCTTCAGGAGTTTCTGACAAAGCAAATCAGGCTGAATTGTGTTAAATGCACTAGAGAAATCAAAGAACATGATCCTCACAGTGCTGCCTGCTTTGTCCAGATGACAGTGGGTTGGTTGAAGTAGGTGGATGATGGCATCTTCAACTCCAACTCCACAGCGATAATCAAACTGCAGTGGGTCCTGATACGTTCTTGTTTGCTTACTCAGGGGTGCCAACAGGAGTCTCTCCAGGACCTTCATGATGTGGGATGTCAGGGCAACGGGTCTATAGTCATTGATGACTGATGGGTGAGTTCTTTTGGGTACTGGAACAAGGCAGGATGTCTTCCACAACACTGGAACCTTCTCCTGAGTTAGGCTAAGGTTGAAGATGTGCTGCAGAATCCCAAAGAGCTGCTCTGCACAGGCCTTCAGGACTCTGGGGCTGACACCATCTGGACCTGCAGCCTTGTTCCGGTTCAGTTTCTCCAGCTGTCTCTTCAACTGACTTCTAGAGACAGACAAGTGGGAGGGGGAGGCAAAGGGGGTAGCAGCATTTCCTGACTTGGTTGAAGTCAAACTTGTGGAATTAGAAGAGTCCATGGCTGAGGTGAGGGATAAAACATCCGAGGTGTAACAGGAAAGCTGTTGATCAGAGGAGAGTGGGATGTCTGTTTGGCTGGGAGCAGGAGAGGGGGATGCTGAGCTAGTTCCTGAACTGAACCTGTTGAAGAATATGTTCAGTTCATTGGCTCTGTCCAGACTTTCATCTATCCAATACTTCCTGTCCTTAAAACCTGTGATCTTTCTCATTCCTGACCAGACATCTCGGATATTGTTCCTCTGTGGTTTGTTCTCCAGCTTCTTCCTGTATGCCTCCTTGCTGTCTCTGATCTTGACCTTAAGTTGCTTCTGTATACTCCTCAGTAATTCCCTGTCTCCCTTCCTGAAGGCTCGTTTTTTCTTGTTTAGCAGTTCCTTCAGGTCACTGGTGATCCAGGGTTTGTTATTAGGGAAGCATCTCACTGTTCTGGTGGGGATGATGTTGCCCACACAGAAGTTTATATAGTCAGTCACACACTCAGTCATGGCATTGATGTCCTCTCCATGTGCTTGGGCTTCTACTTACTACTTGTTATTGCCTTTTATGTGCAAGAACATCAGATTGTTCTTTAAAAAACCCAAATTTCCTCTTGGAAACGTTTCTGACAGTCTGAATCCGCTTTAAAACATGTTTATTTACTTTTATAATACAATGTAAAACTTCATGGTAATTTTACAAAGATATACCATGATTTTTAAAACTAATGGTCTCAAAACTATTCTTTCAAAAAATGTTACTTTTATAATACAATGTAAAACTTCATGGTAATTTTACAAAGATATACCATGATTTTTAAAACTAATGGTCTCAAAACTATTCTTTCAAAAAATGTCTAAAGTGAAAGTCTTCAAAATTAAATGGCAAAGAACGTACTACAGTGACCAGAGACTTTTCTGGTTGTATAAAGCACAAGGCAGCACTGCCACTATCCCACTGCTGAAGTTTCAATTTTCCCGCAGTTATAGGAAAGGGAACATTTCCTGTTATGAAAAGCACCAGCAGACAAGGTGTTGAAATAAAGGAACCCCACCTATCACTCTTATTAAGGTAATTCTGTTTAAAAAAATAGAGTTGAGAAGCTACTAGCGGCCTGTCTGTAAAGCAGCCTACTGCAGGCTGGCTTACCCAAGCAGATAGCCAGACTGATCAACCATTTGTGGTAATGATGACAAAGTTATGATGTCCTTACATTAAACAACTGTAGCATTTGTTACTTTTGTATTCTTGATTGAGTCTATGTATTAAAATAAAATCACAATAAATGTGGAACTGTTTTGATTATTTAAGTGGGAGTTGGAATAATTGTTGTCTTGCTGTTTTAATTCAAATAAATTAGACCATGTTATACATATTTGTTTCAAATCTTTGTGTTAATACTGTGAAACTGGTATTTTTACTCCGGGGTTTTTATCAATCAATCAATCAATTTTTTTTTGTAGAGCACTTTTGATGATAAAACCAACAAAAACTGCTTTAAAAGAAAAACACATTTAAAACAAAATCCATTATACACAACCAGTTAAAATCTCAGCACACACTGCAAAAACAATGCTTAATCCTTTCCTATCTTTTTAAGTTAACATATAATGAAAATAAACATCTATTATGATACTACTGTGAGGAAACACTATTGGAAGCCCAAAACTGGAAGCCACAGCCACAGAAAAGTCCCCACAGGGACCGCCATGATCAGGGCAGGCAGGTATCCCCAGCACATACATAAGGCTGCAGTGCAGAGCCACGCCCACCACGACAAAATCGATCCCAATGGCAGCAACCTCCATGGTTAAACTGGCAGAACTCCCAGAGCGAAGGATCCCCATGAAGGAAACAGTGGAGTTAGTCTGTATAAAACAATTCATAAAAACACTTCAGTAACACAACATAATAAATAATTGGAATAATAATACTAATATAAAAATAAATACATAGGAAATAGTAATTGAAAAGAAAGAAAGAAAAGAAAGAATAAGATAAGAAAAAAAAGAACAATTATACAACTCAATTCAAAGCCAGGCTAAAAAGGTATGTTTTGAGCTTCTTTTTAAAAACATCAGCAGTTTCTGCGGCCCTGAGGTTCTCCGGCAGGCTGTTCCACAGACGAGGGCCATAGTGTGAGAACAAGGCTTTGCCAAAATCTCTTCTGTCTGACTTGTGGAACAACTAAAAGGCCAGTACTAGAGGACCTCAGGGAACATGAGGGCTCATACTTTAAAAGAAGGTCGAATAAATAAGATGGACCAAGACAATTTAGACCTTTACAAACTTTTTTCTTTTTTTACTTGTCCTGTCTGGCTGTGTGGTACTCAGAATTGGTGTCTGAGTAGTAAGTAGAAGCCCAACAGATTTACTTTCACAAGTGGAGCATTACGGCTTTTGCTATAGTACTCCATTTGATATATACAGTATGTGTCAGAAATATTTATTAGAATTTGCCGGGGGGTTCTAATATTGACACGAAAGCGGAAAATAATCACATTGATCCACCTTCTTGGAATAGACGCAGACACGAAGGAGATTGGAGCCATAGACATCCAAAGGACACCCAGAGCACAGAAGGCCCAAGCAAACCAACACCCCCTAGCGATGATCCAACGTCGCCAAGCCGCAGGGACCATGGCCAGCCGATGGCCGACATGCGCCGCACCATCCTGGGCCAATCCCCACAGCCGACATCCCAATGCCACACCAGAGCCACACCAATGGCCACAGCGGACGGACGGCATCCCCAGGTCAAGCCTATCCAGAACCCAGACAACGAACTCAACCAACTTCCAAATATCAAACTCGCACAGGGCATAGCACCAAGACCAAGCATCCAACCAATGCCAATCAAACCCACCAATGAACCGACTGAGCACAAAACACACAGAACAGGCAATCGAGTGGAGACGCCGGACCTGACAAGGGGCAAGGGGGCGGCTCAAGACATTTATAACTAATAATAAAATAACCTAAAAATCGATCCTAAAACACACAGCCAATGCAACGACTTTAAAACTGGTGTAATGTGTTCCCAACCCCTGGACCTCGTCAGCACATGTGCAGCTGAGTTCTGGAGTAGTTGTAGACTGAAATACTCTTGCTGGGAAGACCAGAGAGCAGCGCATTACAATAATCTAATCTACTGAAGATAAAAGCATGCATCAACACCTCTGTGCTGGCAAGAGAGAGAAATGGGTGGACTCTGGCCATTTATTTAAGATGATAAAATCTTATTTTAGTTCCGTGTCTCGTGGTGCGCATGCGTCAGCGTCAGTCAGCCCGCGAAGACGGGCTCCCTATCAAGCACGGTTTTTAACTGGTTTTAAACCTTTTAAAGACCGGTTTTAACGGATTTTTAAACACCACTGACTTATTAACCAGGAAGTTTTTTACCAGATCGTTTTAATCGGTGGGAAGCGCGGATTACTTCTCCTCCACCATGCCTCCACTCACCTGCAGTCCTGGGTGTGATGGCTGCGCAAAACTTAGCCAGAGGGTTCTGGAGCTGGAGCAGAGGATCTCAACACTCCACCAAATCCAGGACCATGAGCGCGACGTGGACATCATCTTCGGCCGGACTTTCGCCGCCGCCAGCTGTGCACTGCTGGCGGCGGCGAAAGTCCGGCGAAGCTGTGGGGGGAGGACCCATCGCTGGGCCTCCAGGCGGACTCGGGGTGCCAAACGCCCGCGTAACATCTGCAGCAGAGGGAGGACCGCTGGTTCCAGCAGGGGGCTAAACCAAAAGCCCCCATCAGCTCCACTCCGGTGCTCCAGGGTGCCCGGTTAACGTTTGGGCCAGGCCGCAGTGGAGGCGCTTGGAGCAGCCGCCACCGCTCTCCTCCAACCTGCCTGCCTCTATCAAACCGATTTCCCTCCTCTGACAGCCCCTGGTCGCCGTAGCTCGGTAGGAGCACCGCCTAATCCCTCCCAGCAGCAGGAGCAACAGCCGGACTCCCGCAGCCCCCCACGTCGCGCCAAACCCCGGCCTGCAGCCAGAACTCGCAGAGGAGTGCTCCACTTCACCCCGAACCCACTGAATGAGCCCTCGACGCCGATTAAACATCGCTGCAGTCCTGGGGAAGCTTCTACACCTGGCATACAGCAAGTCCTGGATGGTGAACGATCCTCTGCCCAGCGCAAACATCCGCCTGCAGACCCGCCGCCCACCACACTCATCATCGGGGACTCTATCTTCAGAAACGTGAGGATGAGAGGAGCCCTTACACTGTGTTTCCCTGGAGCCACTGTCACGGACATTACCGAACAGATCCTGCAGCTCATTGATCAACACAAATCTGTGAGTAAAGTTCTGATTCATGCTGGCACCAATGACATTTATAAACAGCAGAGTGAGCTCCTGAAGCGTGATTTTAAATCTTCTACAAAACACACATGTCTCTGTTTTTATTTCTGGCCCCACTCCCACTGACGGCAGAGGAATTGGCCGTTTTAGCAGAATTCTATCCCTTAATACTTGGCTCTCCTCCATCACCACCGTTCACAATATTGGTTTTATGGACAATTTTAAAAATTTTTGGGGAAGAAGCACCTGTTTGGACCAGATGGGCTCCATCTAAATAGACAAGGCACTCGTACACTGACATTGAGCCTGGCATGTCCACGCCCCCCCCTGTCAATTACACTGGCCACAGCTGCCCCTGCCCTCTCTGATTCCTCCGCCACATCCTGATGTGCAAATGGTCCCTGCTCCTATGAACTCACCCCTGATTTTAACAGTAACTCACATACTGGACTTGGACCTTGTTCTACCTCATTCATACCTGTTATTATCAGCAGAGAGCGGACTAAAAATCATAAACCGAACAAATGCAATCCAAATAATCTCAAAAAGTTGCAAAAAGTCCCACTTTCAGTTAATCATACAGTCCCTTCATCTCCAATCACTATTAATATGGCACTTTTTAATGTTCGCTCTCTGCTGAACAAAACCTTTATAATAAATGATCTGATTTTAGACCATAATCTTCATTGTTTATTTTTAACAGAAACTTGGCTGAGTGCAGATGCCCCTGTTGTTCTTACAGAGGTCTCCCCACCTAATTTTAACTTCACTTATTCTACGAGGAGTAGCAAAAGGGGAGGCGGAACTGCTTTTATAAGTTCATCAACACTTTCCGCCAAACCTGTTTTATTTGATAACTATTTTACTTTTGAATATAATGCAAATGTTTTTAGCACTCCTCAGATTTTATGTGTCACAATTTATAGGCCTCCTAAAAAGAGTGCACTTTTTATTCAAGAATTTTCAGAGTCTTTTATCAATTTTGCACAACTCCTTTGAAAGGATCCTTTTAGCTGGTGATTTTAATCTACATATAGATAACCTTTTAGATCCTTTAACAACAGATTTTTTAAACATCCTGACTTATATGGATTTTAGCCAACATGTCATGCAGCCAACTCACAACAAAGGACACACCCTGGACTTGGTCATCACGCATGGCCTGTCCACCCGTGTGTCCTCTGTTGTTGACTTGGCTGTCTCTGACCCCTACTGTGTGTTTTTTAACATCACCAGTTTTATTCAGCAGGAGACCTCTGTGAGAACTGTCAGGAAGCGCCATCTAACCCCTGAAGTGGCTGCAGTAAAAAGAATCCTCCTATTGTTTTACCTGCCCCCTGTGATTTTATTGTCAAGGATTTTAACAGAAGGCTTCAGTCCACTCTTGACTTGTCCGGCTTGCTCCACTACAAGTTAAAAGTTTAAAATCTAAAGCTGCAACGCCGTGGAAAAATGAAAATCTTCGAAAAATGAAGAGAAATTGTAGGGCAGCAGAGAGAAACTGGAGGAAAAGTAAAACCACAATAAACCATCAAATATACACAGATCTTCTCAAATTATACAACAATTCAGTAAGAAATTCAAGAAATTCATACCTCTTCAAAATCATCTCGGAACATAAAAATAATTCCAAAATCCTTTTTTCCACCATTGAAAAACTTTTTAACAGAGCTACTACTGCATTTCCTAAAACCCCCTCAAACACTCTTTGTGAGGAGTTCGCAGACCCCTTCAGATTGTGTGTCTTTACCAGAGGAAACGCTGGACAGTTTTGTCCTGGTAGAAGCTGGGACTCTTGATAAAGTTTTCTCCTCAGTGAGGCCCACCACATGTGTTTTGGACCCGATTCCCACTTCCTTTTTTAAGCAATTTTATGGATCTTTTAGAGATGAGATTTTAACCATGATGAATTGCTCCCTTCAGATGGGGGTCTTTCCTTCCGCCTTTAAAGGGGCAGTAGTGAGGCCCCTGTTGAAGAATTTAGATTTAATGATTTTAACAATTTTAGACCGGTATCTAACTTACCTTTTTTAAGCAAAATTTTAGAAAAAATGTTTTAATTCAACTTAATGATTTTATTAATGAGCACCATGTCCTGGAGAAATTTCAGTCTGGTTTTAGGGTGAACCACAGCACAGAGACGGCCCTTCTAAAGATTTTAAATGATTTTAGATTACACTATGATGCACAGAGGGTGACAGTGTTGGTTCTACTGGATCTAAGCACTGCCTTCAATACAGTAGACCACACTATTCTTTTAACCCGTTTAAAACAGATTGGCCTCTCTGGTGCTGTTCACAAATGGTTCACATCCTATCTCACAGACAGGACTTTTATGATAAGTTTAGATACCTGCTCCTCTAGGGTCCATAGGATTACATGTGGTGTGCCCCAGGGTTCGGTTTTAGGCCCAGTGCTTTTTAACCTGTATATGCTCCCTCTTGGCAGTGTCATCAGAAGACATGGAGTCAACTTTCACAGTTATGCTGATGATACACAGCTGTACATCTCCATGTCTCCCAATGACACACGGCCAATGGATGCACTTTTTAACTGCATTTTAGACATTAAATGCTGGATGGCAGAAAACTTTCTCCAGCTCAACCAGGAAAAAACTGAAGTTTTAGTCATCGGTCCTGAGGCTCAGAGAGAGAAACTTTTACCAAAACTACTATCACTGTCTTTTAATCCCTCTTTACAAGTGAAGAACTTGGGCGTGATTTTTGACTCTGAGCTGACTTTTATTCCTCACATAAAAAATATTACTAAAATAGATTTTTATCAACTAAAGAACATCGCCAGAGTCCGCCCCCTTCTCTCTCGGGCCAATATGGAGACACTTGATGCTGACTGACGCTGACGCATGCGCACCACGAGACACGGAACTAAAATAGGATTTTATCATCTTAAATAAATGGCCAAAGTCCACCCATTTCTCTCTCTTGCCAGCACAGAGGTGTTGATGCATGCTTTTATCTCCAGTGGAATTGATTACTGTAATGCCCTGCTTTCTGGTCTTCCCAAAAAGAGTATATCAGGTTTACAACTACTACAAAATTCCGCAGCACATGTCCTGACGAAGACCAGGAGGCGGGAGCACATTACACCGGTCTTAAAATCATTGCATTGGCTCCCCGTACATTTCAGGATCGACTTTAAGATTATTTTAATGGTTTTTAAGTGTCTTAATGGTATTGGGCCTTCTTATCTCTCTGAACTGCTTTTACCATATAAACTTTCGCTGTCTCTGTGCTCCTCTGGCAGCCGTCTCCTTGTCACCCCAAAAGTCAGGACACACAAGCATGGCAAGGTGTCTTTCCAGTTTTATGGCCCTCACCTCTGGAACAGGCTGCCAGAGGACCTCAGGGCTGCAGAGAAGGTTCATGTTTTTAAGAGCAGGCTCAAGACTCACCTTTTTAGCTTAGCTTTTAACTGATTATTATTTATTACTGTTTGTTTAATTGCTCTGCATGTTTTATATGATTATATTTTTATCAGTTTTACTATTTAATCTCAGCACATTAATTTACTGTTTATTTTTATACTTTAATTTATCTTAATCCCCGTTCCAGTGTTTCCTCTGTGGGAGCCCTCTGCCCCAGGAGCGGTGGTCGGCTGTGGCTGCCTGGGTGCTCTCCAGGTGGAGCTTGGGTGGAGGTGGGGGTCTTGGCCTTGCCTCCACTGGGTGCCCTGTGTCGGTGCCTCGGCTGGTGCTGTTAGTCTACTGCTGCCGGGGCAGATGGCTCCTCTGATGGCGTTTCCTTGCATGGTTCATCTACACTCGGCCCAATGTCCTTTTTTACTTTTTCTTTTAACTGTGTGTGTGCATGGGAGTTGGGTTGGGGGGAGGGGGGTATAACTGTGACCATGCTTTTAAATCTGTGGGGGAGGGAAGGGAAGGTGGTTTTATGCGGGGTCATTTTAATCTGTAAAGCACTTTGTGATGCAACTTCTTGTATGAAATGCGCTTTATAAATAAAGTTTGATTTGATTTGATTTTAGTTGTATTTTTGAAATGAGGACTAAAATAGAGCTCAGAGTCAAAAAGGACACCCAGATTTCTTACACTTAGAGAAGGTTTAACATTTTGCAGTTCTGGTAAAACAATCTCTCTTGTCTTCAGGACCAATGTTTAAAACTTCAGTTTAGTTCTGGTTGAGCTGTAACAAGTTATCTGCCATCCATGACTTGATATCTAAAATACAATTCATGAGTTGCTCTTGTGTAAATGATCATAATAATATTAGTTTATGTGTTCTTGATGTGAGTTCCAAACCTTTTCATAAAGTTGCACAGACTGATTCTCCAGACAGTGTAATCTGTCTTGTTACGTTTTGTAAATTTTTCTAACTCTGATTTTCTTTTTGCACACGTTTATTCTGAACACTGCAACTGTTTGTCAGTGTGTGTTGTCCTCAGGAACTGCAGTTTTAATTAATAATGTTCCTAGGTCGACCCTAATTAAAAAAGGTGTCACAGTGATAAAATCATTTTCATTTTAATTCTATGAACATGATTGTAAATGTTGTTCTGCATGATGCAATCAAAGTCTAGCCTCAACTTTTGTTGCCACTTAAAGGTGATGCAACACATGTGTAGACCCTCTTCTAGATAGTAGTGATCCCCCGTGACTGATGTTTTCTTTGTTTGACTACATGAAC
This sequence comes from Valencia hispanica, assembly GCA_963556495.2. Lineage (NCBI taxonomy): Eukaryota > Metazoa > Chordata > Actinopteri > Cyprinodontiformes > Valenciidae > Valencia > Valencia hispanica. The sequence goes on from OY747703.1 coordinate 29,281,097, forward strand.
TGGGCTATGATGTCCATCCAAGACAGTTTTTAGAAAATAGATAAGGCCTCTATCCATTGGCAGAACATTATTTTTGTATTTTATGAAATGTTAGTACAGACTAATGAATAAAGCTGTGTTTTGGAAACATCAGAAAATAGTGAATAACTTGGTTAGTCTTTCAAATAAACAGTATAAAATGAGTAATCCCAAAGCCTAT
>OY747703.1:29286295-29301295 GCA_963556495.2 Valencia hispanica
CAGCCGAGAGCCTCGCCCCTGCAGAGCTCCCCTACTCCTCCCCACCTCACATCTCCGGCTGAGTCCCAGGTGCAGTAATTATAAACACACCAGCTGCAGCTGCGCGTTCTTTTGTGGGATTTCTTTCCAACTCCGTGCATGCTGCGATGCTGCACGGTATGTGAATAACTGAAGGGGGAGTGTCAGAAAGAGTAGGAGGGTCTTAGAGAGGCACAGGCGAAAATCAAGGCGTCCAATACGGAAGTACATTTCTTTAAGGTGTTTTTGGATATATGACGGACTTTTAAAAGACTTAAGGTGACAATTTTATTGGAGTGTGCTATAGAAGGGTAATATGTGCCTGGAAGAAGCATAATACCCCCCTTTTAATAAGACCATATGTCTAAAGAAAGTCTAGGTACTCAAGTCAGAACTGCTTCAAAAGCCAACCTTTCAACACAAGTTCTGTATTCAGTAGTTATTGTTCGCTGTACTAATAATGCTTCCCCAATCAGCAGTTACAACTTTTCAATAAGTGACCATTTTTACTGGAAGACTTATTGGCAGTAACAATTAGCACAGTTAATGATTTTGTTCAGCTTTATTGTAAAACCTGCAGAAGATGATTAATCAAACTTAGAACATGCTTTATGGACAACTTTAATTTAGTTGTGCTTAAAGCTCATATGAACGTTCTATTCTCTAAACCAGCCCTTGTTGGTCTTCCCTTTTACTGGTCACTGACTGTTAGTCTACAAACATTTAAAAACGGGCTGCGTGACCGAATTTGATTTTAAAATGTATTGCCCAGACATTTTCCGTGACTATTAGATTCTTTGACTATACGTAAATATATATAAGAGAAAGGTTCACATACATTTATATATGCATACCCAAACATACTACCTATAACCCACGTCTGTGGTAATATGTTTGGATCTAAATGTATCTTCCTTTACAGAATATAGTACTACTGTGTGTTGTGGAACAGAATGAACATTTTTTGAAATGGGCATCTTGAAATAATAAAAACAAAAACACTTATTTATGACTTGAAAAAAACCAAACATCTATGAAGATGTATGTAGACAAAACCTCAACAGAAAAAACGCCTGCACATCACGTTGGGCAGCTATCTTCATGACGGAAACCATGCGACCCAGCAGTTCTATTATTGCTGTGCTGTTTTCTTCAACTTTTTGCAAACTCGAAACAAAAACCAATGCCAGTCCCTCTTCTCTCTCACTGTCCTCGTGCAGCCTTTCTTCTCACCTCTGTCAGGAGTCTGAGCTGTTTGTGTTTTGTTTTTCTGTCTTTGTTTTCTCCACCTTCCCGATGATCTGCTGCAAAGGGCCTAGCTAGAGACTTGGACCTAGCCATCATCGCTGGAGGCTGGAGTTGTGCCAGTATGCTCCTGCACACCTGGAACTAATTGAGCCTCATCAGGCTGCTTTAAAAGGAGCTGGCTGGCAGACTTCCAGTCCCTGAATATTATTTTCCAATGGTACCTCTAGCCCTCCGAGTTCCTGCATGTTTCCTTTGTTTATCTGACAGACTTCTTTGTGTTAATTTCATCCTGTGCTCCATCAATGGAGAATTACTCTAATCCTCCATTATCCTCGGTCGTTCTCCACTGAGAAGTTTGGTTTAAAACACCCCCACCTTATCAGCCTGAAATTCCTCTGTCACCTCCCACGTCCAAAAGCCTCAAGCCTTCCGAGTTCCTTTGTGTTCATGCTCGAGTTGGAAGTTTCTGCCTGTGCGCCCTAAACTTTCCATCATCCTTCTCTGGCTGCTCGACCTCTGGGTCCTCAGCGATTCTCACACAGACATCCCGGACTCCTCTCAGTTCCCCTGGTATCATCTCTCCCATCTGCAAGTAAGCCTCACCTGAGATCTTTCATATCAACTCCATCAGACGGGGGTAAGCCGTATTGCGTCATTTCCTGTTGTCATTGTTGTGAGCCGTTTGGTGTTCAGACTCTCTTGAATTGATCTTATTTTCTCTGTGCTGAGGCCTTTCTAAGTTATTTTAACACACAAGCACACTAAAACACACGTTTTGTGGTGGTGTACTTTACGTTTTGGGAACTCCTTGTGTTTCACAAAGCTTTTCTTGGGGTGGTAAGGTCTCGCTAGCTCAGTTAGCTTAGCTTCTTTGCGGCTATGGCTACTCTTCTCTCTTCTGTCTCTAACTCTTCTCTTCTCTCTTGCTCTCTCTGTCAGATGTTTAGTTACTTCCCTGCCTCCTTTAGTGATAATGGTAACTGTAATAAATGTAATATTTTTGTAGCTTTGGAGGCGAGGGTATCAGAATTAGAAGCACGGCTCCGCGCTGTTGAAAAACCAGCTGATAGCCGAAGCCCATTAGCCAGCGCGGGGCCAACAAGGATAGAACCCCCTAGCTGTCCTCCGGTAGAGCCCGCGCAGCCAGGACCTCAGCCCGGCTGGGTGACTGTACGTAAGAAGGATAGTTCTAGGACCCAGCCCCCGGGCCACCACCAACCGGTCCGCGTTTCTAACAGATTTTCCCCGCTCAGCGACACACCCGCTGAGAAGCCGACCCTGGTAATTGGCAGCTCCATAGTCAGAAACGTGGCATTAGAGACACCATTGACCATAGTCAAATGTTTGCCAGGGGCCAGAACGGGCGACATCAAATCCAACCTGAAACTGCTGGCTAAAGATAAGCGTAAATACAGTAAGATTGTTATTCACGCTGGCGGTAATGACACCCGGTTACGCCAATCGGAGGTCACTAAAATTAGTGTTGCTTCGGTGTATAAGTTTGCCAAAACAATGTCCGACTCTGTAATCTTTTCTGGTCCCCTGCCTGATCGGACCAGTGACGACATGTTTAGCCGCATGCTGTCATTCCATCAATGGTTGTCTGGGTGGTGTCCTGCAAACAATGTGGGCTACATTGATAACTGGAGAACATTTTGGGGAAAACCTGGTCTGATCCGGAGAGACGGCATCCATCCCACTTTGGATGGAGCAGCTCTTCTTTCTAGGAATATGGCCGAATTTCTTAGTCCTCCAAAACACTGACAACCCAGGGTCCAGACCAGGAAGCAGAGTCGTAGTTTAACCCACCTCTCTGCTGCTGTACTGTTACCCACCCATTACCCTATAGAAACAGTGTCTTGCCCACGGCTAAAATTAAATGGATTAAAAGTTAAGCCAACAAAAGCAAATTATGGAAATCTCATAAAAATAAATACAACAATGACTGAACAGAAAAATAAATCTATTAAATGTGGTTTATTAAACATAAGATCTCTCTCCTCAAAGACTTCGTTAGTAAATGACTTGATTGGTGATAATCACATTGATTTCCTTCGTCTCACAGAAAACTGGTTGCAGCAGGAGGATTATGTCAGTATAAATGAGTCAACTCCTTCCAGTCATTTACATTTTCACGTTCCTAGAAGTACTGGGCGAGGGGGAGGAGTTACAACCATTTTTCGTTCTGATTTACTAATTAGTCCCAGACCAATTGATAGCTACAGTTCTTTTGAACATCTAACCCTTAATTTTCCTCATCCAAGTTGCAAAACATTAAGACCATTTTTGTTTGTGGTTTTGTATCGTCCACCAGGCCCTTACTCTTAATTCTTGTATCAGATCTCCCATTTTTTAACTGATTTAGTATTAAATACTGATAGAGTCATTACAGTGGGGGACTTTAATATTCATGTGGATACTGAAAGTGATAGCCTAAATGCAGCCTTTAATGCTATTTTAGACTCAGTTGGCTTTACTTAAAAAGTACAGGGATCGACCCACTCGGGTAAACACACTTTGGACCTTGTACTGACATACGGTATTGAGTGTGAGGAAATAACAGTCCACCCACATAACCCGGTCCTGTCTGACCACTTCTTAATAACTTTTGAATTTCCTTTAACTGACCATCTTAAATCTGAAAGAAAATTTCATTATAGTAGAGCTTTATCAGACAATGCTGTAACAATTTTTAAAGAATCTGTCCCATTCTTACTTTCCTTAGTGTCTCAGGGTAACACAGGGGATGGCAGCAATTCTATCTCTAACCCTTCAGAAATTGATGATCTGGTTCACAGCGTTACGTCCTCATTACGTTTGGCATTAGATAGTGTAGCCCCCTTAAAAAAGAAAGTGGCTAGCCATAGGAGGCTGACTCCTTGGTTTAACGCAGAGTTGCGTACTTTAAAGCAGAATACTAGGAAGTTGGAGAGAAAATGGCGCTCTACACACCTTGAGGATTCCTATTTAACCTGGAATAACAGTCTACTGCTGTATAAAAAGACCCTTCGACAAGCTAGAACAGGATATTTTTCATCATTAATAGAGGCGAATAAAAACAATCCTAGGTTTCTTTTTAGTACAGTTGCCAAACTTACATAGAGTCATAGCTCTGTTGAGCCAACTATTCCACCAGCTCTTAGCAGTGATGATTTTACGGGATTCTTCATAAATAAAATTAATTCTATTAAAAATAAAATCATTGGCATCCTCCCAAACATGATTACTTCTTCCTCAGTAAATGAGGCAGTATCGGAAAGAACTCTAGAACCTCAGTTGTGCTTAGGCTGTTTTGATTCAGTCGAGCTTTCGGAATTATCAAAAATATTAGCCTCATCTAAACCTTCAACTTGTATGTTGGACCCAATTCCAACCAAATTATTTAAAGAAGTGTTCCATTTGGTTCCTGGCCCCATTTTGGATATGATGAATCTATCCTTAGTAAACAGATACATACCACAGGAATTTAAAATAGCTGTAATTAAACCTTTACTCAAGAAACCTTCCCTTGATCAAGATGACTTAGTGAATTACAGACCTATATCTAACCTTCCTTTCTTATTCCAAAGTCCTTGAGAAAACTGTTGCTAATCAAGTCTGTGAGTATCTAAACTGTAACGAGCTGTTTGAAGAGTTTCAGTCAGGTTTTAGAGCTCATCATAGCACTGAAACAGCACTGGTGAAGGTTACTAATGATATTCTCATGGCCTCAGATAATGGACTTGTGTCTGTTCTGGTTTTGTTAGATCTCAGTGCTGCTTTTGACACAGTCGATCATAATATTCTCCTAGAAAGGCTCGAACATGTTGCAGGGATCAAAGGAACAGCACTAGGCTGGTTTAAATCATATTTGTCTGATAGATTCCAGTTTGTTCATCTAAATGATAAATCTTCTTCACTCTCAAGGGTTACTTGTGGAGTTCCACAGGGTTCTGTGCTTGGACCAATTCTGTTCACCATATATATGCTCCCAATTAGTAGAATCAGACAGCATGGGATAAATTTCCACAGCTATGCCGATGATACAAAACTATATTTATCCATAAATCCTGATGAACCCAGTCAGTTAGGTAGATTACAGGCATGTCTGGAAGACATAAAAACATGGATGACCCTAAACGTTTTGCTTTTAAATTCTGACAAAACAGAAGTTGCTGTCTTTGGACCAGAAGTTCTAAAACAGAAACTGATTAGTCAATCACTTCATCTGGATGGCATTAAATTGGCCCCCAGTAATAACGTAAAGAACCTCGGCGTTATTTTTGACCGAGACTTGACATTTAAATCCCATATTAAACAGGTTTCTAGGATTTCTTTCTTTCACCTCCGGAATATTGCTAAAATTAGAAACATCCTGTCCAGAAGTGATGCTGAGAAACTAGTCCATGCATTTGTTACCTCAAGGCTGGACTACTGTAATTCTTTACTATCAGGTAGTCCACAAAATGCCGTTAAAAGCCTTCAGTTGATCCAAAATGCGACAGCAAGCGTTCTGATGAATATTATAAAGAGCTTCCCTTCATTCGCTCCCTGTTAAATCCAGAATAGAATTTAAGATCCTTGTTCTTACATACAAAGCCCTTAATAATCAAGCTCCATCATACATCAGAGATCTAATTGTTCCATATGTTCCTAACAGAGCCCTTCACTCTCAGACTGCAGGTTTACTTGTAGTTCCTAGGATTTCTAAAAATAGAATGGGAGGCAGATCTTTTAGTTATCAGGCTCCTCTCCTGTGGAACCAGCTCCCAGCTTTAGTCCATGAGGCAGACACTCTGTTTACTTTTAAGGCCAGGCTTAAAACTTTCCTTTTTGATAAAGCTTATAGTTAGAGTGGCTAAGGTCATCCTGAGCTATCTCTGTAGTTATGCTGCTATAGCCTTAGACTGCTGGAGGACAGACTTACCAATTTTCTTCACTCTGCTACTTCCTTTTCTCCGACGACTCTCCAGTTGTATTACAGTACATTCTGTTATTTCGACTGTTAACTTTGTTTTCTCTCAGTGTTTTTCTCTCCATAGAAGATATACCTGGTCTGGTATCCTGCTTGGCTGCAGTGCCCTGTTGGACGGGGGGCATCGACTGGGATGATCCTCCCAGTAACTAAACATCCACTGTGTCCTGTTATCAACTTTTTACTTTCTGTAACATAGAAAGTTATCTTATATCAGATCTTCTGTCCCTTCTGTGTTTCTGCTCTGTCTTCTCAAACCCCGAGACGGTCATGGCAGATGGCTGCTCCTACTGAGCCTGGTTCTGTTGAAGGTTTCTTCCTGTTAAAGGGGAGTTTTTCCTCTCCACCGTCGCTACATGCTTGCTCAGTATGAGGGATTGCTGAAGGATTGCTGTGGTTGGAAAGTCTGCATCAACGGGGCCCAATCTCACGCCAATGATTGACACAATCTGCTGGGATTCCTTAAATAGGAAACTTTTTAACTGATTGGAATGTTTGTATAAATGTATTGAAATGACTTCTTGTTAAGTGCCTTGAGATGACATCTGTTGTGAATTGGCGCTATATAAATAAACTGAATTGAATTGAATCAGTAGATTCAATACACTCGCCTCTGGACTTCCCTCTCCGCAGTGTTGACTCCTCCATTCCTACTATGCATGCAGATTTCCTGGTTCCTGTTGTTGTGCCACAGATAGGTAGGATTTAGCTACGAATAGTTATGAATAATTGCTTAGGGCAATTATTGATAAGATTAATAATTTTATGTGAAAACTACCAAGTTTAGGGGGCACCACCTGGTGGATTCAAGGTATATATTTAGCAAAATTGTTCAGTCTCGGTTTATGATTACCTGCCTGATAAGACTGAGATAATTAAACAATAGATGAAGGAATAAGTTCTTACCCTGTGGACATTAATTGTACGCTTTACTCCATGTAATCCCAGACAACTTCTCTTTAAGATAAGGGGAATTTATTACGAAAATAGGTCAACCTTACAGCCAAAACATTTCGTCAATAATTCTCATCTATTCGAAGGCATGCACCCAACTACTACAGATCTTAGAAAACAATAATATTTGAAAATTAAAAACAATTAACATGAAATGGATCAGGGAGAAACAGACAGTTCAGGCTTTGTTCAGGGAGGTGGCCCTCACTCCAGGGGGCTCAAGTCACAGATAGCCTAGGAGACTAAAGCCTTTTTCAGACAGAAGTTCTGGAATATTTGCGGACAATTCTATCCGGTCTTACACCGGAGTTGTGTTTTCAGACACACCACTTTTTTCCGGAACATCGCCTATCGGCTGCTTTCACAAAGCAAGAAATGTACCGGAGGATCCTGATGAATGTCTGTGGGGTGGGTGGTGCGGGGGAGTGGGGGGTTCTATGTGGATATTACGTAAACTTAGTGCAGCGGGCGTACGTGTCATTTCCCCAAATAAATGCATTATTGCAAAGATGGTAGACGAAACAGCTGATCTACTCGCAGGGCTCGTTTTTGTGATGTGTGCAATTTTGTGCACATGGAAACGCTTAATAGACATCGATGAAGAAGCAGAAAGGAAAATAGTGACATTTATATGTCATCAATGTGTGCGCTCACAGCGTTCCCTGCCCTTCTCCCCTTTTCCCCACCGCCCCACACCCCTCCAGCTTTCGCGGAGCATTACCTGACTGTCTGAATGCAAACACCATACCGCGAAAAGTCCACTCTTGTTACTAGGTCTTCATCCGTAAAATTACCAGTAAAGGGTATCCGGACAAAGTCCGGAAGATTGCTTTCAGACACAAAAGCAAAACAGACAAAGTCCGGAAAATTACAGTTTTTCATGGCCTGTTTGAAAGGGGCTAAAGAGTCATAAAACTAGTTCTGTGTCAAGATGGAGAACTGCACATGGAGTGTAAGTAGACAAAGTGCAATAAACTTAGCTCTGGAGCACATGGAGTTTAAGAAGACAAAGAAACAATGAGGTTAACCTTTTAGCTAACACCAGCTAACGCAGGCCGGACTGAGTCCGACTTAGCCGACCAGGTGATCAGAGAGCAGAAGAGAGAGGGAGTGAGGAAAGAGAGGAAGGAAAAAGAAAGAGTGGGATTTGCTCAGGATAAAACAAACAGTTTCAAACACAGCAAATAAAGCTCAAACTCATGCGTGGGGCGATGCCAAATGAGCCAACAGGTTCAGCGCTTTAAACAACTTTAAACCAACAATGAACAAGATCTAACTCGTTAAGAACTCTATTTTCTCTATTTATCTCCGCCCAGTTACAAGATTAGCATAAATGGGTTCAGTCCTACTTTGCATTGAGGGAAATCTGGTCCACGAGGAGGAGAGCAAAATGTGTCCGTAGTTGAGCAAGAAAAGGAAGATTTAGGAAAACCTGGAAAGGAAATTTTTTAGGACTGTGTCCCAACTGCAGGCCGGTGGCTTGCAGGTAGACGTCGTAACGAACTGTCTTGGAACAGTCCGGATATCGGCCAAACGGGATACACGAACAGGATGAGTGCTTTGAAGCGTTGAAATGAGAGTTCTTCCTGGTCCAGCGAGTCAGAACAAAAGAGAATCTTCACCGGTGAGATGCCCTCTGTGTAGCAGGAGTTTCTGCTAAGAACCTCTGCTGAGAACAGTTTGAAATGGCTGCCACTATCACTCTTATAGCCCTTTGGCCGTGATGTCATCGTTGATGTCACCATTGGTGGCCACGGACCAATAGGAGTGTGTTGGGGGTCACCACTAGGATTGCTGGGAAATGTGGTCTTCTCAGTCCATTTTTGAAATGGCTTCCAGCCACCTAACAGTCTGTTCAGTTCATCTATGAAAAATGGAGCCCAACACTGTGATCACCAACTATCATTGTTTTCAATAAATAATTTATTAATTTTCATCTTGGTCTTACTAAAATGCTAATGTGTTGGTAAGAAGTTCCACAGTCTCAGGGCCATGACCTGAAAAATTATGGAACACAGATGGACAACATTATCCCCATGTTTCGTTAAAATTCAAGGAAACCTTGTAATGTTAATCATGGCTATATGTTCAATCACTTTCCGTATCTTTAACTTGACACAAGCTAAGGAAAAAAATATAAGAAATAACAACATTAGCTCAATAAATGTTTTGACACAGATCTATGCAATTCTACTATACCAATGTGGTATGTCATCATGTATTTTAGGCATCTGTAGCAATTAGGTGTCTATTTTGGGTGTTTTGACTAAATTAGCTGAGGTAAACCGATATAATAAACTTCACGAATACAGACCAGAAATTCTTCTTTTTTTTACTATTTTAATATATATTTTTATAAACATATTTATTGTTTGCAGTTATTGTGTACCATCGGCACTAAAGCATAATAATTTGGTCTCATCTGTTGTTCTGTTTTTGTGCTTGTAAAATTGCAATGATTAGGCTTGATTTTGACCATCTGCAGTTACCAAATGAGTTCTCCTTTAGATTAATGTAGGATTCTCATCATATTTCAAGCCTTACAGGATATTAAGACTGATAATAAAGCTGATGTAAGAAAACACTTTGGTTCTATTTTTTATTCTTTAGAATAAAAGAAGTTTGTTGTAGAATATGACCTTTTCCATATGGATAAATGTTATCCTGTAAATGGAGAGTTTCAAGAAAAGATTTATCTGACACTTGTCAATAATTACAGGGAAAGATTTTTGTGAGCCACATAAAATGATGGGGTGGTGCAGATGATTCACACAATGTTGGCACAGAGGTTAGAGCTGCGGATTTTGAAATACAGGATACAAATCCACAAGGTTAAAATAGTGCGCCTTAGAGAGAAGAAGCCCTGCAGTGCCATGCAAGAAAGTGAGAGGTGAGAAAGAGCATCAGTCTGTTAAGGCTGGGTGGGGGTGGTTAAGGCGATGACGTGAAGTACAGGCTTTGAGAGGTGAGAAGAGATTGAAAGAGAGGTGAGAAGATGAACAAAGGTGTGATTCATCAAAGTGAGTCGTAAAGATGAACAGAAAAATCAAAACATTAAAGTGAATGATTATATTACAGCAACTAAATGCCCTTTTGTGTGAGACAGCCTTTTGTATAACATATTTTGAGAAGCATATCTTATTATATTAACCCTTTATATTTCATCAAGAATCTCTTCTGACCTTCTCTTACAGAAGTCTTCAGCCTTATACTATCTGTGTTTTAAAAAAATCAACTCCATGGGTCCGCTGCTACTCTTAAGTGATTTACATATGATCTATGTCTGAATCTTGTATGATAATGATAAAACGATCATCAGTTCTGAAAAGACAGCAAAAGTTTTGCACAAAAAAAAAAAAAAAGAGTACTTGTACATACTTTTGCGGATGTCATAGTTAGAAACTGATAAAGAAATACCAGTGTAATTATTAGGTGGCCTCATATGTTTATGCAATGGATCTTTCAGTTTGACCTGCAAGTGTATCAAATAAATATTCATTGTTTTAAACCTTTAAACATGCAGAACTGTTATTTTAAGAACTAAAGTTCAGAACAGAAGTGTTCTGCCATTCAACACTTAAAATTAATACATGGAGCGAAACAAAAAACAAAGCTAACATGGAGATCAAAACAGAGAATCCAAAGCTAGAAGACATAATTGTTTAAGTCTGCTGTGTGGCATCATTACTGTTTCTCAGTCAGCTATGCTGTTGTTGGAAAAAGAAAGCTGTATTGAGTGAAAGCTTTATGCCAGCATTGTTCAACACAGGTATGTTGCTTGCTTCATGTCAAACTCAGTTACTTTCTTGAAATGACATCCCCAGAATGTAAACATTATATGGTACGAAGAAAAAAAAAGCTAAAGTGCAAACCCAGCTGCCTCTTGCATTCAAATGGCCACTAGCTGATTCAGACCATGCTAGATAAATTATAAACACCATATGAGTCTTTATAGCAGCACATGCTGAAAGTAATAGAGCCAAATTAGGACATTCCATTTTATCAGCATTTTATTTGGCAAATTATACCTTTGTTTAACCAAAAAGACACAGTTGTTCATTACTTATCTAAGGATTGTGTTATTGCCTTCAATGCTGAAGGTAATGCTTATCTCTATTAGGAAAAAAAAGTATCGATCAGGTACAGTTCATGTTTTTTTTTTTTTTTTACGTGTCCTGTTTGGCAGTGTGGAGCTCAGAATTGGTGTCTGAGTATCAAGTAGAAGCCCAACAGATTTACTTTCACAAGCGGAGCAGTACAGCTTTTGCTATAGTCCTCCACTTGATATATGTGTGAAAAATCTTTATTATGAATTGTTGGGGTTTTTATTTCCTGATGTTATGGACACGGAGACGGAAAATTAAAGAGAAGAAATAAGGAAGATGAAGAAGAGAGGTAGGAAACAAAAAGTCAAGAGAGAGGGTGAGTTGAAAATACAAGAAAGGAAGGGGAACAAAGAAAACACAGGAAGACATTGAAGTCTGCCTCCATACCCACAGGACAGCAGAGAGAGGGGGAAAAACAAAACAAAACACGAAAAAGGAACATCGACAAAACCAACCAAACATTGTGAACTAAGAATTACACAACCATATCACACAAAAATAGACATAAAAATACAACAACAATGTCAAAGAAAAACTCATGGTACCGATTAATCAAGCTCTAGTAATGATAACCTCAGCCCAAGAATATATCCTTAAACACCAGAGACCCCACATCTATGTGTGTGTGTTAGCATGCTGGTGCATATAAGGTTTCTCCATAAGAGTGTTCGATAGTTGGTGTGAGCAGGCATCAATCCGTCTCCCAGGAATCGATGCAGACTTGAAGGAGATCGGAGCAAAGACATCCAAAGGACCCCCAGAGCCCCAGGCGGACCCGGCGGGGCCGACCGCATCCCCCAAGAGTGGAGCAAAGGAGAACCCCAGGGGAACGTCCAGCGGCTACTATGCAGGGGCCCGGGGGGCAGCAGTGACGAGCCCACGGGCCCCGCCGGCAACCAGCCGCGCCGGGGCGGGCCAGTCAATGGACCGGGAGAGCTGGGGCCCAGGGGCACCCCACCCCCCAGCAGGGACCCGACAAGGGACCGGCCGACGAAGGGCTCCTGGCACTGCAGGGGCCGCGGCCGGCCGCCACGCGCCACCACCACCCTAGGCCAATCCCCACCGCCAACATCCCAGCGCCCCACCCCTGCCCTACGTCGGGGCGCCCCACCGATAGCCACAGGGGACGGACAGCATCCCCAGGCCGTGCTCAGCCAGCATCTGGACACCAAGTTGTACCAGCTCCCGGGTCCTGATACGTTCCCTCCCTCTTAAACCCATACATTCTCACTGACTCACCAAGACACCCAAGAAAATGACGCTGTACCCTCACTCACACACCCCATACACACTTTATGCTCCCAGGTCCAGGTACCGATGCCCCAGTAGAGCCACCAGCCCCTGGACCCGGGAGATGGACCCCTTACCTTCTAGGATGGAGACAAGCAGACCGCCAAGGGCCCCACAGTGGCAAAGCAGCCCGACAGCCCTGGACCCCGACCAGACCGCCTGTTCCTCCTCCGGACCCCAACCCCTGATGGCCCGTAGCGAACAGGGGTGTGAAAAGACCCCTAGCCTCCATCCTCCCGCTCGAGTTTGGTGTTGATGCGTGTTGTTATAATGTGCATTTAAAACAGAGGGGTGGGATGTGGGGAAGGCAGCCACACATTCCCCAACCCCCACCCCGAGCCCTCAGTGTCTATATGTGGTTTAACAGTGGGCACCGGCACCGGAGGTGAAGCTGATCGAACCGCTCCCCCTCTGGATGCCGAAAAGTGTGCCCACCCCAAAGTCCCTACATATGTGTCGCGTGAGAATGTTATAAGTGGGAGTGTACAGTTCATGTTTTAAATATGATCATTAACTATTTTGTAAGGAATCTCTAAAAAATATATTTTTTGTTTGTTTCCACAAATGAAAACTGAATAAACTGGGATTTCACCCAAGGTGCGTATTAAACTTTTTATCCAGTATTAGTCCCCTAATAATTCTTGAGAGTTTAAATAAAGGCAACTGGAGTTTTCTTGTTGTCATGAATAGGTTTCGTTTCTCATCCAAGAGGCTTCTTAATTTCCCCCAATAATTATATTAAGTTAGCTTTATACATTTGTTTTAAATTAATTATAAATTGTATTTTTCATGTTTGGTATATAAAAAGGACCCAAAGGCAGCAAAAATAAAACTTAAATGATTTAATTGAAAACAAAAAGCAAGGAGAGCTTACAGCACTGGGAGAACCAAAAATGCAGAGATGAGGAGGAAACAGGAACTGGGCAGGAAACAGGAACCAGACAGGGAAAGAATGACGACGGACCAGCGAGTAGTGACTGAATGAGAGAAGAATTTATACTGGGGAGGAAATGAGGAAGTGAGAGGAGACCAATGACCAATTAGGGAAATCAGATGCAGGTGAGAGGGAGAGAGCAGGTGGAAACAATCAGCTGGGAAGAGAGGTAGAAATGTAGGGAGACAGAAAACTCTAAAGAAACTAGAAACTAAAGATAATATGTCTGGAAGGGAATCTAACTGGAAAACAGAAGGAAGAAATAAATAGTAAACTATCTAGAGGGAATAAACTAAGGAAACAAATGATGATACAAACAAAAGGTGAAAACATCTAAGAGCAAGAAGATACAGAAACAAGGAAGTGCCAGAATAAACCAATAAAGACAAGGGATAACCTAACATGTTTAAACTAGATAAGGAAAAGAACTAAGTTAAACACAAACAGGAGGGACAAAACAAGAGAGCAGCTTGGGGTACAGAGGGGAAGGAAATGCAGTGGGAAGAAAACAAACAAAATCCACAGAACCTGACAGTATTGATATAAGTTATTTTTTTACTATATTTATACAATTATTCTAGGCAGTGAAAATCCACCAACACATGAGACCAATCCTCTGTAGACATAAAAGGAAACTTTGAAATGTTGGCTAAGAAATATGAACCTGTGTCAATGTTATTATATATATTCTTACATTTTTCTTTTGACTTTTACTTTGATGTAGATTTTGTTTGTTTTATAACCTATGGCCAGTCTTCCTGAGGTAGGTGTAATACCAGATCCCCCACGCTGTGATATTACCATGTTCCTGTTTTACAGGGAGATTTTTTATAATTTAATGCAGTGGTTGCCGGTCTTCTACCCTTAACTGATGGCAGTGGTCCACAAGACTTATTTTTGAGCAGCTTTCTACCTTTTTGAAAATTTAGCTTTTCCGAGAAAAGGGCAGCAGTGTTCCTTTATTTTAACAATTTCTTTCTCCTAGCAGCTTTACTGTCAAAATCAGAATCAGAATTTGTCTTTTCCACATAAAAGACACACCTGGAAAACCACAGAAAAAGAAACATCCCAATATAAAACTAATAAACTCAGCTATGCTTACAAACACGAACAACAAATATATGTTTTTAAAGTCTATCCTCCTCTGTCACATCACTAAATGTAACAACACTTTAGTAAGCCGCTATCTGAGAACAGATACTGTATTCTCTCCCGCTGCTTGCTTTTCTTGTGCCATTGTTTCTAAAATGTATATGTACGGGGGTGTGACTTTTTTACTTATTTGTTGGGGAGCGCCATCAACAAAACATTTTTAACATTAAAATTGTGTCACTCAAACTAAAGAGGTAGCATAAACTCTTATTTTAAAATATGTTAATTTTGTTTATGTTAAATTGCACAATATATCAAATCCCAGTTATCCTTGAAATATCAGTGCACTGTATGCAATACTGCAATCGCAAAGCACTCCTTGGATGCAATATGTGATGGGCTAT